>ML663575.1:5386595-5421018 GCA_007570785.1 Antilocapra americana | reverse complement strand
TGGGCCCCCTCTGACTTCTTCCCTTGGTTCTGGGCCCCCTCTGCCTTCTTGCCCTGGTTGGGGCTTCCCTCTGATTTCTTTCCCTGGTTGTGGGCCCCCTCTGATTTCTTGCCCTGGTTCTGGGCCCCCTCTACCTTCTTGCCCTGGTTCTGGGCCCCCTCTGCCTTCTTGCCCTGGTTTTGGGCCCCCTCTGCCTTCTTGCCTTGGTTGGGGGTTCCCTCTGCCTTCTTGCCCTGGTTCTGTGCCCCCTCTGATTTCTTGCCTTGGTTCTGGGCCCCCTCTGTCTTCTTGCCCTGGTTCTGGGCCCCCTCTGCCTTCTTGCCTTGGTTCTGGGCCCCCTCTGCCTTCTTGCCCTGGTTCTGGGCCCCCTCTACCTTCTTGCCTTGATTCTGGGCCCCCTCTGCCTTCTTGCCCTGGTTGGGGGTCCCCTCTGATTTCTTGCCTTGGTTCTGGGCCACCTCTGCTTTCTTACCTTGGTTCTGGGTCCCCTCTGCCTTCTTGCCTTGGTTCTGGGCCCCGTCTGCCTTCTTGCCTTGGTTCTGGGCCCCCTCTGCCTTCTTGCCTTGGTTCTGGGCCCCCTCTGCCTTCTTGCCCTGGTTCTGGGCCCCCTCTGCCTTCTTGCCCTGGTTCTGGGCCCCCTCTGCCTTCTTGCCCTGGTTCTGGGCCCCCTCTCCCTTCTTGCCTTGGTTCTGAGCCCCCTCTCCCTTCTTGCCCTGGTTCTGGGCCCCCTCTACCTTCTTGCCTTGGTTCTGAGCCCCCTCTCCCTTCTTGCCTTGGTTCTGGGCCCCCTCTCCCTTCTTGCCTTGGTTCTGGGCCCCCTCTCCCTTCTTGCCTTGGTTCTGGGCCCCCTCTGCCTTCTTGCCCTGTGTAGAGCTGGTGGCAGGGGCACTGCCTTTGGTGCCCACTGGGGACACCACCACCATAGGCACCTCCTTGGGAGCAGCTTCCAAGATGGCAGCCTTCGAGGCAAGAACCTGGATGGAGTTCACTACAGAGCTGACTGCTGGTTCCACCTTTGCCACTTTTTTTTCCTTCTTCTTTTTGTCCTTCGGGGAAGAAGCCAGCTTCTCTTGGGGCGTGGCTGGTACTGTGGCTACAGGGGCAGTGACCACAGGGGGCTGGACTTGGGTCGGAGCCACCGCCACTGCAGGTGCCCACACGGGGTCCTTGGGGAGGATGGCCACGCCAGGGGTGGGCTCGTGGTCAGGTATCTTCCCGTTGGGCTTCTCCTCCTTTTTCTTGGTCTTTCCTTTCTTCTCCACTGTCTTCTCCTTCTTCTTCTTCTCCACTTTCTGGTGGTTGGTCTTCGCCATCTCTTTGCGCTGGTTGGCCAGAGCTTCTTCATACGACGTCTCCTTCATGGAGAAGGTTGACACCAGGAAGATGCCGATGGCAGAAACAACCATGAATCCACCAAAGACCACAACCCCCAAGGTCTGAGTGTCGTAAATATCCATCCTGGCTGGTTTTCCTTTCACCTGCCAAATACATACATGGCAATTACTTTCTGTAGAAACCGAGGCATTTGACAGTCACCGTCCCCACTCGCGACACCTAACATATATGGTTCCACTAATCCTTCAGACTGAGAAAATCAATAAAGAAACAAACCAGGCAATCTCTGCTCTCACCTGTTCTCCCTGCCCCCTCAGAAATGAGCAACTTTTACACAAGCTGGGACACACAAAGCCACAGAGAGATAGCAGCAGGCAGATCCATAAGCAGGACATGTGGCGCTCATGCAACTCAGAAGCCATGACCTCAGGTCAAGATGTTCCCCACCACAGGGTCAAAGATGCACATGAACACAAGCACGGGCCAGTGTTAGACAACTGGGAGTGACAAGGACTGTGTCAAAGTGCCAACTGTATCAGGAGCAGGAGTCACCCAGTCACAGGTGATAACTGTAGAGATGTGAGCACTAGGTTGATGTATCTTTGCTTTCTTGTATCAGGGCAGATTCTGACCACCCCCCACCCCCAAGTTGACTAATATTAAGAATAACATGTGAGTCAAATCAAACACAGCTGCGGGCTCTTGCTCAAGCATCCTGGTCAGTGGGTCTCATGAGCACTCTTTCTCTGCTGCCCCCTCTTCCCCGGGGCTGACAAACACAAGTACCCACCCAGGGGCAGAGATGAGAACCTACACATTACAATCCCAAAGGTGATCAACATGTGGTGAGGAAAAATGGAGCCTGTGAATCCGCACATTAGGAAATAGGAAATATCAGTCCTGGGAGGCAGGAAGTAAGACCTCAGGTCTGAATTCTACATCCAGAGGCTGCAAAGATGGAGGGGGGCGGCGTCACCAGGTCCACTCCTCACCCTGGGGAGAGGACCCTTTGTCTGATGACACACTCCCAACCACGAGGAGGAACCACCCTTCTTGCTGGCCAGGGACTGAAGTCCACAGGGTTGGAGGTGGCCAGGTCCACACCCAACAGCTGTCAGCTGGGCTACACCTGACCTCAGTGAGGAACTCCAAGGGGTCCGTTTCTTGGATCCACTCAACATTTACCAACCAATTTTGCTGCTGCTATCACAGTTCCAGTCCCCTGACTTGGGGAGTGAGAAACAGAGCCCAGCTCCCCAAGGAGGACCAGCAGTGGAGTAGCTATGGGAACGCGTGTGTGAGAAGCTGGGGGAGGGGAGGGGGAAAGGAGGAGAACTAAGTGGTCCTCCAAATCCCTGGAGCTGGGATAGGCCAGGTCTAGGCTTCTCAGTGGCTTAAAAGTTGAGGTTCCTCTTCCTGTGTGAGTGGGGGCTTCTAAACAGCCATGGAATCCAAATTTTTACATTAGGGGGTTTGAGAGGAGGGACTGAGCTCAGCATCCTATAAGAAAAATCACTCTTGTCGCAGGAAAAATGCATGACTTTGCTGTCTTTCTATAAAACTCCTGCAGGAGGAGGGTGGATTGTGCCCTGTTCTCCAGGGCAGCACCTTCCCCAGGGGCAGCTGAACACTTACTTCTCCCAGACTGTTGCCGGGGGCTGCAGCTCTGGGTCAAACTCCACATCCCGGTCTGCAAGCCTGAGGGGGCTCATGGAGCCTTTAGGTCTTGGGGTAGCCAAGTTCTGACCTCTGGCCGTGGGTCCCACACACACAGAGGTCAGGAGCCTTCGGGACCACACTCGCAACTGAGTGCAAAAAGCCTGGACGGAAGGGTCCAGGAGGCGGGAGGGCAAGGACAAGAAGCTGGAACATTCCACCATCCCCTTCTAACACCCGCTGCCCAGTGGGCATCCACAACTGAAACGCTGGGTCCTCACAAGGACCCCTCAGAACTCTGCCAACAAGGACATGTTTCAGGTACGAGGAGATAGCATAATCATGACACCCATCTTATTTAGGTGACAAAAATCCTCCGACCTACTGTGTAGCACAGGGAACTCTACTCAATATTCAGGAAAAGAACCCAAGAAAGAGTGGATACAAAAACTCTCTGCAATGCCCTTCTCCAGAGGCAGCACCAGGCCAGGGGCCCCGGGTCACCCGGCTGCGGGTCTGCAAAGCCCCGGGTCCCCAACGTGCCCTGGAGGGCAGGTACCATGGAGGCCCTGGGCCACCAGCCCCCAGGACAGGCATTGCCCTGCCCCATCTCAGCTCTCCCTACCCCCCACCCCACCCCCACTTCATCCCCTTTTGAGCACCATGGACTCTGCAACCAAGTGATTTGGGCAGAAAAGCCACGGATGAAAAGCTGGCCTTGGCTCTCAAGTTAGCAAACACAGGATACAAGATATTCTCTGTCGGGGGGCAGAGTGGAGGGAAGCCAGCTGTGAGAGCGTTTCCCTCTGCACGGGCAGACGGATATCTCAGGCCGTCACTTCCTACACCTCCAAATATGCTCAAGGTCAGTCTTCAAGGTTAGCCTGCCAGGTGCTCCACACACAGTCAAAGGACCCTGGCAGGAACCTCCCACAAGGTTTTCCACAAGACTGTGCTGTGTGCCGTTGCATCCCGAGTGGGCTGACCAGAGAATCTGCACTGTTGATCCCAGAAACTTCTACTAAATGTACACGTTTATTTACAACGGCCGATCTGCTTAGAGTGTGAAGCAGAAGGCCAGCCAGCACAGGGAGCAGACAGCTGCCCCAAGGCTCAGGGACCACTCCCAGGCTCCGTGGCTGAAACCCAGGCCCACCTTGGAGGTGCTGAGGGCATGGCTTTCTTCTGCTCCTGGGAGTAAGGACTGGGGAACAGAGTTTGTGTGGATGCCTGAAGCATGGACTACTGTTGCTGATTCACTTGGCCTGACCAGGCTAGTGAAGTTTGGCCAGGTCAATCCAAAGTGGCAACAGGGATTTGGGTTGGTTTTGCAAAAGGACTCTCAACAGCACTCCTGGTGCTGGGTCGTGTCACCACCCAGCTGTGCTGTGGGTGGCCATGCGTGGGTACTATGAGAAGCTACAGCAGGGGGTGGGGAGGTGGGCGTCAAAGAGACCCAGCCCCATTTCCTGGGAGTAAGGTGACTTACCAGGAAAACACAAAACTAAAACAGAATGACAAGAGAATAGAGATGCTAGCAGATAAAACTGCATCATCAAGCATTTCAAACATATGGAAGATTAAGAAAAATATTCTGAACATCCATTTATCCACCACCCAGGTTTAGCAAATCCAAACATTTCCCCCACTTACTTTAGATAAATGTTCAGTATCTCATCTTTCCTTCCACAGAGGACCAACCCCCAGAATGTCACCATGCTCACCCATGGGTGCCCACCGGACAAGCCCAGGACCACCCTGGCAAAGGCTGCATGGGACCAGCCCTCCAAGTGTCACTGGGTAATGTTTTATCCTCCAGAACACACCACAGGCCCAGGGTAGGCACTGTGCCACCAGACGCTGCCAACTGCTCCTGGGGTCAGGCATGAGGCCCCCTCCTCCACTCACCCTCCAGACGTGTCCCCACCAGACGCCAGTGATGCTGGGCCTCCCATGGAGATGAGCGCTTTGCGTTTCTCCTATGACGTGGCCTGTTCACTCGCTTGGCCTATCTTCTAAAGGGTTGTCTTTTTCTTAGATTTACAGGTGTCCTTTACATAGCTTGGGTATTAACCATTTGTTGTTTTCAATGTATCCAAATCTTTGGAGCTGACTCCTTGGGAAACACCCTGATGCTAGGAAAGACTGAGGGCAAGAGGAGAAGGCGGTGACAGAGGATGAAATGGTTGGATGGCATAACTGACTCAACAGACATGAGTTTGAGCAAACTCCAGGAGATGGTGAAGGACAGGGAAGCCTGGTGTGCTGCAGTCCATGGGGTTGTGCAAAGAGTTGGACACAACTTCACAACTGAACAAGTCTCTGGTTTCATTTTCAACCATCTTGTTTGTTTTTACAGTGTTTTCTTGTATCACAGCTATTGCCCCAGAGTCTGGGGCTGCCCAGGTGGCGCTAGTGGTAAAGAACTCACCTGCCAATGCAAGAGATATAAGAGACTCAGATTCGATCCCTGGGTCAGGAAAATCCCCTGGAGGAGGGCATGGCAACCCACTCCATATTCTTGTCTGGAGAAGCCCATGGACAGGGGAGCCTGGTGGGCTACAGTCCATGAGGTTGCAAAGAGTTGGACACAACTGAAGCAACTTAGCACACAGGTAACAAGAGTCAAAGATAATCTGTTTCCTTTTTCTTTCAAGGAAAAAACTTTTTTTCTCCCTTCAGTCTAAATAATCGCTCAGTCGTGTAAAGAGGCAATGCACTCCTAGAGGTCAAAACTTGAAAGGCACAAAACAGCTGATACAGAGTGAAAACCTCCCTTATACCCCCTGCCTCAGCCACCCAGGTCCCAGCCACTGGGAGAGAAGTTTTACTGTTTATTTTCTTCCACACACTTCAGAAAGCTTTTCGTAGTTCGGTTTCATCACCTGGGATTTACTCTGGCATACGACAGGAAACAGTGTCAGCTTCTCTCACGGCTTAAATTACCTGGCACCCCCTTCCGAACTGGTCCACTCTCCTCCTTGACTTGCACAGTTGCCTCTGCACCACCAGGTCTGATGGACTTACACTCGGTCCCACCTGCATATGTATCTGTGCCCGGCATCAATACCACATTTTGGCCCACGCATCCCCTCCAAATCCCAATTCCACTGGGATTTTTGAAACAGACTAAATGTACAGATGAAGGTGGGGGAAGCTGACTGTACACCTTGGGAACTGTCGCTGAACAGAGTGTGTAGCACTCCACTTATTTGAATGTCCTTTTTTACTTGCAAAGAGCTTTTATGATCTCTATAGAAAGTCTTACACGTCTTTGTTGTTGTTGTTAAGGTTGTTGCTATTTTTAAGTGTACAAGAAAGAGATACCTTTTTCCATTTCTAGCTACAGGCATCCAGCAAAGCTATTCATATTTGCACGTGTGTGGTCTAAACTTTCCTCAAATACAGGAGTTTGTGGATTCTCTTCAAGAAAAAAAGAAAAAACAACACCTACGAGAAAAGACAGCCGTTTCTTGCTTCCTAAGCCATATCATCGCATCTCTTTTTCTCATCTCCCTGAGCCGGGCAAGAACTCTGAGCAGGCTTGCTGGTCTTGTCACTGAGTCTCCACTTCTGATGTGTCACTATTAGATGCTGTGTTGGTAGAGAACTTTTTATGAGTAACAGGTTAAGCTGTCTCATATTCCTAGTTACCTTTCCTTTTTAATAACTGGGCATTAAGTTTGAGCAAGTGCTTTTCCTTTATCACCTGACATTTTCTCTAATCTGAAATGGGTTGAACTAAAATAACATACATTCTAGTGTTAACTCACAGCTGGTTCTGAGGGTATCGACATTTCTTGATGGTGGGTCTTTTCCTTCTTAATCCCTCACTAGATTTGGTCCGTTGACATTTTTCTGGGGGATTTGGGGCTGTGAGCTCTCATGTGAAGGGAGGCAGAATCGTCCTCAGGCTGTGCTTCCACAGTCTTGGCAGCAAGGTCGCCTCAGTCCCATAAGCTGAGGATCACCCCCTTTCCTCTGTTCTTTGCAGATTCAGAAGGAAGGGCTTGTAAAACTGTCAGAGTCTGGTTTTTCGAGATCTGTTCCTGGAGGGGGAGGAGTGGGTATAGAGCTGCTTTTTTTAAAAAATCGAACTATAGATGCTGTATAAGATTATATAAGTTACAGAGGTACAACATAGTGATTCACAATTTTTCAGGGTTTTTTAAGTATAAAACTGCTCCATCCATAGTTATTATAAAATATTGGTTATGCTCCCCATGTTGTACAATGTACTCTTAGGACTTGCTTTTTTTTCGTTTTATTTTTGTAGCTTATTTTATACCTAACAGTTTGTGCCTCTTAATCCCTTTCCCCTGTCCAGCCCCTTCCCCTTCCCACCCACCAGTAAACACTAGTTCATTTCCTATTATCTGTGAATCTGCTTCTTTTTTGTTATATTCACTAGCTTGCTATATTTTTTAGAGTTCACATATAAGTGATATCATACAGTATTTTTCTATCTCTGTCTGACTTATCTCACTTCACACAATACCCTATAGGTCCAACACCCTCTAGGTCCACCCATGTTGTTGCAAATGGCAAAATTTCATTTTTTTTTTTAATGGCTGAGTAGTATTTTATTAGTATATCACTATATATATATATTATATATATACATCTGACTTCTTTATCCATTCATCTGTCTATGGACATCTGTGTTGTTTCCACGTCTTGGCTATTGTAAAGAGTGTTGCTATGAACACTGGGGTGCATGTATCTTTTTGAATTAGTGCTTTTGTTTTCCTTCAGATACATACCCAGGAGCAGAACTTCTGGGTCATATGGTTGTTCTATTTTTAGTTTTTTGAGGAACCTCCATACTGTTCTTTTCCATAGTGGCTGCACCAACTGACATTCCCACCAACTGTGTATGAAGGTTCCCTTTGGTAGAGAGCTGACTTTAATTGCTATTTCAGTTTCAATGATGATTCCAGGACCCATTTATGGGTTGGTGATTCAATCTACATAATTAATTTTCATCACTCCTTCTAACTTCCATTGGTTCATTCTGTTCTTTCTAATTGCTTGACATGAACATTTATTAACTTTCAGGCCTTTTTTTTTTCTTGTAGCAAATATTTAAGGTAATAAGTTTTCCTGTAAAGTACTACTGTAGCTTTATCCTCCAAGCTACAAGGCACACTATTTTCATCGATGCTCAGTTTGAACTATCTTCCAGTTCCCAAAAGACCTCTGACTCACAAAGTGGCGGCGTCCTTAAGATTCCTAACATGTGAGGGCTTTGAATTACCATCAATAATCCTAACTCAACTGCACTGTCCATCAGAGGATCCATTATGTGTGATTTGGTCAAAGCTTTCACACTTGTAACATGATCCAGGAAGATAATTTATTTTACATGACCCAGGACACATACATGCATCCTCTTATATGTACAGTATGTATATGAACATGTAAATAACAAGACTTTCATGAAACAGAAATTCAGTATTTGCATGTGCCATGCACTGGTATCTCCTAAGCCATCAACATTTTTTTTTAAGTTTTTCACAACAAATTAAATTGACTTTGAGGGTCACAACCTGCTGGGCCTGCAGTCTGACAAAGCACTGGCTTGGATTATGATGTTGGGGTATTTTGCTAGACTGTAGTCAGCTTTTACGAACATGTATGTACTATGGGAAAGATTGAAGGCAGAAGGAGAAGAAGGTGACAGAGGATGAGATGGCTGGATGGCATCACCGAGTCAATGGATGTGAACTTGGGCAAACTCCAGGAGATGGTGAGGGACAGGGAGGTCGGCGCACTGCAGTCCATGGGGCTGCAAAATGTTGGACACGACTGAGAGCGACTGAACAACAACCGCAAGGCACTCTGTGGACTTAAGAATGTGTGTTCCAGCGTATAACCTTCTGTAGAACCCCATTCATTTTCTGTCTATTTAATCTAATGGCTATTGAGAGCTTTAAGAATTTCCCTCTATGAGCATGGATTTGTCAGTTTCTCCTGGGAATCTGTCAATCTGTGCTTTATTGGGAGGGCATCTTATTAGAATATAGAATCAGAACAGCGACATCTTCCTGATAAAGTGCCTACTATTTTACCCTCTATTATAAAGTGATCCTCTTTATCCCTAATGATTTTTTTTTCACTTCATTGTCTGATTATTTAAAAAGTTACATCAATTTCTGGGGGGGGGTTAATACTGGCCTAGAATCACTTTCTGTTCTTCACTTGCAACCTTTCTGGGGTCATGTTTTAAGTGGAATTGTTAAAAATAGCATATAGCTGGATTTTATTTTAAGACTAGCATGGCGATTTGTCTTTGTAACTGGTAGATTGAGTTCATCAGCATCTACTGTGATTCCCTATGTATTTGGATTCATTTACATCTTCATCTTGTTGTTCTCGTTTACAATACTTTTTCTTCGCTTATTCTTCATTTATTCTATTTTGCATTCCACTAGACATCTTGTCCTCTGTGTTTGAAAGCTACACTCTTCTATTTTTGCGTGTGTCTATGTGCAAGTGCTCTTTCAAAAAAAAAAAAATTGTGCTTAAAATGCCTTTTCCCCTTACATTCTCTTAACACACACACCTGACAGCTGACACTTCCCAACAGAGGAGAGCCCCAGAAGCCTCGGGCCCGGGGCCTCCATGAAGGGGGGTGGTTCCTCTCCCCCACCTGCTTCTCCCTCACACACCTGGACCACCTTCACCTTCGGGTGCTCTGCAGGTCCAGACACTTGTGCTTCTATCTCCCAAATGGTCCCCCATCTATCTGCCAGTCACTGCTTCCTGCATCGCAGGCCTCGCAGGCCTCCTGCATCTCTGAGTCTCCCCAAGGCACATCCTTGACCACCTGTTTCAGCAAGAACCTCCTCTTAGCAACATTCTCAGTCCTTGCAGCCCTGAAAGGATTTCTTTCCTTCACTGTCATTCAGCATGAATAGTTAGCTGAGTACAGAATTCCATGCAGAGAGTTACTTATTCTCACCACTTTGAAGATACTGTTTTATTTCTCTGTCTTTTTGTTGTTGTGGTTGTTGGGGGGGGAGGGGGCGTGCGTGCTTAGTATCAAAAGGCATGTTGTCAATTTATCATTTATAAGACCTTAAAAAAAAAAGATCTCATTACTTTTAAGATCCATCTTTTGGGTTCTGAGGATTCAACAAAACCTTTAGGTGTGTAGTTATTTTTATCACCTAATTCAGGCTCACCATGCTCTCTCACGTGTTTCATGGGTTCTGGGAAGCAACGCTCCTGCTTTTCTGCAGTAACTCCTAACTGCACCTCAACCTCTGCCACCCCTCAGGAGAGACCCTCAGACCTGTGCTCCACTTCACCGGATGTCTCTTCAGCTGAATCTAACCAGCTTTGAGGGTTTTTTCCCTCCAGGTTTGTCTTGTTTGTTCCCTGGTGCTATTTTTCCCCCCCATTATTGGTTTTCAGTACTTTTATACCTCTAATCTGGAGAAGGCAATGGCACCCCACTCCAGACCTCTTGCCTGGAGAATCCCATGGACGGAGGAGCCTGGTAGGCTGCAGTCCATGGGGTCACGAAGAGTCGGACACGACTGTGTGATTTCACTTTCACTTTTCACTTTCATGCATTGGAGAAGGAACTGGCAACCCACTCCAGTGTTCTTGCCTGCAGAATCCCAGGGACAGAGGAGCCTGGTGGGCTGCCGTCTATGGGGTTGCACAGAGCTGGACACGACTGAAGTGACTTAGCAGCAGCAGCAGCATCATACCTCTAATCAGGAACTTCCCTGGTGGCTCAGGTGGTAAAGCATCTGCCTACAATATGGGAGACCTGGGTTCGATCCCTGGGTCTGGAAGATCCCCTGGAGAAGGAAACGGCAACCCACTCCAGTACTCTTGCCTGGAAAATCTCATGGACAGAGGAGTGTGGTAGGCTATAGTCCATGGGGTTGCAAAGAGTCGGACATGACTGAGCGACCTCACTTTCATACCTCTAATAGTGACTCTGGGGGGATTTTATCAGTGGTAATCCTGTCTGGTCTGAATTTCAGGCTTGACTCCAAAGAGCTATTTTATCTCTGCTTCAACAAGGGCTTAGGAGAAAGCAACAGTGAGGACAAATTTCTAGAGGCAGTATCATCTCCGGTTAAACATTCCCAGCCTCTCCTGCCTCAGGACAAATCAGATAATCTCTCTTATCATCTCCACGCCCCCCAACTAGCAGTCCTTTTAGCACAGGTTTTACATGGGAGTGTGGAGGGGGATTCCATTCCCCCCACGCAGCTCCCACCTGGACATTAAGGAGAAAGACCCAAGACCCAGACTCTGGATGATGACGACACCCACTCCACAGGGCCAGCTTACATCTGCATCCCTGCCACTTACCTTCCTCCCTGGGGGCTTATGGCCTCTGACAATATTTTACTACCCTGCAAGCCCAGCTATGCTTTTTAGAGAATGCTTATTTGGGCTTCCCTTGTGGCTCAGCCAGTAAAGAATCCATCTGCAAAGTGGGAGACCTAGGTTCCACCCTGGATTGGGAAGATCCCCTGGAGAAGGGAAAGGCTACCCGCTCCAGTATTCTGTCTGGAGAATTCCATGAACTTCATAGTCCATGGGGTCGCAAAGAGTTGGACACAACTGAGCAACTTTCACTTTTGGAGAAGGAAATGGCAACCCACTCCAGTATTCCTGCCTGGAAAATTCCATGGACGAAGGAGCCTGGTAGGCTACAGTCAACAGGATCGCAAAGAGTTGTACACAACTGAGCAACTTCACTTCCCTTATTAACTCCATCTAACATAAAGTCTTCAGATCACCTCATCTTAAATTTTAAGGGCAACCTCTAATTCTTTTTTTTTAACCCAGAAAAACTAAGAGAAAAATCTGTAACTTAAAGATATATTCAGAAACAATCTATTTCATGTTCTAAGAGGATGGAAATAACTGACTTCCTATTTTCAAGAAACAATGCTATTCATTTTAAAGAAAGCTAAAACACCAAAAATAGAAATGTACTCTATTCCAAGCCTTGGCTTATTCATTGGCCATTTCAGATTCAATTTCTTTGCCTAAGGAAAAGCAAATAAATAAATAAGTAAATCACTGACATGTTTTTGTGTTTCTCCAAAATAACAGTCTTTGGAAAAGTTAGGTACTTAAATAGATCTAAATCTTCTCGTCTCATCAGTGAAGACAATACCCCATAAGGTAGGGATCAGGAATCCCAACTCAAGACACACACAGGCCGATCAGACATGCAGAGTTCTTCCTGCAGCGGACACGGGGCTCCCGGGGAGCAGGATCTGTGGTTTCCCACTGTGTTCAGCCGAACCCCAGCACATCCACGCTCCTGAGCGTCTCTGAGTTCAGGCTCTGCTAAACACCAGTCAGGTGGGCACCACCCACTGACACCACATCGCAACAGCACAGGTCCCTCAGTGGGGGACGAGAACGCACGCCACGCAGTCTTCCTGGGGAAAGGTATTTTTCTTGGTTTTTCAGTTTTTACACTATTGCAAACACTGCCTCTTAAGTTTCATTCTCTGTTTGTTGCTGGTGACACCGACAAGTAACTGATCTCTGTTGGGTGATTCCTGCCCAACCCCCACCCCCACCCCCAGCAACCTTGCCTGTTTCTACTAACACTGTAGATTAAAAATTTTTTTCTACACATGTAAGCATATTACCTGTAGATCTTGTTCCTTCCTTTCCCGTCTTTCTATCTTCAGCTTCACTTTTCTTGAGTGCTGGCACAGGGCAGGACTGCCAACACTGTGCACGAGAGGGGTGTCAGCAAGCACCCCATTCTTTCTCATCTCAAAGTGAAACAGATGGGTGTCTTGCTCAGTCTTAGCGTGATGCTCTTGTCTTTAGTGTGATGCTCAGTATAGAGCTCCTGAAGGCACCCTTTTCATCAGGTTCTTGGTTGTCTTCTTAGCTCAGTGTTGTTAAATTATGTTTTCCTAGATACTGACTTATGTTGCTAAAAGTTGCAAAATCATTGCCACGTTGGGATGAAAAAAGAATTCTAGTATGTACAGTGCGTGCAGCCCCCTCTCCTAGATCCCCAGGTTCTAATGAACACCTAGGACACTGGTTGACTCTTACTGAGCACAAGTTGTTAATGAAAACCACTCATCTTTTCAATGTCACCACATCTGTAGTGAAGTCCCATTTGACACTCAGTATTATTTTCCCTTTTCATGACCAATTTTGCTTGATATGTGTCACCATGACTTGTCTGTTTTAAAAATGAAGCTTGGCTTTGTTGAACTTCTCTGAGCGCTCCTCCCGCATTTACAGCAAGGGGCTTCCTTTCTGCTGGGACAGCATTTGCTCATGGACAGAAATGCCAAGGACAGCGGAGCCTGGTGAGCTACAGTCCTGGGGGTTCCAAGAGTCAGACATGACTTAGCAACTAAAACACCACCACTGGTAAAATCTAACCCTTCCACAAGGCCTTTGCAAAGGCGCATCTTTGATGAAGAAACTCTGCAGCCAAGGACTGTGGCCTCTAGGACAGGGCGAGGGTGGCGGGAGGCAGGGACCTCTCATTAAGAGAAGTGGTAACGTGGCCTCATCTGGTTCCTCTCTGCAGTCGGCCACTGTGACCTACAGTTCAGGCTCTACAACAGAGGACCAGTGCTGGGGGGGAAACTTCACACTGTCCATCACCAAAGCTGGGGGCAAGACTATACTTTATAATGTAATTTATTATATATTGTAACAGAAGCCCCTGGAGAAGGAAATGGCAACCCACTCCAGTGTTCTTGCCTGGAGAATCCCAGGGACGGGGGAGCCTGGGGCACTACGGTCTATGGGGTTGCACAGAGTCGGACATGACTGAAACGACTTAGCAGCAGCGGCAGCAGAAGCCCCAAGTTGGAAACTACCCGAGTACCCCTCCAGAGTGACACATGGAGAACATACAACACAGGGATGACCCACCACAGCCCCAGAGCACAGACGGACCTCACATTCCCACACCATGTCAAGTAGGGACCCAAAGAGCAACACGCAAGTGAGTCTACTCCCCCCAAATTCACCCACGGGTAGAGGGACCTGTGAGCTAAAGGTCAGGAGGGCAATGACCCTCTGGGAGGGGCAACAGCTGAGAGGCACCAGTTTTGAGTTGCTGGGGGATCACATTTCTTGGTCTGCTGGTTAAACAGGGTGCTGCCCCTTTACTAAGCTATAGACACAATGGTGCATTTTTCGATATTTGTATTTTACTTTAGCAAAGAGTTTTACTTTAGTAAGGACTTTCTAGTGGCTGAGTCGGCCTACAATGTGGGAGACCTGGGTTCAATCCTTGGGTCAGGAAGATCTCCTGGAGAAAGAAATGGCAACCCACTCCAGTATTCTTGCCTAGAAAATCCCATGGACAGAGGAACCTGGTAGGCTACAGTCCATGGGGTCACAAGACTGAGCGACTTCACTTTAGTAAAGAGTTAATGCGTATAAATATACTTATGCCAACTTGGTAGGAAAATAAGTCCACGTGGCTCTGGAAGGAGCATCTCTGAAGCCTGGCAGGTCTGTACTGGCTCAGCCACTGGAAGGAGCATCTCTGAAGCCTGGCGGATCTGCACTGGCTCAGCCACTGGAAGGAGCATCTCTGAAGCCTGGTGGGTCTGTACTGGCTCAACCACTGGAAGGAGCATCTCTGAAGCCTGGCGGATCTGCACTGGCTCAGCCACTGGAAGGAGCATCTCTGAAGCCTGGTGGGTCTGTACTGGCTCGGCAACACCCAGGTTGCTCACGTGTGCTGACCACGCGGCTTCCATGAGAGGGGAAGTGGAGATCAAGGTCCTGGCGGGCGGCCACTTCCTGCCTTAACTCTCCAGAGCCCGCACTGTCCCTGGTGGCTTCTGACAACAGACTGTTCAGAACAAGGCTTGGGGCTTCTAACCTAAGAGGGAAGAAGTGGCTGGGCCTGGCCGTGGCTACTGCCACCCCGTCCACGCCCCGACGTGTCACTGAGACTGCCGGTTCGGTGTCGGTCACCCAGTGACTTCCTGTACTGACTCCCTCCCCTGATCACTGTGGTTACTACAAAATTCCCCACAAGATTATCTTTCTTTCTTATGACTACAACTGGTCTAGAATTCCTGGGGAAATGAAAAGATACTCAATAGAAACAAAGTTACCTTTAATTCCTACGCAGGGTGAGTCTTAATTAAAAAGGAAATAGGTTTTGCTACAGTTGAGTTGAACTTTTTAACCACTAAATGAAAAGTGCCAGGAAAAGGTCCCACCTGGGCTGAGGGCCAGAACCTGATTGCTCATGGTTCTGCGTGAAATGAGTGGGCCAGTTCCTCCCATCAGAAGGGGTCAGAGTCTAGAATCAACTGTTTCTCTGCCTAAAAGCAAAGGCGGGAGGAAACGAGGGCTGTGGACTCAGCCTGGAAGGGGCTACGACCAGCCAGACCCCCTGCTCAAGCACCGCCCCTCAGTTCCCACGCTGCTGCCTCGAGGACATGCCGTCGGGGAGGCAGGAGGTTAGCCTCATCAAGCCCTCATGCTCCTCAGCCCCACAGAGTCTGGCTACAAGGAGCAGGAATGGAAGGCCGGCTACCCTCCTGCCACTAAGGAATACTCTTGCTCACAAAGCACAAAATCCACCTCTTTTCAGAGGCATCACACTGTTCAAACCAAAAAGAATATTTTGGCTCCTGGTAAGGGCGCGTCACCAATATGCTTGGCTACCCCACGAGTCGGTCTAATGGCTCAGCTCAGCCGGGAGGTAAGGATGCGTAAGGCGAATCCTCCTTCCAGGATGGGCACAGGCACCTGGGACAGGCCCGGTCCAGTGAGGCCCCGCGTGGGTGACAGACAGCGGAGAACAGGTGGCACTGAGGCCAGTCTAACTGTCCGCAGGTGAGGGGCCGGGTGGGGAGCAGATGCCCGAGCCCTCTGCCGAGGGTCACTGTAGAGTCCTGGGCTCTGCTGACCAGAGGACGGCCCACCTGCGGCAGCAGGGCCACGAGTGACTATCGTGGAGGGAACCCCGCCGTCACTTGGCTTTGGAATTTTATTTTTCGTGTTTATATTTGATGCTTGAGGAATCCAGGCTACCTAAGGCAGAATCATAATACCCTCACAGAACTCACGCACTAGAAAATCACCTCTCCATTAGTCCAGCAGGATGGGCATCTACTGTGCGCTGCTGTTCTAGGTGCCAGGGCTGCCTGGGGAAACCGAGCAGACACGTCCTGCACTGGGATAGCATATGCTCCAGTGACAGAAATGACAAAGTCAGTCACACATGCAACACAGCAGGTGGTGATCGTGCAGAGAAGTGGGACGGCTCATGGGGCTGTCACTGCATAGACCTGAGGACAGTAGGTGGAGTGGCCACGTGGCCGTCTGGGAACCAGTTCTCCTGGGGGAACCACAGCACAAGCAAAGGCCCTGCGGCCGGAACACACCCAGGAAACAGAGGGCAGCAGTGTGACCGGAGTGGAGGGTGGGGCCAGCAGGAAGCAGAGGAAAGGGGGGGCCTTGGAGGGTGGCACGACCTGCCCTGGGGACAGACCAGAAGGCGAAGGTGAGGGCAGAGCGGCAAGACCACCCAGAGCCAGTGAAATACGGCAGGGGATGCAGGTTCCGCACCCAGCCAGCCCCGGGGGACGGGGTGAGTGGACAGAGCTGGTAGGTTTGGATACATGTATGAGAAAGTACAGGTATGTGGCCTGGAAGATGGAGCACCTGGCCTAGTTTCATTTTACATGAGGAGGAAACTGAAGCCCTGGGAAGACAAAGTCAGGTCCAAGGTCACACCACTTACTCTGGGGATTAGAACCCTTCCCCTGCTGCCCCAAGCTGCAGCTCAGAGGAGACCCTGGTGGACCACTCAGGTCACAGGCAGACGCCCTCCAGCTCCTCTGAGCTCTCAGAGGTGGGGGCAAACAGTGCCCGGGGGGACCCAAGCAAGGTATAGCAAGGGGGGTGGCGGGCGCTGGGAAGAGAGCACAGGTCCTGCTCAGAGAGGCGACTGCAGTCCACAGCTCCCATCAAGAAACAGATGCAGTGGGCCTAGAAATCCCCACTGTCCCCAAGAGAGCTCCAAAATCTAGATTTTTAACAACAGCTTCTCCAATTTTAAAAGATGGCTCAGTGGTTTAGCATCATGGGGCTGGACAAACCTTATGTGTTGGCCAAGGCCCCTCCACGCAAGCGCAGCCCCAGCCAGGAACCAGTCTCAAGTCAGCCCGAAACACACCTGGTTCACTCACACCTCAGCCAGGGTCAGGGCACAACATTAAAGCCCTGAGTCTAAGATGGTTTTTATTCCAGCTCTGAGGCCAGCAGATGACGTTCACAATCACAATAGCTAGCTGATCACTTCCAGCACGGCCTCTCTGACCAACACGAAGGCAGCTGCTGGTCACTCTGGGACCTCTGTTAACTGGGTTGATGCTGCTCCACATGTAGTACTGACACGAGGCCGCTTGTTCAGAACAATTCTCTCCAAATAGTAACCAATGGTCCTTTCAAAGTTACATGGAATATAACAAAGCACTGCCAATAGCCAGGGCATACTGATGCCAGCCAAGCAGGCAAACACCAGGACCCTGGACCAGGCAGGGTTCGGAGAATGGCCACAATTGCAGCCTTGCTAAAATAATCCAATGTAGAAATTACAAAACCTTCTTTATAAATTACAGTTGCTCTGAGTTGCTGAGCGGGCGGGAGAGACACATCACCCACGGCACTTAAAGGAACAGGCTGCGTGTGTCTAGCCTTTGGCCATGGGAGTCAACCTACTGGTCTCAGGAAAACTCACCTGAACTTTTGAGCCTAAGGAAACAGCCTCCAAGGAAATCCCCAGGTTAATTTTTGGTAATGCCAAGTGGCCCTCTTGCCCAGGCTCTCTGACTTGGAATTAAACATTTACTTTCCCATATGCTTTCTGCTCAATATCAATTTTCCATGTCTGTTACACTGGGCCATTTGATGGTGCTGCTTTTTGGCAGGAATCTCTCCAGGGCAAGACCCTGCTTCCTGCTTTTTGCCCTGAACATGCAATTTGTAAGGTGCACCTGAGTCAGTCCAAAAATACTTTCTAAGGTGACATCTCAGTAGGTGGACACGCATGAACTGCCATTAGTCAACTGTTCCTGACCTACAGAATGGGCACTTCACAGGGTTCACTGCAACAGTATCTCTAAATGATCAGGAAAAGCAGAGGCATCAATGTTCAGGGAACACCAGCCACCTTCAGACCAGCGCTGTTCAGAATTCTCTGTGGCAGGGGAATGGATTGAAATCTGTGCTGACCACATGGCACTGGGCACTGAAATGTGGCTATGTGACTAAGAAATGAACTTCTGTTTTATTAGAGTTTAAACACTTCTGTGTGGCTACCCTACTGGACAGTTTTAGACAGGAGCTTTTGCAGACACGAGTGAGGTTCAATCGTCTGCAGTAAATGAAGGCCCGGCACACAGGAGATGGTGGAGAAAGATGTGAGATGAAAGCACCTTCTTCACACTCACTGCCATGCTTCATACTGACTTCCCACCTTCCTTCCACTGAAGCTCTTCATTTCCAGATCTGGGAGCTCCCTTGGAGTGCGGAATTACAAGGCCTGTTGGTGAACATTCAGAAGGCTGTGCCCACATCACCCAGCAGCTGGGCAGCAGGAACTAGCCTAATGACTGCCTGACCTGCTGGGCCTCCATATTCTCACCCACTGGATGGACATCCGAGATAGAGATCAAAATTGTGAATCCATTTCTAAACGGTAAACCTTAAAAATCAAGTTGGGCTGAGCTTCAGTTGTCCAGTGAGACAGCTGGAAAAAATGTACCAGGTTGTTGGTCTGCCTCATTTCATCCACATTTATTGTTACATTCAAAGTGTTAGTTGCTTAGTTGTGTCCAACTCTTTGCAACCCCATGGACTGTAGACCAGCAGGCTCCTCTGTCCATGGGATTTTCCAGGCAAGAATACTGAAGTGGGTTGCTTTGCCCTCCCAGCTACAAAATAAACCAGTATTCCAATCAAATTGTTTGCATTCAACCACTTACATGGAATCTGGTGCTGTATCAACACTATAGCCTATTGACCTAGGGTTCCCTTCAGCAAAGAGCATAATTGCTCAAATGTGACTCAATAATTCAGGATTTATTTAAAACTCTCCCATCACCAAAAAATATTCATGCACCAAGATACCAACCTAACCCCTTACTCTCTGTAGAGACGTTCAAAGGCAGACTCCTAACGCTGAAAGCAGAGCTCCGTTACAGCATGGTACCTCCGGCTCTAGAGAAACCCCCTCTTCTAGTCCCAGAAACACCTTTCTCATCCCCCTCTCTGGTCCTCCCTCAACCCAATCTCAACTGGCCCAGAAACCCTGCATGGCTCCACCATCTGCCTCCAGCTTTCCTCCTTCACTTAAACAGAGAGGGATGTGGCATGTTCAGGACCTCAGAACCGGAAGCTTCTTCCTGGAAGGAACATGAACTGGCTGTCTGTGGCGGGGCTGACCTCTGGAAAGTTCACAAAGGAGTGGAGACGTCACCAGAGAGCAGCTCACTGCAGGGTCACCAGGACTTCCCGGTGTTGGGTTAACGAGAAGTCAAGACGACCCAACACAGAGGACAGCATCAGGGGACGCAAGGTGCTCCCCAGCCGCGTGAGTCGTGAGTAAAGCACACAGCTGCCCTTCTGGAAACTCTGGACCAAAGACCTGAGTCTCTAGGGACATTCAACAGTCAAAAAGCTCTGATGAGCCCTCTAGCTGTCCCCAACTCCAGAAAATGCCCAATCTGTTTCAGCACACCAGGCAAACAGTGACCTGGGAGGTTCCCAAGAGCTTGCAAAGTTTCATTTCCTTGGTGCTTCCTAGGCTGATGACCTCCAACCTCCAGGAGTTATTGCCAAACTGCCTTCCATTTGCACAATGTCCCCGTATTTCCAGCACCTACCAGGAGCCTGCCTGACCCCATTGTGAGGGGGTGTTTCTATCTCCAGGCCACAGATAAGGAAATCAGAGTTCAGAGAGGTTGAGAACCCTGAGCAGAGGGTCTGTGGCGTGGCAGGGGGTGGGACCCAGATTCTGGGACGTGGCAAGGCTGCGTTTGCAGCCGGCTGGCTGGAGGCAAATCCAGACGCCACCTCCCTCCCGGCCTCTGAACACCCTAGAAACTCATGCAACAGTAACCTCTCACACTTGTGGCCCACTCCCACGTGTGCTGGGTCTCCACGGCTTCTCTGTCCAGTAGTCCCCTCTTTCCGACGTGAACCTGCACCCCGGAGTTGAAACAGCCTGGCCGACTCTCCACGATGCGGGCTTGCGGAAGCCAACCCCTTGACCATGATACCACCCAAGCTACCGATTTTTATCGCCATCTGGGGAGGGCTCCCGGAGGCTTCCCAGATGCTGCACTGGAAAGTGCGGACCCCAGTCGGCCCTCCCCAGCCCAGGGCGAGACTAGGTACCCCGGACAGGAGCCGGACCGGATGCCACCGTCGGGCGACCGCGCCAGGGATGCCGCTTCCTCCGGGCCTGGCACTGCCGGCCCATTCATCGTCCCCCGCCGGGCGCCCTAGCGCCGGGTCCGCGCGGCCAGCCTGGAAAACGGCGCCCCCTGGCCCCGCCGCCAGGGGGAGCAGGGAGTCGCCTGCCGCCCCTCCGGGAAGTTGCCACCGCGGCCAGCCGGGCGTCTGGCCCTGGACGGTCCAGGTCCCCGCACGGCGGGTCACCATCCCCCTCCGCGGCCCCGGGCCCGCCCCGCCCCGTCGGCACCTACCGGCCCGGCGGAGCCAGGGCCGCAACCCGAAGTGGGCGCGCTCAGCCCCGGCCCCCATTCAATCCCGCCCCCGCTCCCCGCCGGCCTCCGCCGCCTTCCGCCCGCCACCCCCCAACCCCAGCCCGGACTCCCAGCCCGGCAACGTCATCCGGCCGCTTCCCGAAGCTTAACCCCTTCCTCCGCCAGCTGCGCGCCGCCCCGCCCCACCGCCAACTTTCTTCGCCCAACTTCGGAGCGCGCGGGCCGGCCCGACGGCCAGGCGGAGACGGAGGAAGGGAGGGAGCGGCGGCCACGTAGCGCCGCGGGGCCGCGGCCGGTCCAGCCGACGGCGAGGGCGCGGGGTCCACACCGCGGGCGTGCTCGACCGACGCCCCCCCTGCACGGGGTTCGGGCCCGGCACACGCTCCCCCAACCCCGGGGCCCGCAGGGACCCTCCCCCCGCCCCCGCCGAGGTCCGAGACCGCGGCGACGGCGGGCGGCACCGCCGCCGGGGGAGGAGCCGCCAAGGAGACGTGTCACTCCCGGCGCGGCCCGGCCCGGCCCGGCCCCGGCGCCCCGACGGCCCAGCCCGCGCGCCGCCGCCGCCTCCGCCGCTGCAGGGCCCGGCCAAGTTTCTTACCTGCAGCCGGAGACGCGGGAGGGAGAGCGAGAGGGCAGGAGCCGCCGCCGCCGCCGCGGAACAGGGAAAGAGAGGAGCCGGCCAAGCCTCAGCCGAGAAGCCGCCCCCCAAGCAGCTGCAGACGCCTCGATCCCGACGCCGCCCGCCCCGTCAGCCGTCCGCTTCGGCCGCTCGCTGGCTGCGTGCGCGCGTGTGGAGTCGTGGCACTTTCTGCCTTGGAGCTGGCGAACGGCCCCCTCCGCAGGGATCGCCGCCTCCTGCCTTCCCCACCCGGGCCAGCCATTCATCGAGCCGCCTGTCCCCATTGGCTCGCACCCCGCCACTCCGCCGGCCGCTGGCCAGTCAGAGCCCGGGCGGCCGAGCCGCTGCGGCGCCCATTGGGCCGGGAGGCGGGCCTCCACCTCGGCCAATGGGAGAGGGGAGGAGCTGCGGGGCGCCGCGGGGGCGGGGCCGGGTCGGGGGGCGGGGCAGCGCCGTGCGGCGCTCGGCCCCTGCGCGGGGGCGGGGCGGGGCGGGGCCCGGACGTTCGGCCACACGCACGGGAGGGGGCGCCGGCCGGCCCCGCCCACTCCGGGCGCCGGCCCCGCGCGCGGGCGCCGACCCTGGCCAAGCTCCCGGCCGGCGGGGCCGCGGAGGTTCGGATCCAGGCGTCTCTCCGCCCGCGCCCCTGGCCCCCTCCAGGCTGATGTGGCGGTGGGTGTCGCCCTGAGCAGAGGGTTGCGCAACAAGGGAATCGTAGGGAGAATTGCTTCGTCTAAAAAGCAAACTTCCCCAGCCGCAGCGCCCCCTCCGGGCGCTGGATGCGAGGACAAGTATTGCCGGCGGTCAGTCCAGAGAGGGCTCCTCCCTATGTCCATTGCTATCGGCCCCAGAAAGAATTTTCTCGAGTAAATGGAGGATCGAGGGCGGAAAGGCCGGACGACACGCCGAGGAATGGGGGGCGGGCCTCACTTGCACCCATTTTCAGGGCGGTTACATCGAGGCACAGTCCACAGTGCTGCTGGCAGCAGGGCCGCAGTTGCAGTTCTCTTTATGACTGCAAGGCGATCCAACCAGTCCATCCTAAAGGAATCAGTCCTGACTATTCATTGGAAGGACTGATGCTGAAGCTGAAACTCCAATCCTTTGGCCATCAGATGGGAAGAACTGACTCATTAGAAAAGACCCTGAGGCTGGGAAAGATTGAAGGCATGAGGAGAAGGGGACGACAGAGGATGAGATGGTTGGATGACGTCACCGACTCGATGGACACGAGTTTGAGCAAACTCCGGGAGTTGGTGCTGGACAGGGAAGCTTGGCGAGCTGCAGTCCATGGGGTCGCAGAGTCAGACACAGCTGAGCGACTGAACTGAACTTGTGGCATTTATGCCGCGCTGTGGGGAGGCGAGAGATCTGAGCCAGATAAACTTGCCCACTTCCCAAAAAACTGAGCAAACGGGGCTTCCTTATGGGACTTCCTCCCTGACCCCCATCCCAGCCCCACCCCCACCCCCACCCCACTCCCAGCCCCCTATAGGCCAACACTCTCTCTTCATACCAAATAAATCTTTCAATTAAGATAATTTTAGGCCTGGTGTTTAACCATGATATCAGTGCCGCTTAAAAGCTAACTCTTTAAACTTGGGCCAAAGCCAATTTCTTTGAAATTAAGGTTTCTGAGAGGCCAAGGGGTCTGCTGCAGGCTGTTCTGCCCCACACCACTTCCCCTGCCGCCGGAGGCCTCCGTGGCTGCCGCATCCTGTTCATAGTATCTGTTTCTTGGACAATTTCACATACTCCCTCCCCCTTTGTCACTGGTACTGTACACGTTGTTAGGAAGATGTGCAAAGATAAGCCATCAGAGAATAAAGAGGGATTGGGTTGAAGTTAAACCGTTCATTCCTATTTTTAATCTCAGCAGTTCCCTAGCACATTAATGATTAATCAAGTGGAATTAACCTGGATTAGCTTTGGACAGTCAGTCTTTTTCCAGTGGTGAACTCCAGCTCCACATAAAAGTCAAAAATTCCAGTTTCCTGCTGTTGTATGTTACCAGCTAGTTCTAGCTGACCATGGGTAAACCAGTTAAGCTCTCTGAACATGGGTGTATCTTGTAAGACAATCACCACGCCCTCTGGGTTTTGGAGGTTCATTCTTCCGTTCTCCTGTTCATTCATTCATTCATTGGTGTTTGTTGAGTGCCTGGAATTCATTACCAGGCTGGCAAACAGCCAGGAGTGATACATAGACCCAGCAAAGACCGAATTGCCCTGGGAAGCCTTGCTGTGGACAGAGACCTCCTTCTGAAGACTCATTCATACTGTTTAGATTTTCCCAGAAGCAGATCCTGACTGGGAGGGTTTGGATGCAAGGGACTCACCTGGGGGATGATCCCAGGAAACACTAGTAGGGACAGCGGGATGGGAAGTGCTGATGAAGAGTGCAATGTCAAGCAAGTTACCTCTGCAGGCAACCAGGGCTCAGCTGGGCACATGGGTGCCATGTGGAACTCACCCCAGGGTGTCCCACCTACAGGGTGGGACTCCCACCAGTCCTTGTGGGTGGAGGGCTTCTTCTGGAGGGACTTTAACTCACTCGGAGTTAAAGCCAGAGACAGCCTTTTAGCAGAAAGAAGCAGCTGTTTGCATCAAGAAGCCCTTGGCAAAGTCTGATTGCCTGGGGCACCTGGGGTCCAGACGAGTGTCTTCTATTAGCTGTGACCCCAAGACTGACACAGCGTGTGCACAGACTGGGGGCTCCGTAAGTGCATGTTCCATAAATGTTGTTAAATGAACCACGGGGTTACAAAGTCCCTGTGAGTGAAGGGTGTTTACAAATAAAGGAGCTTTCTGTCTGCTCCCTCCTGTGATTGATGTCTGGTTTGGCCCCAGTACAACATACGGTTCAGCACGGACGAGTGGCCTGGCGTTTGCCTTCTTTCTTTGGTCCCTGTCCCTTGTCCAACCTCCATAGGGAGGTCACCCCAACTCCCAACGCACCCCTGGTCCAGCCTGACCTTCCCTCACAGCCACTGCTGTGCCAACGGACCTAGCCTCGGCCTGGTCCCACCTCCTCAGTACATCTCAGCCCAGTGCTCACCCCAGGCATGTCTGTGGAAAAACAGGAACTGAGCCAGAACTTGATGGACGGGGGTGCTTGTGAGGGAGCCATGGGTTTCCCAGGCTCAGAACCTCTGGCCCTGCAGCACACCCAGAACTATCAAGTCACGTGGGAGGAGACAGATCCAATCGCACGGCACAGCCCCCCAGGGCCTGTCTGCTCAGGGCCGGCACCAGGCCAGTGCCCAGGAATCAGGTCCCTGCCACCCCCTCGGATGACACAGTCCAGTGAGGGGCTGTCAGGTGCAAGCAAGTCCGAGAGATGTCAAGGTGCACTCAGACAGAGAGCAGAGGGTGACAGCGGTAGCTTAAAAGAGAAGGGAAAGCCAGCCCACCCGGAAGGTGGGGAAACAAGACAGAGGCCTGTGATCTAACGGGGCCCAGTGCACAAGGGGCCCCGCTGAGCTGTGGTATTTTGCCAAAGCCTGAAGCGTGAAGGAGAGGATCAAAAGGGGAGCATCACAGGCCTGAGAGACCCATTTAGAGGTGATTTGAACATGCCACACCTTGGTGATGGTGACAGTTACGCCATCAAATTATGAGCTCCTGAAGAGGGTGAATTTGGTTTGTAAGCCAATTATTCTGCCATCAGTCTAACTCTAGGGAAAAGAGAAAAAAAAGATGTCCTTTTGGATCTTAGTTGTATATTAAAAACAAACATTCTTATTAGGAAAAACTAAACATACAAGAATAAAAACCTTGTACGGCCCATTAACTCCCCACAGGGCTTTCCTTTCTAACTTGCAGATATTATTTTTTTAAGAGTAGGCAGAAAGAGAAGATACCTTACAATGTAAAAAGAGGTTTTTACTTTGTCAACAACTATAAAAGGGTGATAAATGACAAAACAGAAGAAAATGTCACGTAAAAAAGAAAAAGAAAGATGTGGCAGAGCACAGTCTCTAAGGGCATTCAGGCTTCAGTAGTTGCTGTTCCTGGGCTCTAGAATACAGGCTCAATAGCTGTGGCATCCTTGTTGCTCGGCGACACGTGGGATCTTTCTGGACCAGGGATGCACTGGCAGGCAGATCGTCAACCACTGGACCACCCGGGATACATTTTGATACCAAGTGTGTATCAAATGTGGCAACTCAGGAATCATGAGGGACTTTCACAAAACAGCTTTAGAGGAAGGGGCAGGTGAAAAGGTGGCCGCCAAACTGTGGGGGCTGAGAAATGAAAGGGGGGATGAAACATGATCCATTCATCCAACAGATGAATTCAACTCAGGGCCTATTACATGTCAGTCCTGTTTTAGGTGATGGGGAGACAGCCTTGAATATGGCAAAGGGTTCTTTTCCATATTCCACATTCCAGTGGGAGAAGAAAAAGACAACTGATAAATAAGCAAGGTGAACCAAGATGGTGCCAAGGGCTGCAAGGAAGAAGAGGGGGCTCATGTAGTGGAGGGGTGGGCCTTTGAGAGTGGGGGTGCTGAGGATGCAAGAGGCTGGTCAGAGAAAGTGCTTCTGGGGAGGTGATTGTTGAGTTGAGAAGAGCTGATCTTATGTAAAGAAGGAAGAATAAGTGAAAAAAGCCAGTTTTGTGCCCTGAAACAGGAGCTTGGCAGCTGTTTCAGGGGACAAAAAGAAGGCTGTGTGGGGACTTCCCTGGTGGTGCAGTGGCTGAGATTCTGTGCTCTCAATGCAGGGGGCCCAGGTTCAGTCCCTGGTCAGGGAACTAGATCCCACGTGCTGCAACTAAGACCCAGTGCAGCCAGATAAATACACACATACATATATTTAAGGCTGTGTGACTGAAGCTCAAGGAAGAAGGGAGAGGAAGGCAAAGGCCAAGAGGCAGAAAGGTGTTAGATAGGATAAGGGACCTCAGGATCCATCCAGCCAGGGCCAGTGGGAAACTGGAGCAAAAGAGTAGAGTTGTCTGATCTGCATTTAAAAGGGATTTTCCTTGCAGTCCTGAAGGTTAAGACTTTGCACTTCCAGTGCAGGGGATGCTGGTTCAATCCCTGGTTGGGGAGCTAGGATCCCACATGTCTCTTGACCAAAAGCCAAAATATAAAACAGAAGCAGCAATACCATAGCAAATTCAATAAAGACTTTTTAAAAGGTCCACATTAAACACACACACACACACTCTCTCTCTCTCTTCTTCTCTCTCTCTCTAAAATAAAAAAAGATCTACTTTAGCCGTGGAGGGCAGAATCATTAGGATGTGTGATAGAGGATCCAAGGACCTGTTAGAAGGTTTTTGTAAGAGTCCAGGCAAGATACAGTTGATGTGCTAGTAAATATTTAACAGTTGACTATGGGAGGTGGAGGGTAGGGGAACATTCCTAATCTGTAGCCATTTGGCAGTTTCTGGGGTGTGAATACTTCCATCGGATTTGATCTGAAGCTACTGAGTAACTGAACACAAAGGTGGAAAGAAATTAGAGGTAAAGTACTATTATAAATCAGATAACCTCATTAAATAATCTCAAAGGCAGATATAATAGTAAAATGCAGTCAGATAATTAGGAAGTGATGATGATGAGTATCTATTACTTTTGTTTTTAATATAATCTATGTCATTGTAAGTTTATATGATAAAAATGTTTAATAATGACTGTATTTAATGAATTGCTTAAAAAATTCCTGAAAATGCAACAATCAGCTCTTAAGAGGCAGCTGACTCCTTCACACCACTGAATATAACAGTAACGTGGGGACTTCCCTGGAGATCCAGTGGTTGAGCCTTCACCTTCCAATGCAGGGGGTGCTGGTTTGATCCCTGGTCAGGGAGTTAAGATTCCCACATGCCTCCTGCCCCCCCCAAATAGACAGAACAGAAACGACAGAAGCAATAGCATAACAAATTCAGTAATGACTTGAAAAATGGTCCACATCAAAAAAACAAAATCTGAAAAAAAAAAGAGTCACCTGGACTGGAATGGAGTGTGTGTGTGTGTGTGTGTGTGTGTGTGTGTAAGACAGACTCAACAAGATTTGAAAATGTCAGAAAACGAAATACTACATGTGTTTATGGCGACATTTCAACACACACCTCACACCTTCTCTGAACAGTGGACTCGTTAGAGGCAGTGGCTTGTTCTGATGGATCCTTATATTCCCTGAACCCCTAACCCGATGCCTTGATTCTAGTTAAAAACAAAACAAAACCCAACCCTGTATGTGAGACAGAGAAAGAGATGCAAATGTATAGAAAAGTCTTTTGGACTCTGTGGGAGAGGGCGAGGGTGGGATGATATGGGAGAATGGCATTGAAACATACACATTATCAAATGTGAAATGAATCGCCAGCCCAGGTTTGATGCATGATACAGGGTGCTCAGGGCTGGTGCACCAAGATGACCCAGAGGGATGGAATCGGGAGGGAGGTGGGCGGGGGGTTCTGGAAGGGGAACACATGTACACCCATGGCGGATTCATGTCAATGTGTGGCAAAACCAATACAATATTGTAAAGAAAAAGGTCTTTCTTGAATTTGTTACAATTAAAAAAAAAAAAAAGAACAGAGATGGAAAATGAGAAGAAAAAACAAACTCACCTTAGGTTGGCTCTCCTCTAAAGAAGACTTTAAGAAGATGTGAGTGAAAGCATTTTATGTGGAAGCTGATCCCAGGAATAACCAGGAAGGGTGTGGAGAAGTGAGCTGGGGGAGGAAGACAGCCAGTATACAGTGTATCACTAGCAGTTTCCACCATGGGCAGCTGGAGCTTAATCCTGCTGAAGAGCCCTGGAAGACAGGGAGCTTTATGCCTCAGAAGTACCCAACCTGAGAACTGAGGAAGTCAGAATACTTACTCACTAGCTCCCACCCATCCCTGGTTGAAGGCTGCTCCTGGCATTTCCAGCCCATGCCCCTTGAGAAAAACCTGAGAAAGGCCGCTGGTGTTTGCAATCAGAGACTGTGAATATGCGCAGGAATGGCAGAGGAGATGTGACCAGCATACCAACTGAACTGATCCAAAACTGATAAGTATCTTTTGAATGAACAAATGAATGAATGAATGTAGGGCCCTGTGAGCTCCTTTAAACATGAATTTAGAATTTAAAGGTTTTGAAACAGTAACACTCCACAGTCAGCCCGTTTATCTTATAGTTTTGCAAAATCTTGAGCAGGGGACCTACGACATCCAGATGATTTAAATTCTGCAGCAGCAGTACTCAAAATCAGAATAATGTTGTTATACACTTGAAGAAAAAACTCAATAGATAGATCATGTGTGTGTACTCAGGTGCTTCAGTCATGTCTGACTCTCTGTGACCCTATGGATTATAGCTCGCCAGGTTCCTCTATCCATGGGATTCTCCAGGCAAGAATATAGGAGTGGGTTGCCATTTCCTCCTCCAGGGGATCTCTTACATCTCCTGCATTATATGCAGACTCTTGACCACTGAGCCGCCGGGGAAGCCCATAGATAAACTATAGTAACTGCCAAAAGAAAAAAGAAAACTTACACAAAGAAATTAGATGGCAAGAGAGATCCCAAATTATCAATTTTTATGGTGGCTGGTGGTAGTAAAAGATAACTTGAGTCAAAAAAGTTTGGTTTGTTGTGTGGCTGATGTTGGAAGTGAGCCTAGAGATAGAAGCTTTTGTGAAAGCAAGGACTGTCCCGTGTTGGGCTGAATCCCCAAAGAAAGTATGGAGGGGAAATAGATGGATGATGTTTGCCTGGTACTTTCCTATTTCCAAAGTGTTTTGCAAGTGATCCTTACTAGAACCATGAGAAAGAAGTGTTACTATTATTACCTGCTTACAGGTAAGGCAGCTGGTGTTCAGAGATGTGTTAAGTAGCTCAGTCGAGACATCGTCCTTATAAACGACAAAGTTACTGCTGTGGAAAAGCCAGGGGGGAAATGAGCAGATATAACAGACCCTACAGGAATTAATGAGCCCTTCCTCCTCTCAACTATTCTTCTGGGATTCCATGCATTCCCTGTGCAGCTTGCTCCTCAGGTAACAGGATTTGGTGAACTGCAGACACTGCTCTATTGAGCTGCTCAGGTCCATTGTCCTAGGAATCCTGGAATGACATTCCTCTGTCTCAGGTGGGATGCACCAATCATAAGCAATACCTTGTGGCTGTGAAGTCACCTGGCTTGACTAGATGCCTCACACTGGACATGCAGATTCACAATCTGAGGCCCAAAAGGCTCTCCCTGAGCAGAAAGCCTTCTTAACTAGCCTAGCTCCTTAGACACCTTGACTCTTTCCTTCTAAGATTACCAGCAACGAAGAGCTCAGGATGTCCGAACTTTGTCCCTGCCACCTGTTTTGTTCCTTCGATAAACATTTATGGAGCCCTGCTGCGCACTAGGGTCTATACTCAGGGCTGAGAACTCAATGGAGAGCAAGAAAAACAGGACCCTATGCTCAGTGAGCTTGTGGTAGGCATGGGGCAGGCAATCAATAATTCATTAGACTAACGTCCAGCTTGAGGTAGATGCTCCGAAGTAAACAGCATGAAGTGTGTACAGAGCCGTGAAAGGCCCAACTGTGTTCTCTCTCTCTCTTTCCAACCCATCCCCTCACTTTGAGCAAATGCAACCTTCTAAAACCACTGTCTCCGTCTCACACCCGCTTCGCCTTCGGGAGACTCAGATGGTTCTCATGATGTCAGATCTTCCTTTCTCTGCCTGGCTGGTGTGGATTCCCCATAGCCCGGTGCTGCAGACATTCAGCAGGCTCTGCCCCTTGCCGCCTGTGCCCATGTGGTGCCTCTGTACAATCTTACACCCTCCCCTCCTGCCCCCTTTCAAAGGCTGCCTTTGCTCCTTCATCCTAGAACCATCACTGCATTCTCCAGACCCTGCTTCTCAGTGGGGGTGCAGAGCTGGATCAACCCTGGTTTCTCTCTTCCTTTGAACAGCTCGCAGGACTACTTCCTCCTTCAAATTTCTGAATACATTTTCCCCCGTCACTGGCCCCCTGGAGAGGCTGCCCCAACACAACTGAGCACTAGTTTTCTGGGAGATTCTGTGTACAGGAATCTTTACTGTTAATAACTTATAAAAGGCCTGAGTCATGTATTGGTCCTGCTGAATCCACTGTGGTTTCTGGTTCTGCCAAGGATCTGCTTTTTGCTTTGGGAAGTCCTTTCTTGTGTCTGTCTTAAATCCCTCCTACTTCTTTGTGTACTTTTGTCTAAAGTCTTATTCCTCTTGGCTTTAGGGCACAGCTGGGGCATGCCCACACGACTCTGGTGTCTGTTCAGTGTTCACGGAGTGCGTATTGGTTGATTAGTGATTTCTTGGCACTTTATAATCATTATTCCATCCCTTCCTCTGGGTTCTTTTCTCCAGGCCTAAAAACTGCAGCTCCTTAAGCCTTTTTTCCCCTGTGTCTTTTCCTGAATCTCTTAATCGTCACGTGGCTCTTCTTGAACTCTGTTAATCAGCTTCTTCTCCTTTTTTAATCATTAGTGAGAGTTTTGAAGAACGTCTTTAAACCAGAAGCAAAAAAGAAAAGAAAACCCAGAAAGGGCCTGCGAGGGTAACTGGGCTCGGCTCTCTGCCTCTGGCCTGGCAAGCCCTTCCATCAGCTAATAGATCAAGCAGACTGTCTCAGATCAGCCCAAGCATCCAGTCTCGGATCTGAATGTGAGCGGCAGACAAATTAGATCTGGGGGGATGAGAACAGAGCCTGTGGCCCCATTGACACTCTTCTTTAGACTGCTTCTGGCCACTGCGGGCAGAAAAATCCAGTCCTCAACAGAATTTCATTAGCCAGTTTAATTTAGGCAACTTTTATTCCTTCTTCCATTGTAAGTTTACAGACTCTCACAAGAGTTCTGGGTGCCACCTGTGGTATGTGCGTGTCTGTATGTATGCCTGTGTGTGAGAGAGAGAAAAAAAGAAGGGGATGAACTCAGAGTAATTCACACTAAAGTATTACTGACTTACCATGCAATGCCCCTAAAGGTGGAGGAAAGTGAAGGCAGGCAGTGAGAACGGGGCACCAGCTTCTAACCTATCTACATCAGGAAGGCATTCAAGTTTATCTTTAAGATCCATGTGATTTTTGCATTCTTCTTCTCCACAACATATACACAAAGGCAGATTTTCTAAACAATGATATCGTTTCAATGAACGTGTAAAAAAATCACCTGAAGGGACTTTCCTAGTAGTCCAATGGTAAAGAACCCCCCTGCCAATGCAGAGGACACGAGTTTGATCCCAGAACTGGGAAGATGCCGCATGCCATGGGGCAAATGAGCCCACATGCCCTCACTATAGGAACCTGGGTGCCCTGGAGCCCATGCTCCATGACAAAAGAAGCCACCACAGTGAGAAGCCCACACACCTCAACTAGAGAGAAGCCCGTGCACAGCAACGAAGACCCAGTGCAGTGAAAAATACAAATAATTAATTAATTAAAAGTAGAGCTAGGCACTTAGGAATGGAATCTTATATTTAAAAAAGGAAAATCACCTGAAGTCCCAACTCTCACATTGTGACATTGTCCACTTTTTCTCTTCTATACTATTTTCTTTTTTTTTTTTAATTTTATGTTATTTGATTTTGGTGGTGCTGGGTCTTCATTGCCGTGCACTGGCTTCTCATTGCAGTGGCTTCTCCTGTTGCAGGGCACAGGCTCCAGGGCACTCGGGCTTCAGTAGTTATGACACATGGGCTTAGTTACTCCATGGCATGTGGGGGATCTGCCTGGATCAGGGATCGAACCCATGTCCCCTGCATCAGCAGGCAGATTTTTTTACCACTGAGCCACCAGGGAAGCCCCCTTCTATCCTATTTTCTATTAATGAATACACATAGTTTGTTTTAATACATATTAAATATTTGACATTATAATATATATTTCATCTATATATAAATAAAATAAAGTTTTAAATTATTTACTGCTATGTAAAAAGATCCTGGTAATTTACACTGTGGTGTCAGGTCCGGACAGGGGAGACGGCTCATCTGACCTCATGTGTGAGCCTTCCAGGAATTGAGCATGTTTTAGAAGAGGAAGGAAGAGAAGGGAAATGCACCGGTGGGCACTTGCTCAAGGCCATCAGGCCACTACAGCAGGCAGCCTCAGGTGTGGACAACGCCCGGCGCTGGCCGGCCTGTGAGTGCTGTGGGTCCACTGCATTTTTCCCTCAAATGACCCACCTACAAACCTAGATTCATCTTCCTTACAGAAACGCCTCACTCTCTAGCAGAAAGCAAAACCCGCCAATTCCTAAAGAAGTGTTTTCTTGCAGGCACGAAATTTAATGAACTCCATCTTTGGCCTGGATTATAAAATTTCACTGTGGCCTTGGCAGGGCTCGTGCCAACACCAGGATGTTAAAGAGAGCCCACGTTGAGAACCAGGAGGAACAAAGATAAGGCTGGCTGGCCTGGTTTCCTCGCTCACAGTCGGGAGAGAAAAAAGAGAGGGGAACAAAGCACCTGGCTACAGAGGTGCTTCCCCAAGCTGTTCTGGAACCATCCGCCTCTGCAGGCAGCACAATGCCCTCCTTATTCCCCGGTCTTCACCACAGCTGACGTGGAGCCTTCCCAGCAAATGTTCAGACCTGCGGCCGCCAGCTCGTCTCAGGCAGATTCCTTCAGCCACTGGGGTGGTTCCCGCTCTCAGCAGAGGAGGAAAAAGCCATGTTTGCCTCACAGTCTCTGGTTTTCGGAAAACAGTTGGCAGACTGACTGAATAAACACGACGTGTCGCCTAGTTATTAATAAGTATTTGCTTATTCTCAGTATGTGGTTTTTGAGCACCACCTATGCTCCAGGGGCTGGAGACATAGCTGCGAACAGAGCAGACACAGACCCTCCGTGCAAGGAAGTTTGGGATGGCAGGGATGACCATCGGCATTAAGCAATCAAAATAATTTCAGGTACTAATAGCGCAAGACAGTGAGACAGAAAATGGGGTGGGGGGGACGCTTGTCTTAGGATTCTCAGTGGAAGCTTCCAGTGACACTGTCACTAAAATCAGAATCATTTCAAGGAGCAGTTGAGGGAAGACGTGGGCACACCAGTTTTCCAGGCAGAGGAAACAGGATGTGCAAAGGCCCTGAGGCAGCAACATGTTTGACAACTTCAGGGAACTGAGTGAGAGCTGACGAGGAAGTGGTGGTGATGAGCACCAGGCAGAGGCCAGGTTTATTAAAGGAATCATCACATCTAACGTTGTAGGGTGTGTTACAGTGCCCAGAGGGTTTTAAACATACCCAATCTCCATTCAGTCATTTTCCTTATTAATATTCCTTACCAAACATGAAGAAACTGATGCTGAGGAGGTAACTTCTGCAAGGTCACAAACTAGGAAGTGGTGGGACAGAATTCTGACCAAGGACTCTGTTTGCACAACTCCAGAGGGCACTATGCATGCAGCTGGGGGAACCGTTTGTATCATTGCTTGGAGCTTGTGCAGTGCACGGCCTGTGCCACTGTACTTGGTGACCCTGTGTCAACTCAGGTCTATTTTCTCCAAATTTCTATGTTTTTTTTTTCTGTGCTGGCGCTATTGAAAATACAAAGAATAAAAAATATTATTTTAGCTGTTGATGAGCACAGGATGTAGTTGAAGAGAAAGAACATAAAAAAAGGTAGTGGGTAATAGACAGTATTTGTTCCGGCAAAGACATTATGGGTGATTTGGTAGGGGCTGTGAGGTTTGTACCTGGTTTGAAGATTTCGATTGGTGGACAAATAGGCCAAAAAAAAACCAAGGCTTCATCACATGAACATGCAATGAAATCTTGGTCTGTTGTAGCCCATCATGAGAGCTTGTCTCCAGCAGCTGCCAACTTTTTAAAAATGAACATGTATTATTTTATCATGTAAAAAATGAACCATACAGGCAAAATTAGAGCAAACCTAAGAAGAGGAAAAAATATCATCTATAGTCTCATTCATGAAACAATTACTTTTCACATTTTAATGTAGTTCCTTCTGTTTTTTTGCCCAGGGAAGTAATTTGTGTGTGTATATTTATATATTTATACATATAGAAAGAATACCTATATATGAATGTGTGTGTGTGTGTGTGTGTGTGTGTGTGTGTGTGTGTGTGTGTGT
>ML663575.1:5017780-5386585 GCA_007570785.1 Antilocapra americana | reverse complement strand
GTGTGTGTGTGTGTGTGTGTGTGTGTGTGTGTGTGTGTGTGTGTGTGAGAGAGAGAGAGAGAGAGAGAGAGATACGGGCTTCCCTGGTGCATCAGTTGGTAACGAATCCACCTGCAATGCAGGAGACCTGAGTTCAATCCCTGGATTAGGAAGATCCCCTGGAGGAGGGCATGGCAATCCACTCCGATATTCTTGCCTGGAGAATCTCATGGACAGAGGAGCCTGGCGGGCCACTGTCCACGGGGTTGCAAAGAGTCGGACATGACTGAGCGACTAAGCACATTATATGTAATTTGCGTTGTATATATACACACACTACAAGTACCAATACACACAGAGTCTCATCTTTATTGATGTATAACTTATGTACTTTAAAATTCACATATTTTAAGTGTGCAGGTTGGTAAGTTTTGACTTTGTCAGGTATGCACCTGAGTAACCACTGCTGTGCTAAAGATTGGAGAGCTTTCTTTTCCCCCAAAGTTCCCTTTACCCTTTAGCCCATTCCCCTCTGGGCTCCCTCCCTCCTTCAGGTAATCGCTGACTCACATCTATAGCCCTGAACTAGTTTGGCCTGTTTCAGAACTCCACAGAAATGCAGTCAAGTGTGCGCTCTTCTGTCTCTGGCCTGTCACTCAGGGTGTTCTTGAGGATTATCATGTTCTGTCACTCAGGGTGTTCTTGAGGATTATCATGTTAGCACGCATGCATCAGCAGTTTATTCCTTTTTATTGCTGGTTAACATTCTGTTTAAAAAAAACACAAGAATTTGTTTATTCATTCACCTGTTAATGGACATGTGGGTTGTTTCTGGTTTCTGGTCTGGAGATATTTTGAATCTAGCAGCTATGAACTTCTTGTGCCAGTCTCTTTGTGATGCTTTCCTTTCTCTTGGGGACATACCTGGGAGTGGAATTGCTGGGTCATAGAGTAGGTCTGTATGTATCTATGGAAAACTACCCAACAATTTTCCAGCTGGTGCAGCATCTACAATGGATGGACTCTAAGTGTCCACATCCTCACCAGCACTTAGTATGGCTGCTTTTTTATTTTAGCTCTTTCTTGGAGTGTGTGGTGATGCTGGTTTAGTCGCTAAGTCGTGTCCAATGCTTGAGAATTGGACTGTAGCCTGCTGGGCTCCTCTGTCCGTGGGATTCTCCAGGCAAGAATACTGGAGTGGGTTGCCATGCCCTCCTCCAGGGGATCTTCCTGATCCAGGGATCGAACCCGGGTCTCCTGCATTGCAGATTCTTTACTGACTAAGCTACAAGGGAAGCCCCCTTGGAGTGAGTGGTAGTTTTAATTTGCATTTCCCATATCACTAACGATGTTGAGCATTGTTTCACAGGCATGTGTCTTCATAGTTGTAATCGTTTGTGTTCGCTGCTTTTTAAATTTTACACTTAATATTACCATTTTTTTTCTGCTAACTTGTAGTGTTCACGATCACTGTATTAATGGCTTCTAGTATTTCAACAAGGGAATTCTATACAACTGATTTAAACATTCCTCTATTAGACATTTATGGGCTTTCCTAGTAGCTCAGTTGGTAAAGAATCTGCCTGTACTGCAGGAGACCCCAGTTCAGTTCCTGGGTTGGGAAGATCCACTGGTGAAGGAATAGACTACCCGCTCCAGTATACCTGGGCGTCCCTTGTGGCTCAGCTGGTAAAGAATCCACCTGCAATACAGGAGACCTGGGTTTGATCATGGGTTGGGAAGATCCCCTGGAGAAGGAAAAGGCTACCCACTCCAATATTCTGGCCTGGAGAATTCCATGGACTATACAGAGTAGGACGTGACTGATCAACTTTCCCTTTCTATTAGACATTTATAGGACTTCCAGCTTCCCACATTTCTGAATAACACTGAAATTAATAAATGAGTACATAGGTTTCACCCATATTACAGACTGTTTTATATTAATAGCAAAATACAATGCCCAGGTCCAGGGCATTTTTGCAGCTTTGGGAGCTTAAAATATGAACTGAACATCAAAACCAGTGTCTTTAAAGGCACAAGCTAAGCCCCCTTCCCATCTCAGCTCTGGGCTGGGGTCTCTGAAGGGGGCTTCTTTCATGAATGCAATCCTTCTGTTGAAAGGCAGAGATGATGGCAGCTTTGTAGCCAATTTTTAAAAAAAAATTTTATTGGAGGATAATCGCTTTACAGTACTGTGCCGGTTTCTGCCATACGTTAACATGAATCAGCCACAGGTATACACATGTCCCCGCCCTCTTGAACCTCCCTGCCATCTCCCACCCCATCCCAGCCTTCTAGGTTATCACAGAGCACTGGATTGAGCTCCCTGTGTCACACAGCAAATTCCCACCAGCTACGGAGAACAGTGTGAAGATTCCTTAAAAAAACTAGGAATAGAAATATCACATGACCCAACAATCCCACTACTGGGCATATACCCTGAGAAAGCCATAATTGAGAGAGATGCATGTGTCCCAGTGCTCATTATAGCACTTTTTACAATAGCTAGGACATGGGAGGAGCCTAGACATCCATCGACAGATGAATGTATACTGAGTTTATGGTACATATATGCAATGGGATATCACTCAGCTATAGAAAAAGAACATGAGTCAGTCCAGTGAGATAGATGAACCTAGAGCCTAGTATACAGAGCCTACTATCAGAAAGAGAGAGTCGATTACATTTTGAGTCCTGGGTGATGCTGAGAAGGTGAAGACTCATTGACACCATGTGGCAGTACAATGGGCTTCGTTTTCCCTCCAGCCACAAGGAAATGTAAGACAAGAAAACCTCTGGGTGCCTCTTCCCCTAAGAACCACCTGTGCAGCTGCCCAGCCAAACGGCCACTGGGGCCCTCGGTGGCAGTTCCAGAATTTCCGTACATGAAGCGTTTGACTGAGGGGGTGAGAACTTGCCTCAAAGGGTATTTTGATGCCAGGTGCAGTGTTTTCATTCAAGTTACATGTTTGTTTGGGGGGCACCTTATGTTTGGGGGACTCTGGGAGGACTGGTAATGATGTGGAAGGGTGAGAGAAAAGAACTGGGGGCACTACAGCCTCCTGCAAAGACAGAGGGTTGATCCTGCCTCAGTGTAGGCATGAGGTGGGCACCCAGGAAAGCATATTCATCCCATCGGGTCAGCAGAGACTTATCAACTCCCCTCCAAGCATCCAGAAGCTGTCCAAACCAAACAAGAGCTGCATTTTATATGATTCCAGGTCCCCCTCCAAATTCTTCTTTCAGGAAGAACTGTCCAGGAAGGTGAAAAGCAGGAGGAATTTACACAGCAACTCAGTCCTCTGCAGGTATCACATTCAGGCCTCCTGGGCAGAAAAAAAGGCCTTGGGCCAGGTTGCTGAGGCGCCTTTTCCCTGCTGGCCTCTTCCCGAGAGTCTCAACTGATCTCCTGCGCTTCCTCAGGGCACCCTTCACGACGCCCCAAAGGACTACCAGCAGACCACCTGCCTCTGCCCTGAGACCCGACAGCCACCAGCAATTCCCAGAAACTCGTGGTGCTACTCAGTCACTTTGCCTTTCCTCCTCTAAATGTGACCTTATCAAGAACAAAAACCATTCCTTGTTCATGATGTCCTAGTCTGGGTTCCCCTCAAGCAGACCCTGAAATGAGGATTCAAGGGCAAGTCATTTATTTAGGGGGCTGGTCTTGATGGGGGAGGGTGGAAGTGAGCCAGGAGAGGGGGCAAAAAGACAGGGTATATAGTCAAAATGGTTCCCTGGGCTGTGGGCACCAGGGCCTTCGTCCTAGGGCACCTGTAGGGGATGGTACACAGCAGTCCTCCAAATGACCGGACCTGAGCAGAATGATACTAACCACCAACAGTGATTGATTGAGGATGTCCCCGGGGGGGACTTTAATCCCTGGCCTTGCAGCTGTACCGCCTGCAGGCAGGGTGGGCTCCAGCAGCTGGAAAAAGCCACCCAGCAAAGAGACACAGGTGCTAGCAACTGGAGGTCAGGCTCCCCCAGGCACTGAAGGGGTAGAAGCAGGAGGCCACGTGGGGCTGTGCCTCCCTAGCACAGCTCAGCACCAGCGAGGAACAGGTTCTCATGGGGCAGGGTGGCTGAATCCAGAGGTCTCAAAGCTATGCGTGTTGTGCTGTGCTTAGTCGTTCTATCGTGTCCACCTCTTTGCAACCCCATGGACTACAGCCCACCAGGTTCCTCTGTCCATGCTGGATTCTCCAGGCAAGAATACTGGAGTGGGTTGCCATGCCCTCCTCCAGGGGATCTTCCCAACCCAGGGGTCAAACTCAGGTCTCCTGCATTGCAGGCGAATTCTTTACCCTCCAAACCACCAGGGAAAAATGAAAGTGAAAGTCGCTCATTCATGTCCAACTCTTTGCGACCCCATGGACTATAGCCTTCCAGGCTCCTCTGTCCATGGAATTCTCCAGGCCAGAACACTGGAGTGGGTAGTCATTCCCTTCTCCAGGGTATCTTCCCAACACAGGGATGGAACCCAGGACTCCTACATTACAGGCAGATTTTTTTACTGTCTGAGATACCATGGAAGCCCAGGAAGCACATGAATACTGGAGTGGGTAGCCTATCCCTTTCTCCAGGGGATCTTCCCAACCCAGGAATCAAACCGGGGTCTCCTTCATTGCAGGTGGATTCTTTATCAGGAGCCACCAGGGAAGCCCCTCAAAGCTATAGCTCCTGTCCATTCTCCTGCAGCCCCTCAGTATGGCCATCAGCCAGCAGGACTATTTTAGGACCAGACCCTGGAGATCAGCACTCTTTACGATTTCAAGCAGTTGATTCTCAAAGTGTAGTTTCTGGACCACCAGCAACACCTGGGAACTTGTTAAAAATGCAGATTCTTCAGTCCTACCTTAGCCCTGCTGCATCAGGATCCTCAGGGGTGGGGCCCAGGAATCTGTATTTAACAAGCCCTCCAGCTGATTTGATTCCACCCCCTCACTCCCACCCCCACCCCCAGTTTGAAATCCACCGTTTGGGACTCTAACATCCAGAACAGTCTCTAAGGCAAGGCCATTTGCCCTTTGGTTAGACTGTTTTCTGCTCCCAGCCTCCAGCAGCAGAGAAAGAAGGAGATGGAACCATTAGAAAACTCGGACACTTCAGCCCCTTTTTTGTGTGTTTTCCTTTTCTCTTTGGGCTTATCAGACAGAAGTTTTACCTGATTACCAGTGACCTCGAAAGGAAAGCAGTAAAGGTATATGTACTATGGAAGCTAATGGGACAGCTGTCTGTGCTGGATTTGAAGAGTGACAGAGAGGGTGGGGGATGCCTCTGCTCCTGTTTGTTTTCCTGAGCTAATATTTAAATTCCTTTGCTTGCCCTCTGAACACACCAGGTGGGCAGCCGGGGGAAAAAAACAGGAGTTGGCTCTGCATATTTAAATCAATCAGACAGGACATGCAAAGGAATAAGTAAAGGTGGGAGGTACTCTCTGCAGTCAGTTTATGTGGGCAATTTTATGTATAAAGGATGAACTTGGTCTAACTGTGTTGGGAAATTGGTCTAACTGTGTTGACCCCGGCCCCGGGAACACCTGGCATCGGAGGGTTTAAAGCTGCTCCCAGGCTTGGGGGGCAGACACCTCGCTGCTTCTCCAGCAGAGCTGGCCCAGGACGGCACCCAGATGGGGTTCAGTTTTAGGTGGGGTTAGGGGGAATCCTCTGACACCAGTGGGGACAGCAAGTTGGGTGGAGGCTGCCCCAGGGTGTGACATCACAATGTAGTCCTTTCAGGATCTGGGGTTGACTTGCCCCTGGGCTGGGGTATAAGCTGACCCACCCAGGGCTGACCCACCCAGGGCTGGCCCACACTTACAGGCTGGGCAACCCAGATACGCTGACCTTCAGTGCTGACTTTCAGGCACCCTTGGTGAGTACCAGGTGGGCAGGGCAGGCCAAGCCCTGGTGGGGGGTGTCTCACGGGGTCACGACAGCATCATCCAGCCTGGGGACCCTTCCTGGGAAGCTGCTTGCCCGACCCCTCACCCCCTTTCCAGCCTCTGCCTGCAGGGTTACCAGCTGCAGGAAGTGATATTCTAATCACCTCCAGCTGCTCTGCCACCTGCCCCAGCTCCCTGGGCAAAGGCCAGAAATGTCTTGATAGACGCCAGGGGCAGGGAGGCAGGCTGTCAGATGGCAGGTCCACCACGGCACCCCCTGACCTTCCGGTCCTGGTGAACAGGCACCCCCTGACCTTCCGGTCCTGGTGAATGGAGGTCATAGGCCATCTTCGGTTGAGGACACACCTCACAGGCGCTGAGCAGATGGAGCCTTGGGTGTGCACCGGATGCCAAAACCACCGCCCCTCCAGAAACGCGCACCAAGGCCCTTCCTTTCTGCACAGTCTGCATCTCTGAATTTTTTTTAAACTGATTTATTTATTTATTATTCTTGGCTGCACTGGGTCTTCCTTGCTGCTCAAGGACTCTTCTGTAGTTGAGGAGAGCTGTAATGCACCGACTTCTCACAGTAGTTGTGGTACACAGGCTCACTGGCCCCATGGCACGTGGATTCCTCCCGGACCAGGGATGGATCCCTTGTCCCCTGCATTGGCAGGCAGATTCTTAACCACTGAACCCCCAGGGAAGCCCTCTGCAGGTTTTAAATCCAACTTACCACAGCCCTCGGGTGTGTCAGGTCTCCTCCTCCCCTTCCAGGACAATGAGGGAGATGTGAGCCAGTGGTGGGAAGAGGGTAGATGGCTCAGAATACCAGGAGAGCAGGCAAAACAGAGGAAGATGATGGGGCCTGGGACTGGAGCCACCTCTCCAAGAGGACCCTGGCTCTTCCAGCTGGGCCACCAGTCCTTGGCCAAGGATCGTCTACAGCCATGAGCCGGGCCCCGCGCAGGGACACCAGGGTGCAGGGCCAGCCTCGCCGTGCCGCCCACCACGCTTTCCCTCCACTCACCCATCCATCAGTCTCAGGCATCCAGATGGCCACTCGCCTTCTGTGACGGGTGCCCCAGGCTGGTTGTTCTGGGGCCCATGGTTGTCAGCGGCTTCTGGCTTTACCTGAGTGCATCAGGCAGTAAGCAAGGAGGGAGCATGGAGAGACCTTTGACCCTGAGGCATTGCCATCCCGCCTTCCTCTTCCTGGGATGGCTGACCCAAACCTTGGTGTTGATGTCTCACAATCGAGTCCCAGGTGTCAGTTGTCACCATGTCTGCTGAGAACACTATCTCCACCCCAGGCCCACTGAATGGGAAGTACAGTCTAGGGGCCAGAGGGCCCCGGGGGCCACCTGTATCCCTACCTCCCACCTCCCCTGCGCCAGCTACCAGCTGGAGAGGAGGGCGGGAACATATATGAGGTACCCACTGTGTATCAGACCTGCTGCCCCACGTCCTTGCTTTAAATTCTGCCACCAGGAAGGTAAAGCTTATAGACATGGAAACCAGGAACTAAGTTTTAAGAGGGGCATTAACTTAGAATTTATATATATTCCATGTACAGGCAAGCTGTCCAGCATGAGAGAGCTCTGAAAATAGAATGAGCTGCTTTGCAAGGCAGCCGTTGGAAGTGTCTAGACGAGCTAGGTGCCTTCCGCCAGCAGGGCTGGGGTGGGACCCTTGTGATCAATCAGGAGCTGGACCAAAAAGATATCGAAAGGCCGATCTGTATCTTGGATGCAGGAGCTGGGTCTCAGTACCTGGTTAACCTTCCATGTTTCAGTCCAACTGGGTCAGGCCTCCCAGGGTGGCTGCAAACATGGCTGGGGGAGAGCTTGAAGCAACCTGAGGAATCAGCTCCACTGGGCCCCAGGTAGGAAACTGGGGTCCCAGGCCGGTTAAGGGGAGAGGCTGCAGCCAGTCTGCAGAATGAAAGCTTATGAATGAATGAAGGAGTGACAGCGCCAGGTCGGAACCCGCCCGCATATGAATCGAACATCCCTCAGCCCGTCTCTCCTCCTCTGCTAAGACCCTTGCCTATCAAATCATGATTCGGCCAACACTCACTGAGCCCCTCCTGTATATCAAGTGTGTGCACAGAGATTATTTCATGCAGTCCTCCCCTGGTCCATCAGGTGGGTGTCCCCACCCTGTTTCTCAGATGAGGATGGTTGGGTGCCTGCCCCAGAGTGGGGTGAACCTGCGGAGATGTCACAGACACTAAGGACCTGCAGTCCTCTAACTCGAGGGAGGGCCTGCATCTCCACCTACATCTCAGCCTGCATCTCTGCCTGCATCTCCCCTTGCTGCCTCCCAGGTTGGGCAAGGAAGCACAGTTCTTCCTACCCTTCCAAATAACAAACTGCCCCAAACTCGCCCACTTCCTCAGGGGCTGTCTTAGCCCCTGCCCCCAACTCTGAGCTGGCTGACATTGGACCTCCATGGACCCGCCTGGTTCACTGCCCGTGCATCTGGCTCTGATGGGCCCCCAGCAGATGTTTTATGCTGAGGAAGAAAATATGGCTAATGGAAAACAGCTCCAACTAATTGTAGCAATTTCCCTTCTGCTAGTTGCCCTGAAATAGTAGCCACACTCTGTTGTTTTTTTTTTCACATCAGGGAGCCCCAAACTGGCAGTTTAAATGAGGTTGCAAAAAAGGCCGCTGAACAGCCTCTTTGCCCCCAGTTACCTGGGTTGAGGCCTAGAACATGCTCTCCAGGAGACACCCTGGCTCTGCTATCCATGGTGTTGGCTCTTGCTGGGGGTCATAGGGCTGGAGGAATCTCACTGAAACCCAGGGAAACCCAGAACCTCACAGGAGATAATGAGGTACCAATCCCCAGAATACCCAGTCTGATCTGGAACCCTGGCTCACTACTGATTTGCTCCATACCCAGTGCCAGCCAGTAGGACTTTGTGCATTGACAGAAACATTCCCATACACGCCACCCTGTTTAAGGTAGCCACTAGCCACACATTACTGTTGAGCTTTTGAAATGTCGCTCCTGGGGCTGAGGAACTGTATTTTTTATTATACTTCACCTTCATAAGTTTAAGTTCAAAGTAAAATAGCCTGTTGTGACCATCGGCCACTAAACTGTAAAGCGCCGCTGTAGCCCTGCCAGCTTCTGTGACTTCATCTCTTGACCTAATCCCCATTCCCAACTTCCTCTCTCCTTTGCATTCACCTGCCAGACCAGCCGCCCTGCCCTAAGCAGGCCTAAACGTTTCCCCCATCCCTTGGTGACACCTCTTTCCTCTGGCTCAACATTGGGACTTCAGGTCAAATGTGTCCCCTTGAAAGGCCCTTCCCTACATTGTCCAAAGTCATGCCCACCCTCCTCTCCAAATCACTCCTTATCCCTCTGAAATCATCATGTGTCTTAGTTCAGGCTGTTGTAGCACAATCCCATCAACTGGGTGACTTCTGAAGAATAGAAATTAATGCTTCCCAGTTCCCGAGATTGGAAGTCTGGCAGTGCCGACCCAGGTCAGGTTCTGGTGATGATCTGCCATCAAGTTGCAGGCGCCCACTTTCTCTCTGACCCTCACATGGTGGAAAGAGAGGGAGAGAGCTCTCTGGAGTTCCCTCGATAAAGGCACTGATCCTGTTTACAAGGATTCCAGAAACATTATTTTGCCACAAAGGTCCATATAGTCAAAGTGATGGTTTTTCCAGTAGTCATGTACAGATGTGAGAGTTGGACCATAAAGTAGGCTAAGTGCTGAAGAACTGATGCTTGCGAATTGTGATGCTGGAGAAGACTCTTGAGAGTCCCTTGTACTGCAAGGAGATCAAACCAATTAATCCTAAAGGAAATCAACCCTGAATATTCATTGGAAGGACTGACACTGAAACTCCAATACTTTGGCCACCTGATTTGAAGAGCCGACTCATTGGAAAACACCTTGATGCTGGGAAAGATTGAAGGCAGGAGGAGAAGGGGATGACAGGATGAGATGGCTGAATGGCATCACTGACTCAATGGGTATGAGCTTGAGCAAACTCCAGGAGATGGTGAAGGACAAGGAAGCCTGGTGTGCTGTGATTCCTGGGATCGCAAACAGTTGGACACCACTGAGCAACTGAACTGAACGGAACTGAACACCCTAATCACCTCCCAGAGGCCCCCCATCCTAACACCATCATGTGGGGTTAGGATTTCAACCAGTGAATTTGGAGGTGATACATCCAGATGCCCTACATTGGGTTTGTGTGCTCTCCTGTCTATTGCTCTTCCTGGACAAGAATGTCAGTCCTGCCAGAGCAGGGTGCTGTCTGTGCTCACCTCTCCTCCCTACATCTGGAACAGCACCTGGAATGGCACGTGGCAAATAGGAAGTGCTCAGCACAGTGTCTAGAGCGAGAGAACCCCTGCAGAAGGCCGGGCAGCCATTCCTCAGCTAAATAACAAAATAATCCCTAGCTTAGTGGCTTGTTGTTGTTGTTCACTTGCTCAGTCACGTCTGACTCTTTTTGACCCCATGGACTGCAGCACTCCAGGTTTCCGTGTCCTTCACTATCTTCCAGAGTTTGCTCAAACACATGTCCACTGAGTTGGTGATGCCATCGAACCATGTCATCCTCTGTCACCCCCTCCTTCTCCTGCCTTCAGACTTTGCCAGCATCAGAGTCTTTTCCAATGAGTTGGCTCTTTGCATCAGATGGCCAAAGAATTGGAGCTTCAGCTTCAGCATCAGTCTTTCCAATGAATATTTGGGGTTGACTTTCTTTAGGATTGACTGGTGGCTTACAATAGCAATAGTTAGTCATTTCACCTGATTCTTCAGGTCAGCTATTTGGGCAGGGCTCCACTCCATGTGAGTTTTTTTTTTTTTTTTTTGTGGTGACTGTGGCACTCTACAAAGGTGGCCACCTCTCAGCCACCAGCCACACTGCAGCTGGCTTCTGCTAGAGGAAGCAAAGCCACCAGACTGCTGGAGGGCCAAGCACAGCCCAGCAGCACCACTTTCAGCACATCCTGTTGGCCCAAGTGAGTCAGGATGCAGCCTGAATAAAAGAGAGGAGGCCATGTGGCCACAATCTCACGTGGCCCTTGTAGGCTAGAATCTGCACCCAGACCACCTGGGGTCTTGTTAAAATGCAAATCCTGATCCAGTGGGTCTAGGGAGTGCCCTGAGACTCTGCATTACTCTACAAACTCCCAGGAGGTGCCAAGTCTGTGCCAGTCCACACCCACACATGGAGTAGCAAGGCTCTCTTTGAGTACAGCCCAGCAGGGAACAGGCAAGGGCTTCAGGAATGGCTGGATCCAGGCCCTCAGAGATGCCAGAAAATTGTTTGTCACCATCTTCAGATCTGCCTCTCCTAGATCTCACTGGCAGACTCCAAAGTAAGGGAGAGATACCCTCCTCCCCTTGCCCTGCTTTGCACCCACAGCAGGAAGGAGGCCTCACTTCTTCCCTGATCTTTCTGACTAATGTGCCAGAGTTCTTTCTGATTGACCTCATGGGGTCCCCCTCCCCGTGGCCAGGAGGCTGTGTCACCTCACAACCAGGCCTAGGTTCCATGTTGGCCCTTGGAGTCAGGCAGTAAGCCCCAGTCCCTTTGAGCCACGTGAAATGAGGGCAGGAAAGGGAGAGATTCTTCGTGGAAAACTAGAAAGGAGGGAGCACTGCTGGGAAGCCAAGACATTAGCAAGGTTGGCAAGAGACAGTTGTTCTGTGATGGCTGGGGAAGCAGAGAGCAGGCCCCCATCAGTTCTGGAGAACTACCCAGGCTTCCTGTCTCCCAGCATGGACTCAGAGGGGCTGTAGATTTAAAGAAGAACTTAAACTCCAGAAGAGACTTGGAAAGCAGCCATGGCAGTTTCCCCAGAAACTAACAGTTTACAGGGGTGTTAGCTGACATTATTTCAAAGGCTGAGTGGTCCAGGAGAGTCAGAAGACAGTGGGTTAGGCCACATGTCTGTGCAAGACTTGTCAGGGCCTTGAATAAGCTGGCGGACACTGCGAATCTCCAAGAGTTGGGGGAAGATTAGATACTATAGTCCTGTTAAGTGCACTTTGGAAAATTAACCTAACTCCACCCCTCTCATCTGATGGATGAAGCAGCTGAGGAAGGGAAGTGACTTGGACAAGGTCATGTCGCTGTTTAGTTTCAGGCTGAGTCCCAGCTGCTGTCTCCGTGACCTAAGTAACACTGCATAGAAGCATCACCTTGTACCTCGGGGGGCCCTGTCCCCAGCCCTGGGGTTTTCCCTTCCACTGGAGAATGTCCTTTTTTCTCCCAGACATCCCTGCACAAAGGTGCTGTGAGGAACGGTGGGCACCCAGAGGACCTCCCATGCTTGGGACCGGCTCTAGTGGTGCAGACCTGGACGACTGCAGAAAGTGCTGAGAGCTCGTGGCCACCCGACCAGCAAGATGCCTGCACTGTGAGGATGAAGAGGCTTGATGCCAAGGGCAGACGTAGAAGAGTTGGCCACCACCAGGGGTGCCAAGGGTGCCAGGCAGGAGGGCCCTGAGGGAAGGTCGCACTCCAGAAACAAGCATGCGCTCTAAATCCAGAAGAGGTTGTGCGTCACAGCCGCAGCAGGCTGACGTGTGTGACAGCTACGACAGTGTGGTGGTTGTTGAGGACCCGGTCTCGGCACTTCTCAGCCACTCCAAGACTCATGTTTATAAAGGAGAGAACACAGCCATCGGTTAGTCCGTGGGGCTCACAAATATTAGCCACACAAGGAGCCACGCTCTTCTCCTTGCTGAGTGTACCATCTTGGCTGTGTTATTAGACTTTCTAAGCCTTGATTTCTTCATCTGTTAGATGGAGCTGAAATGCATTCCTGCCTCCCAGCTTTGTTGGGAGGATTCATTAAGATTTCGGGCATGCTAAGTCACTTCAGTTGTAGTCACACTTTTTATAACCATTTGGATTGTAGCCCACAGAGATCCTCTGTCCATGGGATTCTCCAGGCAAGAATATTGGAGTGGGTTGCCATCCCCTCCTCCAAGTAGATCTTCCTGACCCAGGGACAGAACCTGCGTTTCCTGAGGCTCTTGCATTGCAGGCAGATTCTTTACCGCTGAACCACAGGGGAAGCCCTCAGTGAGATCATGCCTGTGAAACAGGAACACTCCTGGTCCATCCACAGCAAGGGCTCCTGAAGGGATGGTGGGAACAGAGAGGTGGGATCAGGGCCAGCTCCCCGGGTGCTAAGGGACAAAGCCAAGATCAGACCACGTCCAGCCAAAGCCTCAGCGTGGCTCCCTCCTGCCCTGGCACGGCTATTCAGAGAGGAGCATCATTCACGAGCAGACAGCAATGGCTCAGAGCCCAGAGAGGAGAAAGGGCTGGCCTGAGTCTTCTTCTGCATATGGAGCAGGGTGGTGGTAGGGGTGGAATATGTGTCTCTGGTCACTTCGGAGTGACCTGGTCCAAAGGCCAGGCAGAGAAGCAGATGCCGTGAGCAGGGTGGAGTGTTTGTATCTGACCCCTTAGAACAGAGCCAAGCGCCAAGCATGGCTTAATGGGCTTTGGCCATCAGTGCTCAAGCCTGCCCAGATGGAAAGGACTGGGGACCATGCCTTAGCATTTCAGGCCTGGTTTGCAAGCCCAGGAAGTCAAGTTTTCACTGGTGGATGCTTTCGGGTGAAAGTCCCAGTGGGATTGAAGAGGAGGTGCTGGGAGCACCTAGCCATTGAGTGGGGAAGGGAGTAGAGGCAGGCACGGTGTTTACCTGCTTGAGGATACACTTCGTGGGGAAGGTCAGACATATCCCCAGGAAGCCACGTCCAGGGTTGAAAATGAGTGCCATTCTCGTAAGATCTGAGACAGAGCAGCAGAGTTGCCCAGTCTAGGGCACTGGTTCCCAAATCCTGATACTGGACATCAAATTTTCTTTCTATGTGCGAGTGGGGCATTTTCCTGGAAGGAAAGTCTATAGCAGGAGAGGCAAACTGGTGGTGTGGCTCGCCTTCGTTGAGTCTACACTGTGTTTCAATTATGTGAATTCAGGTCCAACATTTAAAAATTAGGAACCTGTACATAAAAATAAAAATTTTGGTGTCTCTCCAAATAACTCACAAGCTCTGGCCACCTGAGACCCACACCCCTGAGAGGGGCTCCCTGGTTGAGGTGGGGGGTGGGCCCCCGGTGGCCATATCTGCACATTTTATGGCCTCCCCAATCAACCCCAAATGTCACCCCACACTTGCTATCACCCTCACCTTGTTTTTCCTCGCGGGTTTATTATGTTCACTCGCTTGGATCCTCTGGCTTTTGTGTTTGTAACCTCTTAATATGAACTTGGAATAGAGGCTCAACATGGTGTCTGTTTTCAAAAAGATCTCAGTTTCAACTGAGATTGCTTCCAGCCTTAACTCTTCCCTGATGATCCAGGGTGGAGACTGACACTTAGTAGGGGCAGATTACAGCCCTGCCAGGGCATTTGGAATCTCTTCCCTTTAAGGAATATGTATTTACAAACAGGCAGGCTTAACTTGGGATGGCTAAGAAACACCCAAAGGTGTTCAGAAATTCCTGAAACTAGTCTCTGCAAGGGTCCTATTTATAAGACAGGTAGTTCATGTTCTACTCAGATAATCAAGCAGTGAGTGAAACCAATGGTAACCTTTGGGCAATCCTTTCTTTATGACTTTTGAAAGAGGACAGATCAGAAAGCAAACAGAACTCTCTGGCTGAGCATACCTTTCTGAAGCCAGAGTCAACTAGACTCTGATGAGTCTTCAGCATGCATGCTAAATCACTTCTTCAGTTGTGTCTGACTCTTTGTGACCCTATGGACTTATAGCCCGCCAGACTCCTCTGTCCATGGGATTCTCCAGGCAAGACTATTGAAATGGGTTGTCACACCCTTCTCCAGTGGATCTTCCCAATCCAGGGATTGAACCTGAATCTCATAAGTCTCCTGCAAGTTCTCTTTCACTAGTGCCACCCTGGGAAGCCCTGAGTCTTAAGCAGGACTTTGCATTTGGGAAGATGGAGCGAGTCACTCACAGCTAATTTCACACTGAGACTCACAGGAGCATAGACCCCCAGGCTCACAGCCCTTGGGGCTGGACCTGTAGTGCTGAGGACCAGACACGGGCAGGAGCACACATGTGAGCCAAGGGATAAAGAGGAGTCTTGGACCAGAACCTAGACTCGAATCTAGGAATCTTGCCAAACGGCAAGTGAAAGATGCACACATACGAGCTTTGCGTATCTTAGAATGGACTGAATATACGGCTCCCATCGCAGCACATCACAGCTTCCCTCCTGTATCACGGCTGACGGCTGACAGACACTCGCTGGTGTCTATCTGCACCCAAGCAGAGGAATTCAGTCCAGAGTTGAGGGGGAGAGAGTGACTGTCCAGGAATGCAGCAGAAGCCTTTCTTGATGACTCAGTGTTTGGGAACCAGATGTTAGCTTGAGCACACGTGGCTCTGAGGCCTCTCGGTGCCCAGGGCCAGTTTTTGCATTCTTATCTATAAAAGGGGGTCATTGTAGACCCTACCTCTGCACCCTGATGAGGAGACTAAATGAGATGATATAGGAGAAGAGTTTCAAACACAGGAAGCCAGCTGTTAGTTAGCAGTCACTGAATCTGACTTAAATTTAAGAAGCCATTTGGGAGGGGATACAGGGTTGGGGGTGGGGGCAGAGGCGCCCAGGAAGGGAGGGTGGGAGGCTTGTATGCTTGATCAGTCATGTCCTACTCTCTGCTGCCCCATGGACTGTAGCCCAGCAGGCTCCACTGTCCATGGAATTTTTCAGGTGAGAATACTGGAGTGAGCGGCCATTTCCTACTCTAGGGGATCTTCTTGACCCAGGGATTGAACCTGCGTCTCTTGAGTCTCCTGCAATGGCAGATGGAGTCTTTACTGCTAGTACCACCCGGGAAGCCCAGGAAAGGTGGAGCTGTGTTCAAGGCCTGGGGCTGTCCACTGCGGTGGCTGGGGTTGGGGGGGGCGTTGGGGGAGGAATTGGGTGTTTATCTACCTGCAGGTCCCTGCAGTGGAAGCTTCAAGGCCCAGGGGATGTGGGACTCAAGGCTCAGGGGCAGGGACTGCCTCTGAGAAAATTGCCTTCATGGTTCTGATTCCTTGAATTCCCATTCTGGAGCAGCAGACCTCAGCTCACATCCCCTCCCAGCCCTTCACTGGCTCTGTGACCCTCTTTGCCTCTCTGGGCTGCAGTTTTCCCATCGCTCAGAAGGGGAACAGTTCTCTCATGCTGCCAGGTTAATTCTGAGGATCAAGTGTGACCGTGACCGTGAAGAGGCAGCACGTGCCCAGCAAACATGAGTCCCTGGGTTCCGTGTCCCTCACCTGCCCACCACGGACATTCTGTTCCCGCCCCAGGGGGAGCTCGGCTGGCACCGACCATCTCTCCAGATGAGCAAGACACGCTAAATCCAGACTCGTGTTTGCCTCCAAGGCGGCTTCTAAGTGATGGGTCAACCTCAATTATCTCCCCAGCCATGTATTATCAGCTGGTTTCCCCTCTTGCTCCGTGGTCTGTGGCTTTCAGATGCAGAGAGGGAGGCAGAATGCTGGCCTGAGGGAGGCCAAGCCAGGAGCGAAATCCCAACCTAAAGAATTCCTGACTCTGCAGCTCACTGGGCAGCTCAGGGGCCAGAGTGTGGGTGGATGGAGAGGTTTCAGTGGAGTCAGAGGTGAGGAGAGTGTGGCTCCGAGACATGTGAGAGGCCCTGGTAGAATCTGATTTTCAGATAAACTACAAATAAGTTCTTTAGAGTAAGTATACCTTGTGAAATTCTTGGGTCAGGCTTATACTAACAAGTTATTTGTTTATTTGAAATTTAAATTAAACTGGGCACTTGTGTCTTTGTTTCCTAAACCTGGCCACCCTCGTCAGGGGGGCACAAACCCTCACCAATGCTTTGAGTCTGAGATCAGCCCAGCAACTATCCAGTCAGCGCTGTAGTCCAAGGGGGCTGGAGAAGGGTCATTGGCCGCCCAACAGCGTCTCTGTCTCCAAGGGCCTCGCCCCAGGGCCTATGAACCCCTCAACCAGGCCACCGTGACCGTATTGTCATATGCCTGGCATGGTACAGTCCATGGGGTCACAGAGTTGGACCCGACTGAGCGACTGAACTGAACTCTCGGTCACAAACGCATTCCACTGCACCTAGGTGTTCAAAGAAAATGCACTTTGTTCTTCCGCACTGGGATCCAGGCAAACTTAGGCCAGAGGTCAGTTCCGGGAAGCCGACCTGAGGCCAGGAGGCAGGTGCGTCTGGCCCAGGGGAGGAGGGGGGAGGAGGAGGGAAGCAGGAGGGGGAGGAGTGAGCAGGGTTGGGAGGCTGGCCTCACAAGAGCCCAAGAGCCCGGGAGTGGGAGCCATGCCAACCAGCTGGTCCCGCCCCAGGACGAAGGCTCCAGGCTTTGTACTCAGTGCCAGGGTCGCTGCTGCCCTCAGCCTCCCAGGCGTCTCTGGGCGCGGTGCATCCTCTGTGGGCAGGTCACCCCGGGAGGGCCTCCGCTGAGTGTTGGAGGGAGCACTTTTAGCAGCTGGGCCAGTCCAGGGGATCTGGGCCTGGTGCCAACTGCACCTAAGGCAAACCCTCTGTTAAGTTCTGGCTGTGTCCCTCGGTATGAGCAGTCCACTGTCCAGGCCAATTTAAAGGGTCTCTTTTCGGAGACAGTCTTCTTACAACTGCTCTCCGCCTCTCCAGCCTCCCTAAGGAGTTCTGGGCTGTGGTGCTGGGACGACACTTGTGGGTCTTGATGGCAGTGGCTGGGGGGACAGGGAGCTCTGAGTCCTCGTGATATCTGCAGGATGACGGCCTGACCCCTGAGATCTGCAGGGGCGACCAGCCCCTTCTGGTCTTCTAGGCATGTTTTGGCACCAAGTGCTATAGTCTACGGCTCGGCCATTTGCCCTAGTCGTTAGGTCCCCGATCCTGGAACTGCTTCATCCTGACGCCGGGCTTTGGCTCACTCTTCAGCCTGGTGCTCAGGCTCACCTACACAGCCCTTGCTCTTGGCTGCTGCACCCCTGCCCCGACCCCTGGGAGCGGCCTGTTCTCGTCATCTCCTGGGAAGCCCAGGGAAGCAGGCCACTGGATCTCATGCAGTATCACCAGGGCCTGGCCAGTGAGCCAAAACTTTCCCTCTGGAATCCAACGTGTCTACCCACTTTGAGATTTTTGTCCCCTATTACCTCCTTCTCAAACATCCTGTTTCCTCTCGTGGGTAATGGGGTGAGCTCTCTTTTTCCTCTTTCTAGAATCTTCTTGCATCTGGGGAAGCTCCTCCCAAGACAGCATTGCTGCCCCCTCCTCTCTGGGGTTATAGTGGCAGTGAGAGGAGGAATCTGAAAGCTCTATCCATAAGGGGGTGTAAATTAAGTTAAAACAATGTGTCTGTTACAGGACACTCATGTTCATGGCAGAATTATCCACGATGGCTTGAAGGTGGAATCAACCCAGAAGTCCATCAACAGGTGAATGATTCTAAAATGTGGTCCATGCGCACAATAGAATATTATGATTCAGTGTTAAATTTTAACACGTGATACAGCATGCATGTATGCATGCTAAGTCCCTTCAGTCGTGTCCAACTCTTTGCGACCCCATGGACTGTAGCCCACCAGGCTCCTCTGTCCATGGGATTCTGGAGTGGGTTGCCAGGCCCTCTTCCAGGGGATCTTTCTGACCTAGGTATCAAGTCTCTTATGTCTCCATTGGCAGGTGGGTTCTTTACCACTAGAGCCACCTGGGAAACCCAAATAGATGAACTTAAGAACGTAAGTTGAGTTGAGTTCAGTCATTCAGTCATGTCCGACTCTTTTTGACCCCATGGACTGCAGCATGCCAGGCTTCCCTATCCATCACCAACTCCCAGAGTTTGCTCAAACTCATCTCCATTGAGTCGATGATGCCATCCAACCATCTCGTCCTCTGTTGTCCCCTTCTTCTCCCGCCTTCAGTATTTCCCAGCATCAAGGTCTTTTCCAATGAGTCAGTTCTTCGCATCAGGTGGCCAAAGTATTGGAGTTTCATCTTTAGCATTAGTCCTTCCAATGAATATTCAAGACTGATCTCCTTTAGGATGCACTGGTTGGATCTCCTTGCAGTCCAAGGGACTCTCAAGAGTCTTCTCCAACACCACAGTTCAAAAGCATCAATTCTTTGGCCCTCAGCTTTCTTTATAGTCAAGCTCTCACATCCATACATGACTACTGGAAAAGCCATAGCTTTGACTAGACGGACCTTTGTGGGCAGTAAGGACGTTATGCTAAGTGAATTAAGGCAGCCATAAATGCTGTATGATTCCACTTCTGTGAGGTCCCTAGAGTAGCCACATTCTTAGAGACAGAAACTAACATGGTGGTTGCCAGGGCCCAGGATCTGTTGTATAATGGACATGAAAAAGATTTGAGGACGGGTCACACAACAATGTGGATAGACTTAACACCACAGAATTGTACACTTGAAAACTGGCTAGGATGGCAAATTTTACTTTATGTATATTTTTTTACCATAATTAAAAATTAAAAGTGAAGGTAAAAAGGCATCCGTATCCAAAGCAGATTGTCTTGTCCATGGAGGGTAGCTAATATACTCATCTATTCCCTAGGTGATGGTTTTTTTATTAGATCATCCCTGGATCCTTTGCAGAGCACAGGCCCCCAGAGAAGAGGAAATATTTTCAGGAAAGAAAAGTATAGCCAGAAACAGTCTCAGCTAGAACCACCCCCAGACAAAGGCTGTGTGGCAGACAGGATTTCAGACAAAGGGGCAAGTATATTTAGGGAAAGGGGGTTAGAAGGCTGCGCGTCATGGACAAGAGAGGCGATATTTGGGTGAGCTGGGAAGATAGGTGTCTTCTCCAGGGGACCGTCGCGGGTGGTCTGGGCTGCAGGCAGTGACCCTAGCTCAGGGTCTGTAAAGCCTTTCTCAGAACCACTGGGGGTAGAAGTTTTGGGGGATTCAGATTTTTTTTTTGGATTTTAGAAAAGCAATACAGTGCCTATGTGCCTCCAAGACCATTCTCAGTAGAGTCTGGCTCAGTACCTTGTAAACAAAGCCATTAATATGCCTGTGGCAAAATGTATAAATATTCACACTAAGTGGCATAATAAAGACTATAAATAGCCTCATGTCAGTTCAGACTAGGTTTTGCTGCCAAGAAGTTTCAAAAAATAAAAATAAAAAAAAGTCTTCTGGTTTCCAGAGCTTTTTGGATTTGGGATTTGAAAATGACAAAATAGGGACTGGAAACTTGTGTGAATTCCACACCATCCATAGACTATAAATTAACAAAGACACACCATGTTGGAAGGGACCAGAGTGGTAAGTTCCAGCAAACCCAACATTCTGATTTTACAAACATGAAATGAAAGTTTCTTGCCCAGGGTCACACTGCTGGTGATGGGCAGAGGTGGGCTGAGACTCAAGTAAGTCTCTGACACCCAACCAGCATGCCCAGCAGGAAGCTAGCCATGGCCTTCAGACTCAGATTGCCTTTGGAGTGGGGTCTGCAATCCATTGAGCCAACCCTCCTCTTCCTTTCTAGTTCCTTCAAGAGGGGCCCTCTTGCCTCGGGGAACAGCCTCCTCTATCGCTGAGTTCACCTTGTTATACCTTCTAATGGGCCAGTCAAGTTTCCTCTGGGCAAGGCACCTACAGAAGGACTTGTCCTACAGGTTCATAGACAACTCAGAGCCTTGCATACAGATGGTGCTCAGTAAAGACCTGCAAAATCATTTGAAGTTATTCGGGTATGCATCAGGGGTAGACCCATCCAGAGAAAGAGCTATAATTAAAAGGTCGTGTGTAAGACAGCCACCAAAGATATTTACTATTGTAGAATTAGAGTTAAGGGTGAGGAAAGTAAATATTACCTTCATTTTTTACTTCTTTAAGATTTGTTTTTGACTTGGACCCTCTTTGAAGTCTTTATTGAATCTGTTACAAGATTGCTTCTGTTGTTTGTTTTGTTTTGTTTTGTTTTTTGGCCCTGAAACATGTGGGATCTTAGCTCCCCAACCAGGGATCCAACCAACATACCCTGCACTGGAAGGTGAAGTCTTAACCACTGGACCGCCAGGGAAGTTCCTCACCATTATTTTTGAATGTGAGCATTAATGGTCATTGAAAACGATCTTTCCATTACTGATGCCTAAGTCATGGGACTGATCCTGCCCTAAGACTGGGCAGAATGAAGATGCTAGCACATAGTAAAGTGAAAAATGAAAATGCTAGTCACTCAGTCATATCCAACTCTTTTGCAATCTCATTGACTATAGCCCGCCAGGCTCCTCTGTCTGTGGAATTCTCCAGACAAGGATACTGGAGTGGGTAGCCATTCCTATCTCCAGGGGATCTTCCTGACCCAGGGATGGAACCCAGGTCTCCTGCATTGCAGGCAGATTCCTTACCATCTGAGCCACCAGGGAAGCCCCGGTGCTCCACAAATGCTTGTTGAATGAGTGAGTGAAGGAATGAACACCAGAGAGTGAATTTAGTTAGGACTCTTTGTTAACAAAGCACAATTTCAACTTAAACTAATTAAACAAAAGTGGAAAATATTGCCTGATGTAGTTAAAAAGTCTAGGGGCTCCTGCCTTTAGGCATGGCTAGATGCAGGCCTGCAAATGATTACAGGGGAATCTCGCTCCTTATCTCAGATCTGACTTTCCTATATGTCATCCTCCATCAAGGGAAGGTTCTTGAGAGCAGGTGATGGCAGAGATGGTTGCAGCAGTTCTGGTGTGACATTCTACCAGCTGAGTAACCCTTGCAGAGAGAGGAAGCCTCTACCAGCAATTCCAAAAGAAGTCCTAGACTTGGCTCCGGTTAGGGAACGCACTCATCTACGAACCAGTCGCTGTGGCCAAAGTGATCACTAGCTTCACTGGCTGCTGTGTTTTGAGGACATAGGGATGGATCCTAAATTTATCCATAAATCTGCTTAATTTAGGAGCTATTAATGTTCTCCATAACTTTCAGGCATTGCACAGCTTTTTCATAAAGAGTGTAAGAGCTTTGGATTTGCGTTTTTAAATGAAGGTAGAGGCAATTCCCTGGTGGTCCAGGGATTAAGACTCTGTATTTCCACTGTAGGGGGCACAGGTTCAATCCCTGATTAGGGAACTAAGATCCCGCAAGCCATGCAGCCAAAAAAAAAAAAAAAAAAAAAAGAAAAAATGGAGGCAGTGAGTAAAAGAAGCAAACAAGATATGTATGAAGAGAGGAGGTTTTATTCCATGCTAGTTTCTCTAGTTGTTTTGTTTAGTTGCTAAATCATGTCTGATTCTTGTGCGACCTTATGGACTGTAGCCCACCAGGCTCCTCTGTTGATGGGAATTCCTAGGCAGAATACTGGAGAGGGTTGCCATTTTCTTCTCCAGGGGAAATTCCCGATCCAGGGATTGAACTCCTTCTTGGCAGGCAAGTTCTTTACCACTGAGCCACCAGGGAAGCTCATTCCTGCCATGTGTCCTCCCCAAATACTTTGAGATTCAAAGTGAAGTCGCTGGAAAGAACACCCTGTAACACAGGAGTCTTTGATGGGACGCGGTTTTGTCAAGGTATTTGCAGTGGTTTTGTCACTTGACTGTCTGGCTCTTAATCAGACCCTACTGCAGCCTCCACTCCTGACCTCCCCTGCCCCGACCCCTCCCCACCACCCAGAAATAGCACTGACTAGAGGGGGATGCTCTTCTGGGCCCCAGAGCCAGCCGTGCTCTGCTGGGTTGGTGCTCTCGGGCTGGCTGCATGCATTTTGGGGACACTATGATCTCATGAGTGAGATGAGGGTCTTAGGCTGGACAAGAGAGGGACCTGGGGACAGCCCCAGGGGAGCAGGCCGTGGTTCCGTGTTTGGGGCAGGCATTGGTGTCTCAGCTCGTTCCTGAGTCAACAGAGTAATTCTGCCTTGATCTATTTATATAAAAAGGATTTCAGGTAAAATTTCCTTTGAAGTAAAGATCTCTTCTTTTTTTTTTTAAGTCTGAAAAACGGGATAGGCCCTTGTTGAGATCTGCTTGCTCTGGAATTCTCTGACTTCAAAGCCGTCAGTGAAAATCACTCAGTCATGTCCAGCTCTTTGTGGTCCCATGGACTGTAGCCACCAGGCTCCTCTGTCCATGGAATTCTCCAGGGAAGAATGCCGGAGTGGGTAGCCATCGCCTGTCTCTAGAGGATTGTCCCAACCCAGGGATCAGATCCTGGTCTCCTACATTGCACGTGATTCTTTACCATTTGAGCCACTGCGGGAGTCCTTCAAAGCTGTCAGGGTCACAGTTAAATCTTCTTGTTGATGGCTAGTGAGGGTATGATGTCTGGTGGTCGGGGCAGGGTGTAGACACCGCCTTCGTGTCATCGCTCGTAGGCCGTCTAGTAACACAGATGATTCAGAGACCTTGGCAAAGCCTCTTAGCTGGAACCCCATCCTCCTAGAAAACCTGCTTATAATTTTATGAGAAAGAAGCCAATGACAAGGCAGCAGTGGTTCTCAAACTTTGCAGCATCCTGAAATCACCTGGGGAGTTTTTAAAAATTCCAGCATTCGGGGTACACTTCATGCTAATTAATTCAAACGCAGAAGAAGGGACCCAAGCATCACTAATGTGTCAATTTCCCAATGTGATCTAATGTGCTGTCAAGTTTAAGAATAAATGCCATTGGTATAGCCAATATGGGAGACAGTATGATGGTTCTTCAAAATATTAGACATAAAATCACCATGGGATCCAGAAATCCCACTCTAGGGACATACCCAAAAGAACTAAAGCAGGGTCTTGAGGAGACATTTGTATACCTGTATTCATAGCAGCATTATCCACAATAGCCAAAAGGCAGAAACAATCCAAGTGCCCATCAATGGGCACACCCCACTTGCGCATAAAATAAAACTTGAACAGACCCCCCAGAAAGAAAGAATTTCAGTTTTGCAAGATAAGAGACTTTTGGAGATCGGCCACACAACAATATAAACGTACTTAACCCTACTGAACCGTACCTTTAAAAATGGTTGAGATGGTAAATTTTATGCTTTGTGTATTTTGCCATGATTAAACATAAAATAACATAAAAGAATAAGTGGCATCATGTCATGCCTTGCTGCTCAGTGTGATGGGTGGGCCCCTGTATCAACATCTTCCAGGAACCAGTTAGAGATACAGCATCTCGTATCCACCCCGGACTTGCTGTATCCAAACCTACAATTCTCAACAAGGCCCCTCATGTGGTTGGTGTGTACCTTAGTTGGTGTGACTATTAGTCCAGGGTTTAGAATATGGAGCCGAAAAGGTCATTCATCTGCCTGGGCCCAACTCCTTTCTCTCTACTTCCTGGAGAGCCCAGCATTCTCCAAGGGGCCACATACTCATGAGGCTGACCTCATCCCCCTCGTGGGGTCCCCCTCTCCTGGCCAGTGACCGGTTCAGGGTTGGCATGTGGTCTGGTTCCGGCCAACGACAGGAAGGGCAGTTCCGCTGCAGAGGTGCTAGGGACATCCAAGCAGACATGGCCCCTCCTTCCTTTGGATTCTCTTATGTCAGGATGGGGCCCGAGCAAGTTGTAGGCATCCTGGGACCTTGGGGGCAAGCTAGCCTAGTTGAGAAATAGAACCTGGGTCCACCTCACTGGGTTTCTAGATTATGAGATTACAAATGTACTTATTGTTTAAGGAACAGTTAGGGTTCTCTGCCCCTTGTAGCCCAGGTTTCCTCAGCCTCAAGGCTGTGGACGTTTGGCTGGATGATCCTTTGCTGTGGACAGACTGCTGCAAGCGTTACAGGGTGTGTGGCAGCAACTTTGACCTCTACCGTCGGACGCTGACCTCTACCATCAGACTCCAGTGGCGCTTCCCCTCTCAGCTGTGACAGTGTGTCTCCTTCACCCCCAGTTGAGAACCCCTGCCGCAGACAAAGGCGCCCTAACAAATGCAAAGACATTTTCTCAGTGAGCCTGGGGAGGGTAAAAACCGCCACCTATGCGCCAGTGTCTTGAGGATCAAAGTGGAATCAGGTGTGCGAGAAAAGCAAACAGGCAGGTACTGGTCCTCACTGGGTCTCTGATGCCGCTGGGGCTCTGATAACAAGGTTGTACTTTCCGTGTATTATTTAAATAGGCAGAGATGTTTAACTTAACAGATGGCCAGTGTGGACAGTGAGTGTAATTTTCCCTGGGCAAAGTGGCTGACCCGGTCTGCACTCTCGGGCTTCTTCTCCCGCTCGGAAATCCTGTGTCTCTCTGCCCTTAAATGAGAAGGACAGCGACCCTCGTGGAGCAAAGCAGCAGGTTCTGGTGGGCCCGCTTCACCCTCTATGGAGACCTGACCCCTGGAGATCAGATGGGATACTCAGGATGCTGGCTACCTCTGCATCCTCACTGAGACCCCAGGAGGCTCACATTCAGGGGAAGGTGGCCCAGTGGAAAATGCAGAGGGATGAAAATGTAGTTTTGCTAGGAGAGGGCCTTTCTACCTGTGACCTGAGCATGTCCTGCTGGGTTGGGAAAGGTGATGACACCTACTAACGTTAGAACACAAGGGACAAGTCAGGTGACTCAGCAAGAGAAAGGATGGGGATGGCCATAAGAACATTGCTCCCCGTTCCCAAGTCTCTCCTGAACAATCTTGTCTGAAGGAGGTCACGCTTGATAAATGGGGGTACTTGCCTTCCTGTGAAGATGCCCCCTGGGATGCAGTGGGGTGAAGAGGAAATCTGGGGTGCCTCCCCACCTCAGAGCTGTGGTCAGATGCCACGAGTCTGAGGAGTAGGACAGCAGGCAAGGCACAGAGCGAGGATACAGACCTGTCAAGACCTCCACCTCAACCACAGCCATGGCTTTGGATAGAAGAAACCCAGTTAATGAAGGGGGCTGAGATGCCAAAGGAAGTGGCCAACTCGTGACCTCAGATGACCTGTCCCTTGGGCCAGTCTCAGAGCTCGTGCCCACAAGAAGCAGAGTGCTACAGCAGTGGCTCTTCTTGGGAGGCATTGACCCCAAGCCCACTAGGACATTAACCAGTCAGAGGACATGAGAGATCCACCAACATCCAACAGCGGGGGCTGCCCTCTTGTCTAATGGAGGACCTGCCTTTACTGTCAGGGCGAGCAACCTCCAGTATCATGGGTGCTATCAACCAATGGCAGTGGAGTGTGATTCCTGTCTTCTCGTTCTCCAAATGGAGACTTTTCCCCTAGAAATCTTTGGTGCAGATAGATTGGTTTTCCCAATGTCTGGTTTTCCCCAACATTGCTGACTATGTTGATGACCGTGAACTTCAGAACTTAGTTCATAGGTTACCACCCTGTGAGTAGATACTTCCAGACATGATGGGGTGTCTGATGCATCTCCCAGAAAACATGAACTTGAATCTGAATCCAGTGACTGAATGAATCAGGGGATTTCACCCTTTGGGGGAGGGGGTAAGTCTATTTAAATACCCAAGTGTGGGTATTTCTGATGCTTATGTAAGGGAAAGTGAGAGTACCAACCTTACGTTGTCAAACAGGTGGATCATATGGGACATTATGGTTACAGCCTTCACACCGCCTGCCCCTCTATCCATAATAATTCTTATTTTGTGCAGGTAGCTATACTTGAACTCATAGCTCATACAGCTTAAGGAAAGCTGACTTCAGCCCCCAGATCTAGGACAGGGAGTACAGCTGGATGACACTTGCTCGGAACTCCTAAGAAACACGTCCCCTCTCTTTTGAAACTTCTTCTTTTGGAGCAAAGATGTTGGTGGGGATGGTGAGACCCTGAGTGCCGGAGCAGCCATTTCACCACCGCAAGAGGAACCAACCCCAACTGAAACCAAGTTGGAAAACTCAGAGAAATGGACCCCGATTGTACCAGACCCAATCTCACTCTTGGGCTTCTAACTTATATAATGGCTCTTTTAATATTTGAGCCAGTTAGAGTTTTCTGTTCCTTGCAACCAAACAACCAGCTATTATAGAGTGTGGTAAAGGCTAAAATAAAAATATGAAAAAAATGTTGGACAACATAGATTAATCAGCTCAGAGAAGCAAGCTGTTTCTTCAAGCATTTAGGGTGGGAAGGTTGGAAAGGAACCCAGCAGAGTTCTTAGCATCAGGGGTCCCCGACCTCCAGGATCTAATGCCTGATGACCTGAGGTGGAGCTAATATAATAATAGCAGAAATAAATTACACAATAAATGTAATGCCCTTGAATCATCCCGAAAACATCTCCCTTCCTCCCCCAGTCCGTGAAAAAATTGTCTTTTATAAGCGGCTGGGGACCCATGCTTAGCATCCAGCCCACCCTTTTCATGGGGAGTTACTGGGCTCATCTGAGGCCACTGCTACCCCTCTGTTAGTCCACGCAGGTGAGGATGGGTATGGAAAGGCTTGTGAGCAGGGCATTGCCCCTGGCATCTAAAAATTTCCAGTCAACGCTGGATGGGGGAGGACATCCACCATCACTGGCCCCAGCCCCATGCCCTCAGAAGTCCGAGGGTGTTCCCCAGCCTCCTAATGCCCCTGCCCCCACTGCTGTTACAGGACATGGATCACACGTCTCCCAGGCTGAGAGCTTTCCTCTCTGAACCCATCGGAGAAAAGGATGTTGCCTGGGTGGACGGGATCAGCCCTGAGCTGGCGATCAACTTGGTCACCAAAGGTTTCAACAAGGTAATCCCTCTTTTCCTCTTTCTTCACCTTCTCCTCCCAACCCGTTTCCCCCAATCCTGCCAGATGGCAGTGGCTGCTACGTGTCCCTGCCAGCGGCCATCAGAGAGCAGAGATGCCACTTGGCCGGGTGCCACAGGCTTCAGCGTCACTGACCCGCATGCTCGGGCAGCCGCCAGGGTCTGCAGAAGATGCGCAAACCGGATCACTGTGGCTCACGGCAGCTGGGCTGTGCAAGGTTCACGTGGCGTTCACACACCCAGGGGTGGACAGAGGCGAGCCAGCCACAGAGTCTGGGGCCAAGATGTCAGGATGGGTGACCTGGGTGATCTCCTCGCCCTCTTGAAGAAATTCGGATGGAGGGTTTCCCTCTCCTCCTATTAGGCCTCAGCAGGTAGAGTAATAACAGCCTGGCGTCTACACCCGAGTAAGAGGAAGTGAGTTGTTATAAGATGTCACTAATCATCCAGGTACGGCCTTGAGGATGGCTGATGGAATCAGAAAGGTCATATATGAATAATTGTTTCTATGATGCTGTTACAAGGGTGTGTGAGCCTTAGGAAGGACTGCGAGCTCTTCCCAGAGAAAGTGGGCAGGCGGGAATCCACCTCGGTCGACAGAGGCCCCGCCAACAGGGCCACGGCTGGTCATTCCCTTTAGCTCCGAAAGTTGGTCCACAGCCCGGGGCAGGAAGGGGCTGCAGAGACATCTAGGGACACTGGCGCCACTGCGTGTGTGACTAACAGTCTGTTTGCACCGGCCCAGTGCATGGCTGTGTCTGTAGACGGCTGGGTCTGTAGTTTTCTGATTGATACACGGCCCTGAACCCTTCGTGAAACACTCTGAACGTCACCCCAGTCTGCCACAATATAATGTCCAGTAGATGGGATTGTCAGGAAGGTGGAGAGAGGTGAATTTGCTTCTTTCCTTCCAGATAAAGATGGGAAGGGCATTTGGGAGCAGGAATAAAAGCAGGCAAGTCGACTAGGGGAGACGTTTGAAATTAGAAGTTTTTTTTAGAAGAAATTATTATCCCTTTGACTTTTCTATTGTGGTGTATCACAGCCACACTGATGTGATGGTTCAGCTCAGTGAGTTTTCACAATGACACACATGCACAGCCCCACCACCCTCATCCAGTGATCAGGCTCCTCCACAATTCCAGACAGTTCCCCGTGTGTCTTCCAGGCAATGCCACCTCCCCACTCCCACAAATAACTGCTATTCCGACTTCTACCACCATTGGTTTAATGTCTCCGTAATTGCTAGGTTTTGTTCTTGTTCAGTCATACTCAGTTCAAAAAATATTTAAATTTACATGTGGTAAATTTCACCCTTTTTAGTACCCAGCCCTGCAGTTTTTGACAAATGCTTGCAGTTGCATAGCCATGACCACAATCAAGATCTGGAGCGATTTCATCGCATTAAAGTATTTCCCCTTACCCTTCACGTTTCTCACCTTCAGCCCCTGGCAACTACAGACTTGTTTTCTGTCCCTATCGTTTTGCCTTTTCCAAGTTGTTTCGACTGAGACAGATAAGATGAAGGGCATATTAAAGACAAAGGAATGAATGAATAATGGGAAATTTCCAGATCTCTGAGAAATTGATAATACAGGGAAGACGGAACTGGCTAGGTCTCTGGTGACCTGCTCCTCTGTGTCCCCGACCTCCTGGCTGGCTGTGACCAACTCTCCACATCTACTCATTGCAAGGGCCACTGATTCTAGGCACTGATATCAAGGGTTTTACCTTCTGCCTTAGCTTTGAGTCCCTCATCCAGCCATGAATGAGATGAAAGGTTGCTATCTTCACTTTACAAAGGAAACAGAGGCCCTGGAAACTGAGTGCCTTGATCAAGGTCCTTAGTGAAGACAGAATGGCCATAGGTTATTTCATCACAAACCACACAAGGAGACTGCTGCCAGGAAGTTATCCAAGCAGGGAGGGGGAGATCTCAGTGTATGCTGAGATTTGGTGGTGAGACCCTGTATCACCTCCTTGAGCCTGGCTGAGCCTCTAAGAGGATCCAGGAAGTGACCTCAATGTAACATCTACAAGATGAGCAGGTGCTTCCCAGGTCTGTGGATGGGGCCACAGGTCTGTAGAGGGGAGGCGGCTGTGGGCAACCAGCTCAGATGCAGCAACAGAAAGTCAGGCTCCTGCAGTGCTTTCTACAGGCTTTATCTTTTTAGAGCAGTTTTAGGTTCACAGCAAAATAGAGCAGAAAGTTCAGAGTGATTCCAAATATCACTGCGCCCATCCAGCCTCCCCCATCATCAGCATCCCCTTCGGAGTGGTAGTTTTGTTACAGGAGAACCTACATGGATATGAATTCTCCCAGGTGCACAGTTCACATCAGGGCTCACTCTGTCATGCATTCTATGGATTTGGACACATGTGTGATGACCTTTATCCACCATGAAATGAAAGAGCTCCTCAGTCGTGTCTGACTCTTTGTGAGCCTAGGGACTGTAGTCTGCCAGGCTCCTCTGTTCATGAAATTCTCCAGACAGGAATACTGGAGAGTGTTGCCAGTCTCTTCTCCAGGGGATCTTCTGGACCCAGGAGTCAAACCCAGGTCACTTGCATTGCCAGGGGATTCTTTACTATCTGAGCCACCTGGGAAGGCTAGTATCCACCATGGTGATGTCCTATGGAGTCATTCTGTCCCATAATCCTCTGAGCTCCTGGGTTTCTGTGTCCTGCCCACAGGAGGCCTGGGCATGGCAGCCCCTTCCCCAAGCTGAGGGTCCCCGGGGTTCCTTGGCTGTGAGCAGAGACCCTCTCAGTTTCCACCTCTGCTCGTGGCAGCTTCCTCGGCCACATTCCATGTGAGAGTTGGGCCATAAAGGAGGCTGAGCACCAAAGAATTTATGCTTTCAAACTGTGGTGCTGGAGAAGACTCTTGAGTCCCTTGGACTGCAAGGAGATCAAACCAGTCAATCCTAAAGGAAATCAACCCTGAATATTCACTGGCAAGACTGAAGCTGAAGCAGAAGTTCCAACACTTTGACCCCTTGATGCAAAGAGCCGAATTATTGGAAAAGATCCTGATGATGGGAAAGACTGAAGGCAGGAGGAGAAGGGGGAGACAGAAGATGAGATGGTCAGATAACACCGCAGACTCAATGGACATGAATTTGAGCTAATTCTGGGAGATGGTAAAGCACAGGGGAGCCTGGCGTGCTGCAGTCCATGCAGCCTCAGAGTGGGATGTGACAGTGACTAAACGACAATAGCATAAATGTAACATTTAGTTAGAGAAAAAGTTGTTGGTCACACACAATGCCTGGTGCTGTGAAGTGCGTTCACCACAGGCACTGAGGAGCTGGGAGCTGGCAGGGGAGTCAGGCAAACAGTGAGGGGCTGAGACAGCATGTCTGTATTTGAGAAGTCTGGGTGTTCTTGTGGAGACTGAAATATTGAATGAACGTTGCCCAGGACCAGCTGCTAATTTGCTGGGCCCAGTGCAGGGTGAGGATGGGAGGCCCCTGGTGCAAGTTCATTAGGGATTTCAAGATGGAGCCAGCACAATAGGAAACCAAGCGGGGCCTCGGAGGACAGGGCCTGTGTGCTGGCCTGTGTCACCTACAGGGATTCCAGATTCAAATATCACTGCTGTTGAGCAAAGAATGGGCATGCAAGCTAGAGCCTGGTCCAGACCTGCTCACAGTTGGGATGTGGCATTGAGGGGACATCTTCCCTGGAGCCACCATCCCGCCATGTGGGCAAAGGTTGGTGTGGGAGAGATGGTGGGAAAGTACGTCAGGGTGTCTGCATCCCTTTCCTCGCAGTCAGGTTTCTACGCTCCCAAGGAGGCAGAGGGCATCTCCCTGGTTAGGAATTCACCCTCTGGAGCCCAGAGAGAAACCAAGAAGGCTTGGTTTCTATTAGGGCCATGATGAGGGCCAAGACTCTAGCTTTCCTTGGGAGCAGAGAAAAGCAAGCTGACTTCCCCAGCTCCAGAGGCCCTCCTGCCTGCAGGGTTTCTGGAAAATTCGCCTCTGGTCCTGAGAGCCACACACTCCCTGGCATCCTGGCTGCTGAACGTGGAAGGACCTAGAGACTCTGATGACCAGAGCAGCAATGGATGCCAGCAGATGGTAGAGGCACCAGGCCAGGCGACAGACAGTCAGGTTGTGCTAGAATGGGGCTGAGACAGGAGTCCTAACTTCTTGGGTTCTCAGTGAGTCCATTCGGAGAATGGATGGGATGCAGGAAACCATGTCAGAGGTCTGGAGCCTTGTTGATGAAGTTCAAAAGGGCCTCTTACTATTATCATCAAGTTCTCTTTCCTGGGACAAAGCTCTGTGTTTCCCAGTCTTGCACCACCCACATTTACTGAAGCAACAGGCTCAATCAATATTCAGTAAGTATTCATTTTTTCTTTTAAAGTTGAATTAAAACAAAAAAAACTCGGTAAAATCACCCTTGAAAAAAAATGATACTGATAAAGTAAAATGAGATGATTCTAAGCAATTACACTACTTTTTACAAAAGATGATTTAATCTTTTTCAAAAAGATTAAATCATCTTTTTTAAAAGATGATTTTTACCAGATAAAATGACCATGAAATCCTGGCCTTTGTTTCTTTTCAAAAACTGTATCTAGAAAAAAAAAAAAAAAAAAAAAAAACTCCAATGCTTGGGTATGTTTTACGAATGGAATTCAGCTTTTATTTAGTGTCTTTTAAAAAATGCATCCCTTTAATAGTTCAAATGAAGTTTGCTTGGTTTTATGTAAGTGAAATTCCCAGATGCCAGCAGGTTTTCCTGGAGAGGGCCCAAGACCTAAGGCCTGGACACTGGTTCCCATTCACTCCAGTCCAGAAAGCTGGGCACTGGATGTGGCCTTAAATCTCCGGCCTTCCCTGTTCAGTGGCTCGGCCAGGCTGTGGATCTCAGATGTCTCTTTCTCCACATGTCCTTTCCCCTCAGTAGGAACAGTGATGAAACAGCATGAGAGGAATGAGAAGCTGTGGGACCAGGACTCAGAAAAACAGAGAACACCCTAGAACTTTGACTAGTGTGTTTTTCATCCATCCACAGAGACTCTTCAGAGGGGGAAGAGGGGCAAGGCTCAGCATGCTTCATACCATGTATGTTCCTCCCATGAACGGAAAGGAGTTTGCATTTCTCCATTGGTCTCATTGGGGCTTCCCAGGTGGCTCTAGTGGTAAAGAACTCGCCTGCCAATGCAGGAGACATAAGAGATGTGGGTCGATCCCTGGGTTGGAAAGATCCTCTGGAGGAGGAAATGGCAACCCACTCCAGTATTCTTGCCTGGAGAATCCCTTGGACAGAGCAGCCTGGTGGGCTACGGTCCAGAGGGTCGCACAGAGTCGGACATGACTGAGCACGCATGCAGGCACCTCTCACCCAGGGCCAGGCTCTGGTCAGGATAGAGTCCTCATGGCCTAGGTCAGGGTTTCAGGGATGGCCACCGCCCCTTGGATCTGACCTGTGTCTGCTCCTTGGTTTTCTTGGGTGTCCTCGCACTGGGGGAGGAAGAGCATAGCTGAGTGCTTTCCTGTGTCCTCCCCACAGGCTTATGTCCTGTTGGGACAGTTCCTCCTGATGCACAAGAGGGAAGCCGAGTTTCAGAGGTGGCTCGTCTGTTGCTGTGGAGCCACCGAGTATGAAGCCCGGGAGTGTTCCAACTGCCTGAAGGAATGGTGTTCCTGCTTCCTGTAGACCCAGCCTGGCCAAGACCCGCTGCCCTGAAAACAATGCCTCTGCATCGATCCCGGGCTCCAACTTGTTATTTCTCTTTTCCGCTTTATTGACACAGGTTTGTTATAAAAAGCAGCTCAAGAAAATAAAAGAGGACAAACACAAGCATGGTGACCTCCAGATTCCACCCAGGAACATTTGCCTTATGCTGATATCATGCCAGCTGTCTGTTAGCATACGTTTATCTCCAGGAATGGATAATTTTATTTTAAAATGGGAATTCAATTTTAAGTAAGTGTAGTAGTTATCAACTGTTGCAGAACAAAGGAACCCAAAATGTAGCCTCTTAACAGGAACAATCATTTCATCTCACTCAGTTTCTGAGGGTCGGGAACTGAGAGATGCTTGGCTGGGTGGATCTATCTCAGGGCCCCCTGTGAGATTATAGACTGTGGGCCAGGGAGCAGGTTGGCCTGGGCTGGAGAACCCACATGGCTTCTCATGTAGCTGGTGGCCCAAGACCTCCGCTGCTCTCCAAGGGGAGCCTCTCTCAGGCTTCGATGACGTGGCTTCTAGGATCTCCCAGAGCAGGTGATGCAGGAAGGAGTAAGAGGGCAGGAGGCCATGGTCTTTCATGACCTCAGCTCTTACTCACACAACCTCATTTCTACCTTGATTTGTTTTTAGAACCAAGTCCCTAAGTCCTCAAGGGAGAAATAAACTTTTCTTGAAATAGCAAATAGTTCAGTTCAGTCGCTCAGTGGTGACCGACTCTCTGTGAGCACATGAACTGCAACATGCCAGGCCTCCCTGTCCATCACCAGCTCCTGTAGTCCACACAAACCCATGTCCATTGAATCGGTGATGCCATCCAACCATCTCATCCTCTGTCATCCTCTTCTCCTCCCACCCTCAATATTTCCCAGCATCAGAGTCTTTTCAAATGAGTCAGCTCGTTGTATCAGGTGGCCAAAGTATTGCAGTTTCAGCTTCAACATCAGTCCTTCCAATGAACACCCAGGACTGATCTCCTTTAGGATGGACTGGTTGGATGTCCTTGCAGTCCAAGGGACTCTCAAGAGTCTTCTCCAACACCACAGTTCAAAAGCATCAATTCTTCAGTGCTCAGCTTTCTTTATCATCCAACTCTCCCATCCATGCATGACCATTGGAAAAACCATAGCCTTGACTAGACAGACCTTTGTTGGAAAAGTAATGTCTCTGCTTTTCAATATGCTGTCTAGATTGGTCATAACTTTCCTTCCAAGGACTAAATGTCTTTTAATTTCAGGGCTGCAATCACCATCTGCAGTGATTTTGGAGCCCAAAAAAATAAAGTCAGCCACAGTTTCCACTGTTTCCCCACCTATTTGCCATGAAGTGATGGGACTGGATGTCTAGGATGCAATCATTTTTGAGAGCATCACAGACAGAGGTTTTTGAGATACATTTTACGTATGATTTAACTCATCCTTCTCAGGTGTGTAGTCCTATGAACATTGACAAATGTGCTGTCCTGGACCACCACAGCTTCATCCACCCCTAGAGAGTTCCCTTTTATCACCCCTTACCCTTCCCCAGCCCTTGGAAACCAAAGATCTGTTTTCTGTCCTCAGAGTTTTGACCTTTCCAGAAAACCATATAAATGGAATCGCACAATATGTAGCTTTCTGAGATTGACTTCTTTCACTTTGCATAATTCAGCGGGGGTGGATCCATGATACAGGTTTATTCAATTTAAGAAACTTAGCAGCTGCTGTTGGTGTCCAGCTATATCCTGTGGGCATTCAGTGTCCTAGGAGTGTCCCAAACTTCCCTCAAAAGCACTGAAACGTCCTCGGCCTGAGGGGGTCTCTGGCTGCAGGAGTGGGTCAGCCCACCCACAAGGAAGAGAAGAAATGCCAGGAAGGTAACACCAGGGAGCCCTCAGTCTCAATGGAGGTTGACAGCCAGTGGAATGCCCCAGGTCCTCTCCCCATGGGTGGGGCAGCTCTGAGGCAGCTCCTCCAGTTCCCCAGTGGGGCTGAGCCAGGTTCCCCACAAAGAGCGGCCCCCTCTCTTTAACACCCAGCCCCACTTCCTCCCCCACATATCCTGCTTTCCCAACCCCCTGCCAGGGCTTCCTGGAACTCCCCCTCCACCCCGACTTGCGTGGCGCGCGCGCGCGCGCGCGCACACACACACACACACACAATGAAATACTCAAATTTAGAGTCTGCTTCCAGAAGAACCCAAACTAAGACAACTGTGTTAAGACTTAATTTTAACAGAAGAAAAAAGGTGGAACACAGCCGAAAGAATTGCTGAACTTCACTGGATTTTTTCTTCATCACTAGATATAGTCATTTCTAAGTTCATTTCTTCTGAGTTTAAAGAATAACGTGAGCCAAACAGTAAGAGAGAGGTTGATGTCCTTAGGTTTATTTTAAAGTCTGTGTTTGAATATTAGACAGTATAAACTCCCACTGGGTGGGGGGGAAAAGTAAAAAGGAAATCAACACTCTCACTTCTTCCCTCTCATTTTTAAATTGGGTTTATTGTTGCTTTAAAAAATTTTTTTAATTGTGGTATAGTTTACAATGTGCTAGTTTCTATTGTATAGCAAAGTAAATCAGCTATATGTTTATATATATCCTCCTTTTTTTCAAATTTCCTTCCCATTAGGTCACTACAGAGCACTGAGCAGAGTTCCCTGTGTTACATGTAGGCTCGAATTCTATTTTATACATTGCTATATATTTGTGTCAATCCCAGTCTCCCAGTTCATCACACCTTCCTTTCTCCTCTTGGTGTCTGTATTTGTTCTCTATGTCTATTTCTGCTTTGCAAATAGGTTCATCTGTACCATTTTATAGGTTTAACATTTATGTGTTAATAAAAGATATTTATTTTTCTCTTTCTGACTTCACTCTTTACGACAGTCTCTGGGTCCTTCCAATTTCTCAAGGTTTAGAATGCATATACGTTCTTCCCATAAGCGTAACCCCTCTAATTATTTAGCCTTAATTTTATATCATCAATCTTAGTATCATCATTTTAAAAATCATAGCCTTGTCGTTCTCAAATTCTTTATTTTGATACATTTCTTTGTTGGTTGAGGTTGACAGAATCAATCCACCTCAGTCGGAAAGGGTCACAGTATGCTATGGGCTTTGCAAGTGGTGCTAGTGGTAAAGAACTCGCCTGCTAATGCAAGAGACATAAGAGACGCGGGTTCGGCCCCTGGGTTGGGAAGATCCCCTGGAGGAGGGCATGGCAACCCACTCCAGTATTCTTGCCTGGAGAATCCCATGGACAGAGGAGCCTGGAGGACAGTCCGTAACGTCACAAAGAGTCAGACAGGACTAGCGTCAGGAGAGCTCAGATCCCAGTAGCCGCTCTGAGACTCAGGTACACAGGACTCTCTTTCGATGCCTGTTCCTGTGAGGACCATGGCCATGGAATGGAGATCTGGTGAACCCACTCCCTGTATTTCAAAGTTTCTGCCCAAAGTGGTACATTCCACAGATGCTCACATTTCATTGGTCAAAGCAAGTCACATCATCCCTAACTCCAAGGGGAAAGAATTCTTCTGCATTCAGAAGAAGCAGAACTATTTGGTGACAGTAACAACCAAAACCACCCTCATTCAATGAAGCTCATTATTGTTTCTCTGGATGCCTCCCAAATGTTATGTCTCCTAAATTCATAACATGATTGGAGTCTTTCTATTGGGGTCTGAGTAACTCCTTCTAACTCTGCTTCTCTAATTCTCAAGGAGAGGCCAAGGAGGATTCCAAATAAGCCAACGGGTTGGTCCAAAGACTTAAACTCAGGTTCTGACCACCCAGAGTCTGTCCCTGTTGCTGCCTGCACAGCCCACCCTGGGATCAAGTCTCTGCTGAAATAGTCACAGGGTTTAGAAGTCACCTCCCTGCCCGGGATGGGAGCTGGTTGGCTCTAGGGAAGGAAGAGGGAAGTAGCTTACTTCTCACTCCCTCCCACTCTCCTCCGACACTGATGAAATTCATCCCTTTCACCAGGTTGGTGTCCAGGATCCTGTAGGCAGGTTGGGAGCTGAGAAGCCTAGAGGAGATGAGCCCAGGGCAGAGGAGCCTCTGCAGAAGGACCTAGCCCAGTAGACTCGAGTAGCTGTTCCCTGTGTGATATCATTGATGGGACATCTGGATGAACCCTGTCCCCCCAGATCTTCCCCACGAACATCAGGGATGCTCTGCATCAGCCTTTCGATTCCTTCCATTCAGTTTTGTCTTCCTTGTAGGTAAAATTACTGTCTTCAGTTCTTCACTTCTAGTATTTCTCTACCCCCATTATGTGCTCTTGCAGCCTCCCTGTTAGAGGCAGAGTAACTCCCAGCCCCCTTGGGAGTTATTCTCCCCAAATTTGTAACTCTCCCCCCAAAACTACCATCCAGTGTTTTATTGTATTTCTTTCTACTCTTTCTTCACTTGAAGAGGTGTCCATTTGTTAATAACAGGTTTATTGAAATATATTTCACACGTCATAAAATTCATTCTTTCAAAGTGTACAATTCAGTGGGCTTTGGTGTATTCCTAGAGCTGTGCAGCCACCACTGTTATTCAATTTCAGAATATATTCATCACCCCCAAAAGGATCTCCCATTAGCAATTCCATTAGCCGTCACCCCTCCCTGCCCCCCCGCCAGCCCCTGGTAAACACTCGTCTACTTTCTGTCTCTATAGATTTGCCTATTCTGGACATTTCATAAAAATAGTATCATACACTCTGCAGGCTGTTGTGACTGGCTTCTTTCAGTGAACATAAGGTATTCAAGGCTCATCATGGTACAGTGAGTGAGTGTGTCCATTTAAACAATAAATGGAGATCTCATCAAACATCAGGAAACATCTTGTTTCCTTCATTTATACATTTAAAATGTTTTCCTCATTATTAATCTTTGAAAAATAGTCTTTAGCAGTTATATAACAATTCATCAAATCTATATGCAATAATGTATTGAATTGTTCCTAGTTTTGGGCTTCTAGGGTTTCTATGAGCAGGTAATCATGTTTTAGTGAAGGAGTGAATGATTTATTGGATGGATGAATGAATGCATGAATGGATGGATAAATGAATGGAGGCTTAAACATGAATCTTTGCAGCATTTCCTAGTTCTCCTTTAGGAAGATGCTGAGAAAAGGATCTTTGGTAGAAAAATGGACATTTAAAACTTTTTTCATTCTTACTGCAACTGCTTTTCTAGAAAGTTCAACCCAATCTGCTGAATGAGGCTTTGAGTTCATCTGACCACATCTCACTCCGTGAGTAAAACCAAATTCCTTATCGTGGCCCAGGAGGCCCTGCAGTCCGGCCTGTCCCCTGCCTAATCCCTCCTGTGTCTGCCCCCCACCCCTGCCCCAGCCAGGCTGGCCTCCCTGTTGGTCACACCCACTTGCTGGCAGTAGGGCTGGCGGCCTCTGCACGGCTGTCCCCTGTGCCTGAAGCCCTTCCCCAGCCGCTCAAGGCTCATTGCTACCCTTCAAGGCTCTGCTGAAGAGACACTTTCTATGCAAGTTCCTCCTGTTCAAAACGTCACCTCCAGCAGCCCCTGTTCCCTCCCCTAGCTTTATTTTCTTGTTCTCCATAGCTCTTACCACCATCTAATATACTACATAATGTGCTTATTTTGCTTATTGTGTCAACCCCCTAAAATGCACAATTTGGGCTTGGCCTGGTGTCTGGCATGGGGAGGCATTCAATAAATAAGTGTGGAATTGGGTTGGTGGCCAGCACGGGGGGCCCGCCCTGTTCAACGGGGGGCATCCTCCCCTGGAGGCCCTGCCTTCCATCAAGTCCTCATCAATGCTCTTTCTTGACTCAGCTCTGGAGCCGACGGGCCCAACCTTGAGGACCGTGGATTCTGCCCTGTGGTGAAACCTGGAGGAGGCGGCCCCTGATAGACGCACCCCCGTGACTGGAGAGCACTAAGGCAAGTTACTGGAAGGAGCCCAGACCTTCCCTGGGCCCGCACAGAACAGAGTGCACCGGTGACCACACAGCCCCCTGGCCTTGGAGCTGCCCGTCAGAGCCTGGCGTCCTCACCAGCCTCCAGAGAGCAGCTCCAGCCCAGACACGATGGGAGCCCCCGGTCTCTGCAGCGCAGGCGGCTTCCTGGTGCACACAACACATTAAGGGGGGAAGAGGAAGCCCCCGCAGAAAGCCGGGACTCCCCTCTCAGCCAGACTGGCAAAGCAGCAGGGCATCCCTCAGGGGCCTCCCATTGTAAGCCACTTCCTGCCAGGCTCCCAGGGGCTTCCAGGGTGGCCAGAGGATCAAAATCCCCAAACCCACATGGCGATGATTTCAAAGGACCCACGAGTCAGTGGACACCTGGCGCTCCATCGTTTATGGTCTTGGGGTTGGTCCTGAGTCAAGGAAGCACATTCAGAAATGGCCCCAATCCCAGAGCTGCCCCCAGGTCACCCCCGCCAGCAGGCTGGCCCACCAGGAGGGCCAAAGGGCTTTCCCCCTGATCTGCCCCATAAATCCACTGCCCACCCAGTCCCGCCTAGCCCAACCCCAGGACCCAGCCACTGTGGAGGGGGCCACTTGGTCCTTGCTGGGAACATTTCTGGAATTCTGCCTTCAGAATGACTATTAACCGATAGACTCTTAAATATTCCCAGCCGGTCAAATCTGCATCTTCTGGAGGTCCATTTGAATTTGGGGGAAAATAGTTATTTAGAGCAAAGTCTGGTGAATAGGATGAGTGATTGAGTTGTGGAGCATGATTGTTTAGAATTCCCCATTGAAGTGTGTAATATACACACAGAAAGACACACAAATTATAAATAGGCAGCTTGGTGAGTCTTAGGGAATGGAATACAGCCCAGGTGGAAAACAAGTTTCTACCCGCAGCCAGGAGGCCCTTCAAGCCCCTTAAGACAGATCCACCTTCCACAGGCTATCCTGACATCTAGCAGTAGAGACAGCTTAGCTTGCTCTTGAACTTGACACAATGGGAGCCTGCAATGTGTACACTTCTGTGCCTGGCTCTTTCCATGTTTGTTTGGAGGATTCATGCATGCTAGTGAAGGCACAAGTCTTTCTTTTTTGTGACTATACTATTCCGTTATACAACTGGACTAGCTTGTTTATTGACAAACAGTGCTGCAGAGAACGTTCTTGTACCTGTCTTTTGGTGGATGTATTCTCATTTGTCTTGAGTGTATACCCAGAGCTGGCTCACAGGGTATATGTGTGTTTAGCTTTCCCAGACACTACAAAACATCTCCTTGTGAGACACAGTAATGTAAACATTTCTTGAGAGGCTGGGACCTTGGGACTGGCACAATGTACCTCTCGTGATGGCATTTCAGGATCCCTACAAATAATTTCAAACTCCCTATCTCTCCCTACAAATAATTTCAAACTCCCTATCTCTCCCAAGATTCCAAGAGAGTCTTCATTAAAGTTTTAGCTTTCTGTTCATCATGGACTTTTTGCGGTACTTTTGAATTTTTAAAAAATCATGTTAAAATGTTATTTATCCAGACTCCTGAGGTTCTAGGTGCCCCTTCAAAGTGGAGCCCAAGGCAAGTGCCTTCCTGCTTCTCAGCGGCCACAGCCCTGGCCTGTCTTCTTGTCAAGGTCCCTCTCAGCAAAGAGCCTGGCCTTGGGGTGGCGTTCCCCCCACCAAAGTGAGGCTGAGTGAGAGGAGAGGAGGGGTCCTATCATTGTGGCCCAGAGAAGAACTTCACAGCCCCTTCCCTCTTCCCCATTCCCTGAGGCCTGCCGGCCTGGGAGGTGGGCTATTGAAGAAGCATGGCCTGGGCAGGTGGCCGGAAGTTCCCTGCTCATCACCCCCTCCACCCACGGAGGCTGCCCTCCTCCCGCCAAGCCTCCCGCCACCTTTGAAATCCGCTCAGGGACCCCATTCATCTCACTTCCCTGGAGTCATTCTGAGTTGAGTCCTGTGAATCTTCCAAACTGAAGGCACGTTTCACAACAGTTTGGTAGAAAAGCACAATCTTCACCCATCTGAAGCTACAGACTTTTCCCCAGAGCAGTTCGGTTTCACTTCACCGTCCCCAGGTTCCAGGTCTCACTCCTTTTTGCTCTACAGCTGCTTTTCTCTGTCTCTCCCCACCCAACCCCTGCAGGTGCTGTTACCCGGGGCTCAGTTGGGAGGGGCTCTGGCAGTTTCTGTGGAGGTCAAGGTGTCAAGGGAGGCAACAGCTTTCTTTAAAATGAAAATGAGACTATTTCCCAGCCAAGTAGGGCACCTTGCCCCCTGTCAAGGACAGAATGCCTCAGAAAACTGTATACTGCCACTACCCTAAGTAAACAAGCCTCGTTCTATGAATCCATGGAGGCTGACCTACTCCTTCACCCCTCACCCCAGAGCCCTACAGTCCCCTCCCAGATGCACGCTGAAGGGGAAAAGCACGAATCAATCACAGCCCCCATACTGGAAACCACTCAGATGTCCATCAGTGGTAAAACAGTGTGTTTTGTTGCTCATTGTGTCCAGCTCTTTGCAACCCCATGGACTGTAGCCTACCAGGCTCCTCTGTCCATGGGATTCTCCAGGCAAGAATACTGGAATTGGTTGCCATTCCCTTCTTCACATAAAATGGTTTTTTAAAACAAGGCAAAAATAAATAATCATCAGTAATAGCCATAACAAAAAAAGAAGTAACAGCTCAGTCATGTCCGACTCTTTTTGACTCCGTGGACTGTAGGTGGCCAGGCTCCTCTGTCCATGGGATTCTCCAGCCAAGTAAATAAATGGATGAATAAATGCCATCCAATGGAATATCCTATAGCAATGAGAATGAACAGCTGTGACGATATACACAGAACGTCATGCTGAACAAAAGAAGCTGGACACGGAGCATGTGCTGGGTGATTCCGTGCCTGTGGGGCACTGCCATCCGCCGAAAAGGATTGCCTCGTGGGGACAGGCTGCAGGCAGTGCAGGTCTCTGGGGGCAGGTGTGGTTGTGGTTCCTGAGCTGGGCTGCTCTGTTTGTGAAAATGCATCAAACTGTACACTTAAACACCTGTGCACATTTCTATGTATCTGTTACATTTAAATGAGTCAGGAGCAACAAGCAGCTATCTCCCTTCCTGACTGTCCTCTTGGATCTGATGAGCATTGAGGTGGCGTGGGAGTAGAGAGGTGTGCCTAGGCTCCTGAACGCCCCTCAGGAGAGGGGAAAGCCCTCAAAGCTGCCCCTACCTGTCCCATCCCAGAGTGGCTTAGCAGGGCCGGTTACCTGGATCAGGACTCCCTTCTTGCCCCCAGGACTCCAGTCCAGTCCAGTGGATGCCAGGGGCAGGGAGGTGGGCTCACTTCTCCAAGGAGGAGAACCTGAGCCCTCTGAAGCAGAGCTAAGACAGGATTGCTGTCACCTGCCTGCAGGGCCGTGACAAGGATAATGGTACCCTTCAGCTAGGTCAGCTCAGCCCCCTGTGAATACACAGCCCCTCCAGAGACCAGCGGGTCAGGGAGCAGCTCACGTGATACAGTCATCACATGTGTCTTGGCCAGACACATGTCTTATTGGCCAGATGCTCTGCTGGGTGCTGGCAGTCCACCCCTGTCCATGTCTCACTGACAGATGAAGAGCAAACACGAAAATAAACAAGGTAATCAATTCAACAGGACAGTGGACAGCAGACTCACCCCTAATATCTGCAGGCCCCCGATAAGAGCTGGGGGGACAGCCTAGCCAGCCTAGAGGCATAGGCATCCTGGGCTCAGCTACCTGGCACTTTTGGGCAACCATTGATGGTCACTGCATCCATGCCTCCCAGCATGGAGTGTGGGGCATGGCAAGCCTTCCTCACCCCCCAAAAAAATCTGGAAACCCACTCACATGTGTGCTTCCTATAGAGACCACTCAGAATTGGCTGATCATCTGTTCAGTAGGCTAATTGGAAATAAGTCCCTTTTTATTACTCACCTGGTGGGAGTGAGGACTGTATCCGTATTGGTTGGGTTCTCTGGGGGTGTCAAGGCAGGGTATCCCCAGGACTATTTGAGATAGGGACAGAAATCCAATTCCAATTGGGTTGAACAGCAGTATAACTAATTCATTAGTTTATGTACCTGAGTAGTCTTGGGGGTTGGCTTCAGGAATAGCAGGTTCCTGGTGCTCCAGTTTTATTTCAGTCCCCTAAGTTTCAAGTATATTGATCCAAGTTAGATAGATCCATTCAGAATTTTTAAGTGTGGGTGGACCTGAAAGAACCACTCACTGCTCAGGGTTCTCTGGTTCTACAGATCCCAGGCGCAGGGAGGTCTCACCATCTGGAAGGAGGGCAGTAGGGTCTTGCCCTCCATCCAGCAATCTGGAGGTCTGAACTCTGCATCCCAGGGGTTCAGCTTATTTTGTTTGTCTCTTGTTTCATTTAGAAAATTAGGGGGTCATTTGCTTATCAGTTAGGAACTTTTGAATAAAAATCCCCTGGAGGCCAACCCAGCAGCTTCTCTCTGCAGCCTCTGGCAGCACAGGCTGGAACTCAACCCCGCTCCCTCCCCAGGAGACATCGACCAATGACAAGGATGCTGGCGGAATAAATCCCCAGAATCCTTGCCCTCAGAGGCGACTCTAAAGGATGCTCCACACCCCACGCCAGCTCCCTGGGCCTCAGCACTCCGGTTTATACTCTGACCAGCATCTTCCTATTCTCCTCCTCCCCCTACCACCCGCACCCCACCCCCCATTCATGCTTCCAGGAGTCACCTCCCAATCCTCTGCTGGCAACAAGCTCTGTCTTCCCCTGGATTTCAATCCAACCCTCAGCCCACTCCTCCCAGTGAAGCCCTCTGCCCTGCTGGGTGGATTCCTCTGGAGCTGGCTGGGACTCAGTCCTGATGCAAGAGCCTCGGACCTCCCAGAGGCCTCTGCATTTGGAGAAAGACTGGGCCCAAGAGCCTTAGAGAAACCGCCAACACAGCCTTCCCAGAGTTCTGCAGTTCCAGCCTTTTCTATGCTCACTGTAAAGGCCGTGCAAGCAGCTATTTGCTTTCCAGCCTGGAGCACTGAGGGGCTCCTTCTAAATATATCTTGACACACTCACAACTCTCCACTAACCAGATGCATGTTTGTCAGTCGCCCTTGAGCCTGTGGTCAAGTGGCTTGGTAGGACCCAGCCAAGCACTGAGGCTGTGGTTCAAAGCACTTTGCCTGCTCTGTGGACACCCACTCTCCTGAGAGAAACAGCAGGGCAGTGAGATTCATCGTGAGGCTGGCTCTGAGGGCAGGGGCTTCGTAGAGCTTGACAACAGGCCTGGCACTTAAAATATGCACCAATAAATATTTGTTAGAAATTCTCATGCCATCTGGGTGGTTTTCTCTCCCTCTCTTTCAGAACAAAGTCCACACACATAGGGAGTCGTTGCCGCTAGCAAGCAACAACCCACTCGCGTCTGGGGTGTCGGAAGGTTAATTCCTATGCTCTCTCACCTAATGGAATATTCGAGGCCTTTCATAGGGTGAGTGTCATTCTCTGAGCTGGAAGTACCTCCACGATGCTGTATTGTTAAGTGGAAGAGGAGCAGGCCAAGGACCACTTGTGAGAAAAGAAATATTGCTCGTAGCTGCGTGAAACACCTCTGGAAAGATAAAACACTGAAATCAGGGGCTCCTGGTGGGGAGAAGTTGAATGTGGAGGGTCAAGGTAAGCAAGAAACTTCACTTTGTATTTTATAGCATATACACTATAAAAAATACACGCACACACACACACATTTATGACCTACTTAGGGACCTGAAATGGGTTCTGCAGGGGAGGGGGCAGGGTAAAGGGTGATGGGTTGTCTCTCCTGAACATGAATCTGGGCAGCCATTTCCAGGGGTGACTCTCTTCAGTGTTTTGGCTTCATCTCCTTGCCATGGTTTCCAGGGCCTTCCAGGCCTGACCACGTGGCCCCGCCTCTCACCATGTCCCTCTCCCCCTTCCTCGCTTCTCTCTCCCCACCACAGAGCCCACCTGGGATTCCCCAAGCAGGGCTCCCTCTCACCCCTGGGAACAGTGCCTCCAGGGTACCTTCCACACTCTGTGACTGCCCCCTCACCCCGCCCCCCATCCCCAAACTCTCACATCCTCCCTTTGGACTCTCCTGGTGTGGAAGTGTCTCCATCTCCTGCCACACAAAGCCCAAGAGGCAGCCCTGGCCACCAACACCTGGTCTAGCTCAAGCATACACCTGACAACACATGATGGATGGATGAACAGATGGGTGGATGGAGAGATGGGTGGATGGTTGAACAGGTGAGTGGATGGAGAGATGGGTGGGTGGATGAACAGGTGGGTAGATGATCAGGTTGGTGGATGGATGAACAGATGGGTGAATGAACGGATGGGCAGATGAACGGATAGGTGGATGGATCTATTTGGAAGGGGATGTGACAGTCGAGACCAGCCCAGACTCACTGGCTGTTACCACCTCCATTTGCAGTATCTCCCTGTCTTCACTCAAAGGCGATGCCTGAAGCCTCAGGAGGATGCTTTGCACGTAAACAGGTCAGGTGGGAAGGGCCCTGGGAATTAGCCCCAGAGCCTCAGCCAATGACCCATGGGCACAAACCCACACTCCTCTCTCGGGGCGGTGGGGCATCATCCTGAGGCGTGGGCACTGTGGCCTCGCAGAGCGTCCCCACACGGGTAACCGGCTCCGTGACACATCCAAACCAGCTTCTCCCCTTCCCTTCTGATTCCCGCCGCCCAACCCTTAGCAACATCTCCTGGCCCCCTTCCAAATAAATGACTTGCCCGTGAATCCTTGCCTCAAGGTCCAGTGGCAGGACTTCTTAAACAGACACTATCTGACGATACATGAAGCTAAACTGGGGCCGCCACGGCTGGGCCCTGGATCTTTGCTGGCCCCTCCACAGAGCATACACGAGTGGGCACGAGAAAGGACAGAGGCCGACGAGGATTCAGAAGAGGGGGCTACAACTGCCAAGCTGACAGAAGCAGCCAGGATTCCAGGCGTAGAGGAAAACACAAGGCTCCCAGAGCAGAGAGCAGGGTGGAGGCGAAAGGCCTTCCACAGGGCAGCATGGGGTGCGTGGGGTAGAGGCAGGGGGTGGGCTCCCCCCAGTCCTGCCATGAGCAGAGCCGCGGTGCTCAGGGAGGGAGGCTGAAGCCCATGACCACGTCCCGTCCAGCCCTGGGAGAGAGGCCCAGGCGGCCCATGCTCTAGCATGAAGCAACACAATGCAGACTGGGTGAGGCCAGAGCTTGGGTGAGCCTGCAGGGCCACCCAAGGGGTAAAGTGAACCCTGAATGAACTTTCCCAGGTTCCCCACTGGAGAATCCACACCTCAGACAGCCTGGGGGCCAAGGCACAGATTTGAAGGGGAGGACTAGGCTCTCTTGGGGGTCTTGAACTTGCATGTCCGGGATCCCAAATTAAAGATGGCTTCTGGCCTTGGGTAGGGGGATAGCACACAAGGCTGACAAGGACAGACATGGACTCCACGCGTGAAGCGGTGGCCGCCGGGAAGGGTGGACAGGAGTCTGGACGGCGCAGACCCTCCCTGCAGCCCAGATCTGCCGCCTCTGTTCTTTCTGGTTCTGGTGTCAGGCAGGTGTGTCCCAAGCTCCAGACACAGTCAGAAAGGGGCCTCTACACGTGCCACCTGCTGCAGCAGAGGGACCGGGCTCCTCTCTGAAGGCCAGAAGCCAGAGCCACCCCTGGCACGTAGTAGCTGCTCAGTGAGTATATGGTAAGTAGAGGAAGAGATCCCAGGCCCAGTCTAGGAACTGACCTAGCGGTGAACACATGGAGTCTGCTCTTTAGGGAGGAGAGTACCACAGGGTACTGTTGGACACTAAGTGCATTAAAGCAAATGGACAGGGCTGCGTCCTGATGGCAGGCAGTGGATGCGGTGTGGGGCTCGGGAGGATGCGCTGAGCTGAGACCCAAAGGATGAGAAGGTGTGAGCTCTGGGCAGGTGAGGAGCTGTGTTCCTGACAGAGGGCATGGCCAACACACACACACACAATCTAAAACTAGAGAAAGAAGGCTGAGGTTAGAACGGGCCTTGCTTATGCCAGAGTAAAGCAAATAATAAGTGATGTCGTGGAATAAAGGGTAAGGCATGAGGTTAGGGGTTCAGCTTTGCTGCTAACTCCCCACGTGGCCTTGAGGGTCATTCTTTCTGGGCTTCCTTCCTTCTTTCTACAAAATGAGGGAGGTGGCTAGCATCTGGAGGTGAGGGAGAGGTGTTGCTAGCACCACGCACACAGCCTCTGAGAACAGACTGTGCATCTCTTTCCAGCTCGTCAGTGACATCACACAGGTGGGATGAGATGGGCCATCGAGGGACTGTTTATACCATGGACCTTGGCAAATGCTGCAAATCAGATATTTGCCAGCACACTGCCCTAGACAGTTCACCCCAGCTCTTGCTAAAGTCTCCTAAGTGTAGACGAGAGCTTGTCCCTATCCCAGAGGCCTGGGAACTCAGTATGTCTGGAAAACTCTCTTTAAAGCCTCCTCCTGTCATTTTTGGGCTTCCCTTGTGGCTTCCCTTGCAGCTGGTAAGGAATCCGCCTGCAACGCGGGAGACCTGAGTTTGATCCCTGGGTTGGGAAGATCTCCTGGAGAAGGGAAAGGCTACCCACTCCAGTATTCTGGCCTGGAGAGTTCCATGGATTGTATAGTCCATGGGGTCGCAAAGAATCAGACACGGCTGAGCGACTATCACTTTCACTGTCATTTTTAAATTCATAGTTTTACATTCTGTGCCTTCAGGGAGCTCTGCATCTTGCTTCCTCACACATTGCAAAATAAAAATATTTTACTTTCCTGACTTCAGGGAGATGCCTGTTGTTAGTGCTGTGGGTTTGTTAATGTCACACACACACCTGTTCTTCCTGCCTGAGTGTCCCCAGTGCTCAAGGCCAGCATCATTCAGTCCCTCCAGGTGTAAGGCCTCCCCCTCCATCCTCTCTCCCTCCCTTATCTCTGTTCCTTCCAAACCCCAAGCCCTGGACTTGGGCCCTGGGGGGCAGGGAAGGAAGCCAGCCCTGTTGGCCCACTGATGAACTCATGGGTGTCCTGTGGCTCAGGACAGAAGCGGGCAGAATCCGCTCAGTACAGTGGCCCCCAGGCCCGGCCAGCAGACCGCCCCCACCTCTTGGGATTGAGCAGCCACCCGGCTCCTTGCAGGGGGCCCCACAAATGCTGCCAGTACCCGCGGGGTGTGTCTCCATAGACAGAAAGGAACAGGACTTCCTTTTCCTCCCCCTGCTCCTCTGGAAGCATGTGAGCTTAGCCCTTCACACTGCGGCTGGGCCAGGAGATCTGTTCTCTGGCCGAGACTTGCGGATGCCACGGGCTTCCTGGCTGACCTTGGACAGACACTTGTGTTTTGTCTGTGCCTCTTTTTCCACCATTGGCTGCCATTAACCTCACAATTAGGGGTGGCTGGGGGTGCGATTCTCTGAGGGGTCCTCGAAAAGCAGACAATAGTTCCACACACAGAACTGGGCATATGAGGGTCCATATCACTGAGAGAGGGGCCGAGACCCCCCCTGCGTGGATGCCAGCCCCTAGGGTGAGAGAATGTCCATCACGGAAAATTCCAGGACATTCCAAAGCAATGCCATGCCCCAAAGGGGACCTGAGACCTCTGTGGAAGGGAGCAGAATGCGATGTGGAGGGGGTGGTGCTGGGAACAGTTACACAGTGAAGGGGCCCTGTCCTCCCCTCTCCTCTAAGCTTTGTGCTGTTTACACCTCCTGCCCTTGGGACTGCCTCCCCCATCACTCCACCAAACTGGCCCCCAAGGATGCCACCTCCTCACTGTGGCTCCAACAATGCATTCTCCAGAATGCAGCTCACCACCCATATTGTGATATTTGGACAACCTTTGACCTCCTTCATTTAAACATTCTTCTCTATGGGGGGGCGTCTTCACTGGGGTTCAGCAGAGCAGAGCCCAGGACTTGGGTGCAGAGAGTTCACCCGGGAGAAGGCCTAGGAGGCAAGAGTAAGGTCAGAGGAGGGAGGCTGGGATGTTCTTGGGCACCTGGGGTTCACCCCTTCCTTGGGCCCCCCCACCAGGAATGTATAGGATGTGCCCTAGGGTTACCTCGGCAGAGGACAAAAGCTGGGGCTTGAGCTGTGCCCCTTGGTTACTTCCCAGGGGCAGGAGCCCAGTGAGAGCCAGCGCGGTGGGTACTCGTGCTGGGAACACACCTGCATGCACAGGAAGCATCCACGCTGCAGTCATGGTCAGCGGTGGACGGAGGGATGATGAGGGGGATGCCAGGATGTCCCCTGGACTTGACTTCCCCGACAGCTTCTCCATGGCCCTCCTCCTTCCCCAGGACGCATCTCTCCACCTGTTTCCAGGGCCTCTGAGCCCCGGCCCTCGCAAAGCTCCTCACCCGCCCTGCTCCCCGCAGACCCCTCACCCCTGCCCTTCCACCCGAAGCCCTTGGCTTGTCTCCTGCACTGCGCTAAGCCCATTGTGCGAACACTCTTCCGTCTGTGCTTCTTCCTCCCCCAAGAAGCTTCCTAAAAGCAGAGACAGGTGGCCTTTCACCTACCACAGAGCTGGGCCCACAGCTGGAGCAGCTCCACACGGTGCCCAGAGAGGTCACTGGACAGCATCTGTGGGGAGCTGGGCTGGTCTGCGGCTCGCGGTGCTCGCTGACACAGCCAGCCCATTGACGGGGTTCTGCTGGGGCCGCCAGCCGGAGCGTCCACAGGTTGCCTCTCCAGCATGGTGGTCTCAGACAGCGGGACACGGAGGCTCAGAAGTCCTGCCAGCCAGGAGGGGGCCGCCGGAAGTCACAGAGCAACTTTCCCCTCATGCCCCACTGGTGGAAGTGGACACGAGCCCACCCAGGTTCAGGGAGAGGGACATAGACTCCACCCCTCCAAGGGAGGAGTGCCCAAGAGTTTGTGGTCTCCCATGGCCTGTGGTGAGGAAGGAATATAGCAAGAGGGGAGAGGAGATAAAATAAAACAAATAAGAAATTCTGTGTTGGATGGTGGCTCTGTCAACATGACTAACTTCAGGAACCTGTGAACGTGACCCTATTTGGCAAAAAAAAAAATATATATTTGCAGAGGAAATTAACTTAAGGGTCCTAAGATGAGATCATCAGGGATTAACTGGTGGGCCCTAAATCCAAAAGCAGGGGACCCCATAAGAGTGAGGCAGAGGGTGATCAGACAGAAGAGGAAACACTGCAAGGATGGGGTCATGTAGCCATCAGCTAAGGGGCACCAGGAGCTGCCCAAAGTAGGACAAAGTAGGCAGGATCCTCACCTAGAGCCGGAGTGGGGCCTGGCAACACCTCAGTTTTGGACTTCTAGTCTGAGGATCTGTGGGATGATAAACTTCCGATTTAAAAATTTTTTTATTTTATGGATGTATAGTGGATTTACGATTGTGTTAATTTCTGCTATACAGCAAAATGAGTCAGTCATACACATATACGCTTTTTTTGGCATATTCTTTTCCATTGTGGTTTATTACAGGGTACTGAATATAGTCTGCTGTGCTATGCAGCAGGACATTGCTGTTTATCCATCTTCTCTATGCTAGTTTGCATCAGCTGACCCCACACTCCCACCCCATCCCTCTGCGCGCCCTCTCCCCCTGGGCAGTCACAAGTCTGTTCTCCCAGACTCTATGTCTGTGGGTCTGTTTTGCAAATCAGTTCATTTGTGTCACTTTTAGATTCCATGTATAAGTGATATTGTATGATACGTGTCTTTTTCTGTCTGATTTACTTCACTCAGTATGATAATCTCTAAATCTGTCCACATTGTTTGCTGCAAATGGCGTTGTTTCGTTCTTTTTCATGGGTGAGTAATATTCCATTGTCTGTATGTACCACATCTTCTTTATCCACTCATCTGTCAGTAGACACTTATGTTGCTTCCATGTCTTGGCTATTGCGAAGAAGGCTGCTGTGAACATTGGGTGCATATATCTTTTCAAATGAGTTTTCTCTGGCTATGTGCCCAGGAGTGGGATTTCTGAGTCAAATGGCAGCTCTGTTTTTAAACGTCCAATGTTTGAAGTCACCGACGTGTGGTCATTTGTCAGGGCAGCCCCAGAGAACCGATAGGCACCGAAGCGGGACAATGTAAGAGGATTTTAAGAAGGAATTCTTTCCATCTCATTCTGACAGAGGCCCACAGGCCAGAGCCAGCCAGACAGGTGGTAAGGGGCCTGTACACCAAGACGCTTGGCTCAGACGCACAGAAACCAGGTGATGGTCCTGTCTGCTGACTGCCTCAGGGTTAGACAGGGCTGAACCTGAGACGCCAGGGGCGAAGAGTCCTCTGAGGAAAGTGGCTGGTAGGTGGGAGGCACACCCTCCTGGGGACCAGTGGGGACGCGGCCCCCTCACCTCACCCTAGGAATCTGAAGGCAGGAGGCCCTGGCCTGTGGCCCGAGGAGCAAGTGGGGTGTGGGGATGGCCCTGGAACCAGCCAGACCCCCAGGGGTGGCAATGGCAGGGCCAGGATGCCTGCACACCTGTCGGGCACCTGACGAGGGTGAGAGAGGCTGGGACCAGAGCCGTTTCAGGTCCTGTCGGGGCACGGCCCTTCCCTGGCCCTCAGCTCTCCTCTCTGGACTTCTTTCCACTCGTAAGAGCCGGGGGCAGCCAGGTGAGAGGTGAGGAGGGTGGGAAGCCTGGGGCTGAGAAGCGGCAATGGAGTTGATCCCACCCTGTCACGCCCCACTGCCAGTGCCCTCCCTGATCTAGGCGGCCCTGGCACATGCAGAGTTTGGGTGATGACTCTGCACTGGGCATCTCAGGTGTTATTGATCCAGTGAGTCAATTCTCGCTTCTGAAAAGGGGCCAGAAGACACCCTGGGCCTGCACTCTGCTTGCTCCAGAATCCCATTTACTCACATGTGTCCAGATGCACATGACTCGGACCAGTGGACTGCCCTGAACTCCACCTCCTGACCCTCCAGAGATGTGAGAGGCCACAGCCTAAACCCCCTGCAGGCTCCACCTGAAGACCAGGTGCTGGCCCCTCCTGTTTGCACGGAAAGCTGACCAAGGCCCAGCCTCAGCAGACCCGCAGGGAGCTAGGCCAGGAATTCCACCCGGAGGCAGGGGGAGCTGGGCGTTGGTCAGTCACTGGCTGCCCTGCAGGGAGACGGATCCCCAGACTCCCAGGCGCTCCAGGCTCTAAGGGGTCGGGGTGGCTGTAGCACCAAGGGCAGGTGCCTGAAGCTGCAGGTGTGAGCATTAGCTGCAAAGCACACAGATGCTGGAAAAGTGACCCAGTGATCAGGGAGGGGGAAAAGAGAAGAGACTGTTTCACCCCCATGAATCACATAAGACTTATTGCCGTGGCCATGGACTTGGACTCCAAGGACTGAAAATGGCCCTGGTAGCCTGTCCTATGTCACCATAGGAGCTCCACCAAGGTCTCTGCTCTTGAGCAGCCATCAGGGGTGCCATTAACATTGCTGCCAATGGCCAGGCAGGCGACAAGGTGTCCGCAGACCAGGAAAGGTGGTTGTTTCCTCAAGGAAACAATACACAGGCCCAAGCTACACTTCTGGTGCCAAACGACTTACGGAAGCCAGTGGGCGGCCAGCCACCCCAGGGTTCCCAGAGCCCAGAGCCGCAGAAGGTAGCTCCTTCTGGGAGCTCCAGCTTGGATGCCTGGCCAAGCTGACAAGGGTGGCCCTTCAGTGATAGCACAAAGGGCTATCAGTGCCTATCAGTTCTCTTGGGCTTCCCTGGTGGCTCAGATGGTAAAGAATCTACCTGTAATGCGGGAAACCTGGATTCGATCCCTGGGTTGGGAAGATCCCCTGGAGAAGGGCATGGTAACCCACTCCAGTATTCTCGCCTGAGAATCCCCATAGACAGAGGACCTGGTGGGCTACAGTCCATGGAGTTGCAGAGTTGGACATGACTGAGCAACTAAGCGCACACTTGTCTGGATGCACTTTTATCTTCTTTCACTAAACCCAGTTGCCCACCCACCTCCATCCACTCCCGCTCCTGCAACTTGCCACTACTTGCCACACGGGACCCTCAGGGACAAGGAGGAATTTCACTCATGATCCAGAAGACTGGAAAGAAGGAGGTGGATTTAAATCAGAAGGGGCAAACTATGTTTGCAAAGGACCTGATAGGAAATATTTTAGGCTTCCCAGGCCATAGTGTCTATCGGGCATGCATGCTCATTCGCTTCAGTCGTGTCCAACTCTTTGCACCCCCCCGACTGTAGCCAGCCAGGCTCCTCTGTCCATGGGATTCTCCTGGCAAGACACTAGAGTGGGTTGTCAGTGCCTCCTCCTTAGCAGGCGTAACTAGGTGACAGGCTTCTGTACTTTCCTAGGGTGGAGTCTTCGGCCCTCCAATGCCAAAAGTTCGCTGAACTGGACATTTGTGCATGCACGGCTGGAAGGCAGTGGTCCTCTCCAGTCTTAACCGGTTCAACTAGAATTGGACACAGCAGACCCCAAGTTTCTGAGAAAAACAACTTGGGTAAACATGCTGCTTAGGCTCCATGCTGTTTGGAGGACATGTAGGTTTTAAAACGACCTTGAATAGTGAAGGCAGGTGATGTGGATTTACTAACTACCCACAGACTCACCAGGAAGGATTTCTTTCCCTGACAAAAGCCAACCTGTTCTGCACGACTCCTATAACCCCTTGCCCCAGCTTTCTACTGATGGGCAGCAGAGGAAAACAACGTCCTTTAATTTCTAGCATTGCACAGAGCTAAGTTAGAATTTATTAGCTATCTAGTTAGTAAATATACTGTTTATTAAAAACTAATAAATCTAATAAATAGATTAGTTAATAAATAATTTAATAAATAGTTATAGATTATTAATAGATAATAGACTATATTATCTATTATAGATTATAGATTAGTTATCTATTATAGATATTATCTATTATAGATCAATAAATAATAGAATATTTATTAATAGTAGATTATTCAAAACTGTCTGTAAATAAATTGGCCAATATTTTATTAGTAATGTTTAAACAGTTGCAGAACTGCAGACAGAAGATCTGAGAAGTCAATAATTAGTGTCAAGTGACACTCTAATGTGCAATCAGAGGTCAAAAAAGAGAGTCCAAGAAAACCCAAAATAGATATCCATTCGCCAAAAACTGTAGAAATGTCATCAATTACATAACATGGAGAGACTGAAGTTATACCGATTCACGTGTCAATTCAGTCACCCATTCATCTGTTTATTAACAAACATTTAATGGTCTTATTTAGAGTGTGGTTTATTTTGTGTCCTCTCAAAGCAAACCCCTGAGACAAGGATTCAAATGCAAGGATGTGGTTTCTGGTGACTCACACCAGCCAGCTCTGCTGTTAAACCTCTCTGAAATGAAATGAAATACATTCATTTCATGGTGTTGTCTCAAGTGGAATTTTTTAAATTGCAAACAACACAACACACAAATAATAGTGGCTTGAGAAATAGATACAATTATTTAATAAAAAAGAAACCTGTGGATGTGATAGTTTTGGTATAGCAGCCCAATGACATCAAGAAAGATCATAGATATTCCCAACATTCCTGCACCACCAACCTCAGAGAGTTAATTATCACCTTATGGTCACAAGATGGCTGCTGGAGCTCCAGACATCATAACCACACCCACGCATGGGAAGGACATTGCAGCCGATGATATTCAAGTTCCTCCCGTCTCCTTCCACCTTAGCCCTTTCGTGTGTGTGCGTGTGTGTGTGTGTGGGCTCAGGTGCTCAGTCGCTCAGTCATGTCTGACTCTGCGACCCCATGGAACTCCTCTGTCCACGGAATTTTCCACTTATTGCTGCTTCTGCTGGAGGCTCCATCTGCAACAGAAAGAACAGGATGAACTTTCTCTTCTGCTGTTTTCAGTATCTCTCTGGTGCCTCCCATTGGAGGAACCTCAGCAGAAGCCTGCCGGCAAGACAGCCTGGCAAATGCCACTTGTGGAATTCCAGCCCCTTTGACGGGGAGTGTTAGGTGATTCACAGAACAGCGTGGAAGGTGTAGAGAGGATGGGTGAGTGGGTGTCAGGGAGGTCTATGTAGCAGCAGAATTGGCCAAAGAGAGAGCGAGAGAAAAGACAATCCCCCGTCCCTACTTTGCGTGGCTTCAGCAGTAGAGTAATGGGGGTTCCAACATCACACAGGTCATTGGACAAGATGTCTTATCAGGTCCCTCCACTGCAAAAGAATTCCAGTTATGTATTGTCCACATTCACATTTCCGCGGCTGTCTTCACTGCATGGTTTCATGCATTTTGAGGGGAGAAGTTGATTATGTGGCCTCTGTTAGACAGCCATCTCCCTGGTGACTGGGCTCACAGTCAGCTCCTCGTCCGACTGCCTCCTTGCCTCCCAGCCCTGACTTCACCAATGTTACCGATAGGCGTATGGCCTCTCTGTGTGCAGGGCGTTTTTAAAACTCTACTCTGCTCTTGAAACGTGCCCAGGGTTTTAAAGGAAAGATCCCTTCCAAAACTTGGACGGGCACCAAAATGTAACTATGCAGAAAAATAAAACCTCTTTCTCCCTCACAAAAGACATTTAACAGCTCATGAGCCTCAGGAATAAACAGTATGTTCTAATGTGTGTGGCCAGTGGGCAAAACTTTGAATATTCATGAACCATCTCCCTGCCCCTCCATCTTGCAATGAAGGTGTTGGAAACCATCATTTAGGTACCACCCATTTAGAGGAAAGGTATATTAAGTATTGGTAGGCTGATGGACCAAAAATGCTCTAAAAACAGGATTTTGGACTATTTCTTTAGAAGTTGCACCACTTTCTGACACAAGTTAATTTCTGGAGAAGGCAATGGAAAAAACTGATCAAACGACTGATTTCAGATCAAAAGTCTGGATCAAAGAGACTTGCAGGTAGTTTTATAAGCTCTAGGCCCACCCCACATTCCTCCCCACTTAATAACAACTCTTCCCACCCTGGCTGCCATGCTGTTCCTCTATCCCCTGCCATATGAGCTAACTGTGCTTAGAACGTCTTGTGGAAACCAAACCAGTGCAGGGAGCAGAGCTTCCTAGAGTCTAATTAGGAAAATGCCAGACCTCCAGGATCAAGCATTGGGGTATTTTTCTCTCTGGGTCTTTCGGGTTTTCTCCAGGCTGGATTAAGCCAAGGGTTCTCAACCTTGACTGCACATTAAAATCATCTTGGGAGCTTTTCAATATCACCACGCCCACACCACGGACTCCCTGCCCCAGCAGTCTCTGGGGGTGCTCTCAGGGCTAGCGCTTTACCACCTGAGCAATTTCACCTTGGCAACAGCCCAGGTTGCCGTGGTGGCTGGTCTCTGAGACACTGTCCCCTGTCCTCACCCTTCCTGACATACACGTGACTGCCCTGCTGGGAGAGGCAGTGTGTTTCTCCAGCACCTGAACCTGGCCAGAGCGATGCATGCCACTTCCGGTCTAGCCTCCAGGTCTAGCCTCTGCTTTCTTCCTCCTGAAACATTTGCTCTTGGACGGTTCCCACTCAGAACTGGCTGCTGTGCTGTGAAATGCCTAAGCCACGTGGAGAAACCACGTGGCAGATGAGTAGGGGTGGGTGGGTCAAGAAGATAGCTAATCATTAGCTGCCAACCATGTAGGGTACCTAGACAGAGTATTCAAAAGCAGAGACATTACTTTGCCGACAAAGGTCTGTCTAGTCAAAGCTATGGTTTCTCCAGTAGTCATGTATGGATGTGAGAGTTGGACCGTAAAGAAGGCTGAGCACTGAAGAATTGATGCTTTTGAACTGTGGTGTTGGAGAAGATTCTTGAGAGTCCCTTGGACTGCAAGGAGATCCAACCAGTCAATTCTAAAGGAAATCAACCCTGAATATTCATTGGAAGGACTGAGGATGAAGCTGAAGCTCCAATACTTTGGCCACCTAATACAAAAAGCTGACTTGAAAAAACCCTGATGCTAGGAAAGATTGAGGGCAGGAGGAGAAGGGGACAACAGAGGATGAGATGGTTTGATGGCATCACTGACCCAATGGATATGAGTTTGAGCAAGCTCTGCGAGTTGGTGAAGGACAGGGAAACCTGGCATGCTGCAGTCCATGGGGTCACAAAGAGTCAGACACAACTAAGCAACAGAATAGCAACAAATGTAGGGCAACTCTCTGGGGGGACCAGCCCAGTCAAACCTTCAGATGCCTGTGGTCCCTGTTGACATTGACTGAAACCCCAAGAAGGATGACATGAAAGTGAATGTGCACTGCTGAGCCTAGTCCATCTGTAGATACTGGAGATGGAATGAATTGCCATTTGAAGCCAATAGGTTTGGGGTTATTGTCCACCAAACAGCAATGATCAGCTGGAACCACCAGGAACCATGTCATCCACAAGTAAACACTCTCCTAAGATACCCACTGTGCCCAGGGCATGAGGACACTGTCTGTACCTACAGAGCCCCAACCCTGTCCACACTTTGAGTCTCGCCTGCTCCCACAGCCTGCTGGGATGGGGGCAGCAAAGAGAACAGAGGGGTACCACTTCTGTCCAGGGAGAAGTGAACTACCAGTTGTTCCCTTCTGGTCCAAAGAAGTATTCAGCTTGTTTTTAATTTTACTATGAAATATTATTAATTTTTATATAGTGCGCTATAATTCATAGAGGCTCCCCTGGTAGTTCAACTGGTAAAGAATATGCCTACAACTCAGGAGACTCCAGTTTGATTCCTGGGTTGGGAAGATCCCCTGGAGAAGGGATAGGCTACCCTCTCCAGTATTCTTGGGCTTCCCTGGTGCCTCAGATGGTAAAGAATCTTCCCACAATGTGGGAGACCTGGGTTCGATCCCTGGGCTGGGAAGATGTCCTAGAGGAGGGCAAGGCAACCACTTCAGTATTCTTGCCTGAAGAATCCCATGGACAGAGTGGTGGGCTACAGTCCATGGCAACGAGTTGGACAGGACTGAGAGACTAAGCAGAGGATCAGTTCAGTTCAGTTCAGTTAAGTCGCTCAGTCGTGTCCAACTCTTTGCGACCTCATGAACCGCAGCATGCTAGGCCTCCCTGTCCATCATAAACTCCTGGAGTCCACCCAAACCCATGTCCATCAAGTCGGCGATGCCATCCAGCCATCTCATTCTCTGTCTTCCCCTTCTCCTCCTGCCCCCAATCCTTCCCAGCAGAGGATAGCACAGCACATAATTCATAGATTTCCACTGGGTCCCTCCCGATTCTTCTGGAAGGGAAATATGATCAGCAGTCCCTTTTGCAGACGAGGGAGCCAAAGGCTCAGAGAGGGCATGTGACTTTGCCCAGATGGCACAGCTGGGATTGGTAGAGGGATTGGCCTTGAGTCCAAACTAGGGCTTTTTTCTGCTATGCTACACTGCTTCTGTTTTGGAAAAAATAAACATAAAAAACATCTTGAGGATGTGATGGAAAGTGCTGGTTGCTATTCAGTATCTGTTCTCCTTTTTGGGGTCAACAACAAAATCATGATTGTATTTAGGAAGGAATGTATCCAGTCAAACTCACATTTCCCTGTCTCTCTTGTAGCTAGGTGTGAATGCATAACTACATGAGACATAAGCCTCGGTGTTGGTAGGGCTTCCAGGAAACCTCTTTCAAAGGCATCTGTCTCAATTGAGAGAAATGCCTTTTTTGCCTTTTCTCCTTCTTCCATCCTGCAGTTCATACAATGGCTGGAGCTCCAGCAGCCACATTAGATCATGAGGATACTCTGAAGGCAGAAGTTACTTACTACAGACAAGGGAGCAGAAATATGCAACAAGCTTGGGTTCTGCCCTGGGTTGTCTACTTCTAAACTTCTTATTTAGTAAAAGAACAAGTGCTTGGGGATTTAAGTCACTATTTTTTAGATCTCTGTTACTGCTGCTGCTGTTTAGTCACCAAGTCTTGTCCAACTCTTTGTAACCCCATGGACTGTAGCCTGCCAGCCTCCTCTGTTCATGGGATTTTCCAGGCAAGAATACTGGATTGGGTTGCCATTCCTTTCTCCAGGGGATCTTCCCAAACCAGAGATCGAACCCACATCTCCTGCACTGGTAGGTAGATTCTTTACCACTGAGCCTCTTGGGAAGCCAAGATCACCCTTTAAGGCACTGTTAAAACTGCCTGTGTCTGTCCCGCTTGACCAAAATTGTGAGCTTTCTGAGGGCAGGGCCTGAATACATTTCCGCATAATAAACACTGTGAACAGGTCCAGCCCAAAGGCCTGAGCCACTGACCCCAAAGGAACCACTCCACATGATCTGGTTCTGGAGGAGGGGCCAGCCCTCCAAGGCAGTGGCTCACCTCTGACCGGAAGCAGTGGGTATGGCCAAAAAACTAAAGCAGGAGAAGAGGAACCAGAGAGTGAGAAAAAGCAGAGTTAGGGGAAAGAGGGAAAGACATATAGAGAAGGGGAGAGGTGAGAAGGAGAGGGTGAGAGGGCAGAGCTGAGGTTATAACCAGAAAAGTGAAAGTTGCTCAGTCGCGTCCAACTCTTTGTGATCCCATGAACTATAAAGTCCATGGAATTCTCCAGGCCAGAATACTGGAATGGGTAGCCTTTCCCTTCTCCAGGGGATCTTCCCAAGCCAAAGATCAAACCCAGGTCTCTCGCAACACAGGCAGACTTTTTACCAGTTGAGCCACAAAGGAAACCCAAGAATACTAGAGTGGGTAGTATCCCTGGAGAAGGGATCTTCCCAACCCAGGAGTTGAACTGAGGTCTCCCGCATTGCAGGCAGATTCTTTACCAACTGAGCTATCGGGGAACCAGAAAGGAGCTGCAAATACAGTTGGGTCTCCGCATCCCCAGGTTCTGCAGCTGTGGTTCACCCAATAGCGGAATCCGAGTTTGTGGATCTGGAACCCACAGGTGTAGAGGCTGGCTGTCCTGTGCCAGCTTATATAAGGCACTCGAGCATCCATTGATTTAGATATCTGCAGGAGTCCTATAATCAATCTTCCTTAGACGTCAATCAGGGTGGTGATGGTGGTAGATTAGTTGCTAAGCCATACTGGACTCATTGCAACCCTACAGACTAGACTATGGCCCGCCAGGCTCCTCTGTCCCAGGCCAGAATACTGGAGCGGTTGCCAGTCCCTTCTCCAGGGGATATTCCCGACCCAGGGATCGAACCAGCATCTCCTATATTGCAGGCAGATTCTTTACCACTAAGCCACGAGGGATGCTCCCATATCAAGGAACAACAACTCAGGGAGAGAGGAGACCAGCAGGAAACAAGCCTGTTTCACGGTTATCTCCCACCCAGCTCTCGCCTCTCAACTGCCCTATAAAACTGCCTCTAGCCATGTGTACACTCGGCTCAGGCCTCCAGTTCTGGTGCCAGAAACATAAATCAGAGGGTGAGGGAGGCAGGGGTTGGGTTGGGGTGGGCCCAGAAAGGGTGCACGCACATAGGACCCGGGTCCTGGCACTCCTCTCCCACTGCCCCCAAGGCAGGCCAAGAATTCTAGCCTCCCGAGGCCACGAGAGCCCAAGGGGACATAAGGGCAGCCAAGGGTCTCAGAGCAGAGGTTGCACTGTGGCAGGAGGGGCTCCGAGTCAGGGCCCTGCCAGGACCCATGAATTGAGCTGTGTCCTGGGAAGGGCTGGACCCGCCAGGCATGCGGTTGCAGAGCCCACATAGCAGGCAGTTCAGGACAGGAGAGTTTTTGTCGCTGAAGAGACTGAATCAAGCTCCAGGACATCCTGGCTACTCAGCACGTCTGCCAGGCACACCTGGCCTGATGTCCAAATCCCTGAATCATCAGAACCCCCTGGGGGCAGGGGTGGGGGTCAGGCATATTTGAAAAGCAGAGTCCCAGGTCCCCACCCCTTCCTGGGGATCCCGAGTCCAAAGAGCAGGGGTCAGCCTGGCAAGCTGTGGACTTAAAAAAAAAAAATCCCTGGAGATTCTAAGAGGCAGCAAACTCAGAAATCAGTGATTTAGAGCAAGGATCACAAAACTTCTGTAAAAAGCCAGGCTGTGAATGTTTTAGGTCCTGCAGGCCAGTGGGTCTCTGACTTAACTACTCAGTTCTGCAGGGTGGTCCCACCAAAATAGCCATAGATGATGCAGAAATGGAGGGCACAGTCTGTGTTTCCGCGAAACTTTATTTATGGCCCCTGAAATCATAGAAGTTTTAGATGTCATGAAATTAAAAAAAATTTTTTTTCCTCAACCACTTAAAAAGTAAAAATCACCCTGAGCTCAAATGCAGCGGGGACAGGACTTGGCCTGAGGGTCTAGTTTGCAGATCCCGGCTCTAGACCAGAGCTACTGTGAGGAATCAAAAGCAGATGTTGAGTTTTGTTACAGCATCCAGGCATGAGTGTGCGGGCTCCGCTTGGCTGATAGGGTGATGGTGAACACGCTGGTAAGCTTCACGTGACTTGTGCTGCTTCCGTCCTGAGCCGAGGACCACGTGTGGTCGCAGGTGGGTGATGGGTCGGAATATCTAACAACTGCGCCTCTGTCCCAGAAGTTTTGAAAAGAAGTCATTTATGGTATTCCTTTGACTTCACATGGGATCCAAATCCTCTTAATTTTCACCCAACCACAATCTCTAATTCTCCCTAAATTCTGCAGTCACAGCTACAACAAACAAAACAAATCATGCAAGGAGAGAAAGAGCTGGAAAGGAATATGACAAACAGCGAAGATTTTTGGAGGAGAGATCATTTCATTGTATTTGTCTGTTTTCCAAATTTTCTGTAAGGAACATGTGTGAATTTTATAATTGAAAAGTTTTGGGGACTTGGTGTTATTGTTCAGTTGCTCAATCGTGTCCTACTCTTTATGACCCCATGGACTGCAGCATGCCAGGCTTCCCTGTCCTTCACTGTCTCCTGGAGTTTGCTCAAACTCATGTCCATTGAGTCAGTGATGCCATCCAACCATCTCATCCTCTGCCATCCCCTTCTCTGCCTGCCCTCAATCTTTCCCAGCATCAGGGTCTTTTCAAATGAGCCAGCTCATCTCATTAGGTGTCCAAATTATTAGAGCTTCACCTTCAGCATGTGGGACTGAGGATAAGGAATGGTTTTACAAAAATTCTTGGAGATAAATTCCTCCACCAGATATCCCTTCCTGGTGTCTCCCAGCCTTACAGTCAGTAAGTTCTTTTTTTTTTTTATTGGAGTATAGCTGATCTACAGAGTTGTGTTAGTTTCAGGTGTAGAGCGAAGTGAGTCAGTTATACATATACACATATCCACTCTTTCTGAGATCCTTTTACCATCTAGGTCACTCCAGAGCATTGAGAAGAGGAAGTTCTTTGTTATAATTTAATCCACATCTAGAGAATCGGGGAAGAAAACGAAGAAAATAGAAAGCATGTGCTGTCCCCATGACTGCAGAGCTCTGTTTCTTGTTATTCTTTGTTATTTTTAACAGGAGGCTCATGGGTTGGTGGGGGTGGGCAGGGGTAGGTCAGGGCAGAGATGCTGCCAGCGGTCAGGAGTCTACCACCACGAGGCCCCGAGGGAGCAGAGAGCTTCCTAAACTGGGGCATCTGCTGGATGCTTCCCAGTGAGTGTCAGTCATGAGCTCCGAGAAAGAGTGTGGGAGACAGCTGAGAGCAAAACACCTCCTTCCAGGGAAAACCCAAAGTGTGCAAGATTTCAAACCCTGATGTGGCCACTTGTTTACTGTGAATCTCAGGCTGAGCGGTGGGGCTCCCTGAGTCTCAGTTTTCCCCTCCAGGACAATGGGGGTATGTAGTATGACCCCAGCTCCCCAGCAGGGCGACATGGAGACCAAGGGAAATAGCACACACAAGGGTACCTGACTCAGGTGACCTCTGAGATGTCAGTTTTTCCCATCTGCTCTGAGCGGGAGGTCAAGTTTAGTATCCCAGGCAAAGGGAAGAGCATAATAACTTCTTCAGTTTGGACAGGCTCTTCCAGAAGATGGGAACTGGGAAGCAGACACTTTCTTTCTGAGTTTCAGTCCTGCATCTGAGTGCACACTTTTGACTCTCCCAGACCCCAAACTCAGCCCCAGCTGGGGAAACTAGCTCAGGATTCCCTTTGCTCAAGATCTTCCCAGTCCAATTTAGTAACCACATGTGGCCCATTTAAATGTAAATTAATTCTATTTAAGTGAAACTTAAAAATCCAGTTCCTTGGTTGCACTGACCACAAGTCAGATGCTCAGTAGCCACATGTGGCTGCTGTCGTGGATGGGGCAGACGCCACCCTGCCACCATCCCAGAAGGGTCCATCATACAGAGATCTCCTGGAGGCTCAGCAGGGCCCCAGAGGCCTGCCTAGACAGCAATGGATTCTGGTGGCCTCCTGGCCTCTCATTTCTGCAATAACTCCTTCTCCATTTGACAACAAGAATCTACTAAGGTGCCATCTTGGGTCTGGCATATTTAGGGGACAAGCAAGCAGACCCTGGGTAGGTGAGGTCTGGTGGCCCCTGCAAGCCTCACGCCCCAAGCCAAAAGAGGCTTTTGCTCACTGGTTGACTGCCCTTTAAAAAAACAATCAATAAAGAGATTGTGCTTTTATATGGCCACTATGGAAGACAGTATGGAGATTCCTTTAAAAACTAGGAATAAAACCACCAAAGGACCCAGCAATCCCACTCCTAGGCATATACCCTGAGGAAACCAAAATTGAAAAAGACACATGTACCCCAACCTTCATTGCTGCACTGTTTACAATAGCTAGGATTTGGAAGCAACCTAGATGCCCATCAACAGATGAATGGATAAAAAAGCTGTGGTACCTATACGCAATGGAATATTACTCAGTCATAAAAAGGAATGCATTTGAGTCGGTTCTAATGAGGTGGATGAACCTGGAGGCTATTACACAGAGTGAAGTAAGTCAGAAAGAGAAAAACAAATATCATATATTAATACATATATATGGAATCTAGAAAGATGGTACTGATGAAACTATTTGCAGGGCAGTAATAAAGACACAGACATAGAGAACAGACTTGTGGACATAGGGAGTGGGGAGGAAGGAGAGGGTGTGATATATGGAGAGAGAGTACATTATCATATGTAAAATAGATAGCCAATGGGAATTTGCTGTGTGACTCAGGGAACTTAAACCAGGGCTATGTAACAACCTAGAGAGGTGATGGGGAGGGAGGTGGGAGAGAGGTTCAAGAGGGAAGGGACATATATATGCCTATGTCTGGTTCCTGTTGATGTTTAGCAGAAACCAACACAATACTATGAAGCAATTATCCTTCAATTAAAAATAAATAAATTTAATTATTAAAAAAAGAGTTGGTGCTTTTATTTTCTTTTTTAACAAGGATATTTTAAAGAATCTGAATTCAGAACGGCTTGGTGATATTCACAGTACAGAAAGAGAAAGGGAGGCTTCAAGCAGTGAGGATGCTAAGCTGCCAGACAGCTCAAGGGTCAAGGTGGTGGATGACAGGAAAGACCCAGCTCTGCTTCCCCAACCTTCTCCTCAGGGCCCTGCAGAAACTTCGCTTCTAATTCCGACCTCAGATGTGCTCTGTCCCTCCCCCAGGACGTGGAGTGGCTGTCGGTGTCTGCGGGCTCTGACCCCTCTGGGAGCTGCAGCCAAGCCCTGCTGTGCTGCGCGAGGACTCAGGCTAAGCCCGCTTCACCCCCACTCGGGTGTGGTCATCAGAAGTGTACAAATGTTGCACAGTGTAAAATAGTGCAAAGACCTTGCCCCTTGGGCCTGTGGGTGGGTGGGGTTAACTCTGTGGACCCGTCCCAGAGGCCCCAGCACAGCTGGGCCTCAGTTGCCACCACAGTCAGCTGACCAACCGCACCCCGCTTTGTCACCTCCCTCCCCACACCTCTACCAGCTCTATCCTGGGATCACCTCCCAAACGGTCTGCCCTCAAGACATTTGATTCAGGGATTGCTCCTGGAGAACGCAGCAGTTGTGGCAATCCGAAAGCGGGTTGGAAAAGCATTTCCAGACACAGGGTATTTCAGAAAGGAGTTAGCTGATTAAGGACAAAGGGCAGGGGTAATGTAGGTGCTGCGAGCACAGTGGGCCACCTCCTGACTGGCCAGAGAGAGCCAGCGGGGCATACGGTTAGAACAGCGGGGCCAGCTCAAGGGGGAGCTGATGCTTTCCACGGGTGAGTAGCCAATTTTTATAGTCTTAAGCCAAAGAAAATTCGTGCTGGGAGGATGGCATTAGGTGATTAGTTAGGGCACTTTAGAGTGAGGACCAGCGTGGGTATTTTTGCCTAATACGGGCCAAGAGGATAACAGAGGATGAGATGGTTGGATGGCATCACCAACTCGATGGACATAAGTTTGAGCAAGCTCCAGGAGTTGGTGGTGGACAGGGAAGACTGGCGTGCTGCAGTCCATGGGATCGCAAAGAGTTGGACATGACTGAGCAGCTGAACTGAACTGATTGATGGGCCAGGAAGTGGGCTGGTGATGATCCAGGGCTTTTGGTAATGGTTACAAGAGGCTCAGTCCATTCTGGAAGTTGATCTTGTTTCTGGACTCCACATCTGTGGCCTTGGTGCAAGGCCTCGTAACTGTGACCTTCGCTTTGGACACCATGGCAACCTAAGACAGATACCAAATCCCAAACAATTCAAGAGCAGCACCAGAAAGTTCTAGAATCAAGAGAGAAATGTGTTACTAAGATGAAAGGGGGAGGTGTCCTTTAAAATTCACAGAAAAGTTTTGAGCCATTTATCAGCGAAGGAGCCCATCATCTGGGATTCCCAGTGCTCAAAAGGATCCCTGGGATTCAAATACCTCCTTCTGGACAACCTAAGGAGTGGAAAGGAAGAAGGGACCCATGCATTTGCCTTGAAGAACCAGTTTAGACACCCTCCCTGCTGAGAGGCCCAGATCCCCAGCAGAAACCCAGTCTACCCAGGCAGGTCTGGTCAGTCATGTTAAGGGAGACCCGCAGGTACAGTGCTACCCAGAAACCAGAAGGGGCAGACGTGGGACAGTGTGGTCCCAGGGTCAGTGGAGTCATAGGAAGGGAGCAGGCCATATTCTTCCCGAGTCCCTGGGCAGAGGGGGGCCAGCAGGCCGCTCTCACCTTGTCTCCTCTCCACAGAGTGATGTCAACTTGCTGGTCAGGGTCCGAGCATCCCCACTGTCTGCATCTCCATGGCACAGCAGGCTAGCAATGGCAAAAAGGCCCCCCACACCAGGCATACCCACAGCTCCAGAGCAGCCGTCAGCTGGCTGAGATGTGAGAGCCTAAAACTGTCCTCTGGGTATAAAATAACTAATAAGGCCTTCCTGAAAAGCACAGAGAACTCTACTCAATGCTCTGTCATGACATACAAGGGAAAAGAGTCTGAAAAAGAGTGGATGTATATATACATATAACGGATTCACTTTGCTGTACACCTGAAACACAGCATTATCAATCAACTAAACTCCAGTAAAAAAATTTTTTAATAATATAAAACAAAATACAACGGGGACTTCCCTGCTGGTCCAGTGGTTAAGAATCCACCTGCCAGTGCAGAGGACATAGGCTTGATCCCTGCTTCTGGGATCACTCCGCATGCCTCAGGGCAACCAAGCCCGTGCCACACAACTACTGAAGCCCAAGCTCTCTAGAGTCCATGCTCTACAACAAGAGAGGCCACCGCGATGAGAAGCCTGTGCACTGCAGCCAGAGAGGGTAGCCCTGCTCGTTGCAACTAGAGAAAGCCCAGTCACAGCCACAAAGACCCAGTGCAGCCAAAACCAATAAAATAATTAATTTTTAAAAATTACGACTATCCTTGCCAGCTACGTCTCAGTGCTTCTACAAAAGCACTCAATGGAGCAAACATTTCCTCTTGCTGTAGAGCTGCACTGTTGTGATGGATTCCCGATGGACTTTTCCAGACCATCTGCGTGGCCTGTGGGAGGAGCTGGGTCAGTGGTATGGACAGCTCACTGCCTAGATTATTGGACTCTTTTGGTTTTCAGCTTTGAATTTTGAACTAATTTTAGACTTAGTGGAAAGTTGAAAAAAATAATACAGAGAATTTCTGTGTGCTCCTCATTCTGCCTCCTCCCGTATTAGTGTCTCACATCACCCGGCCTGGTAGTGAAGGACCGAAAATTAGCATTAGTAGATTCAGGTTAGCATTCAGTAAATGAGCTGCAGACAGTGGTCAGATTTCACCTTTCTTCCAGCCCTGTCCTTCTTCTGGGACAGAGTTTTATTCATGGTCCCACATTTCATTAATTGACTGTTTCTTCTTAGTCTCCTGGGGTCTGGGGGAAATTCCTTGGTCTTTCTTGGTCTCCAAGGACCCTGACCCTTCAGAGTACTGATCAGTTATTTTGTAGAATATCCTTCAACTTGGGTTTGTTCAGTATTGTCTCATAGCTGGAGTGAGGTTATGCATTTTTTTGGCAAGAATTCTTATTAAAATGACATGCGTCATCATGTCAAAGGGTTTATGATGTCAATATGTCTTAATACTGGTGATATTGACACCGATCCCTCAGCTAACATTATGTCTACCATGTTTCTCCACTATGAATGAAATTGTTTAAGATAGACTCTTTGGTGTCTGGCTCTTCTTTTTTTTTTTTTGTCAATACAATATCAAGATTTTGAGATTCAACCATATTTTGGCAGGTGTTATTTATTCCCTTGCTTTGCTATGAAGTGTTTCACTGTGTGAACATAACACCATTCCTCTCCGTCTCCATTGCCTACAGCACCATTTGGGTTGGTCCATTGAGTGCAGTTGTACAGTGCATGACCTGTGCAGCTGGACACGGCAAACTGTGGTTCAAGGACTACCAGAATCACAATCTAGGGCCTCTGTTTTCTTTACCCCAGCAGATTCTACTGCATAATCTCATTTGGAAACTCAGGGTGAAGCCCATGCTCTGGCATGGCAGTATGGTATAGCAGTTATGCTCATGAACTTTGAAATCCGAATCTTGGTTTGAATCTTTTTCTTGACATTTCTGAGCTAGGTGATCTTGAATGAGGTACTTTCCGCTGGGACTGTTCCATCAGTCAAACTGATGCTGGTGGTACCTGTCCCTTAAGGCTATTTTAAACATTGAATGAGATTTACTTAGAAGAAACCCCTTAGCATGGTGTCTGGCATATAATAAACAGCCAGCAAATACTGTTATTGTTAATAATATCATTGTTGATTTTTATTATTTATTAATTAATAATATAAGATTGCTCATTTGCTTTGCAGCCTCCATGGACTAGTCAAGTTGACACATAAATTAGCCATCACATGGACTTCCCTGGTGGTCCAGTGGCTAAGACTCTGCACTCCCAATGCAGTGGCCTGAGTTCAATCTTTGGTTCAGGAACTAGATCCCACATGCCACAACTAAAAGACCCCACAGGCTGCAGTGAAGACTCAGCACAGCCAAATAAATAAATATTCTAAAAAAAATTAACCGTCACTGTGGGCTACAATGTGTGGCTTCCATTCATGCAGAGGGTTTGAAAACTCAAAACTCCTGCTAAAGTCAATTCAGTGAATAATGAGGGAACTTGTCAGGTGGGGCTTCCTCCCGACCTTGGGGAGGAGTGGGGACCATGGCTAACTGGGGAGCCCAGGCCTCATTGAGATCTGGTGGCCTGGGCTTTGCCCCAGTCCACTGTCACATGGGGACACGCTGTAGCCAGACTGCCAGACATGCCAATCTTCTTTATTTCAAGAAACATTGAAATCCGAATTTCTATGTGAAATTTTCTGTTTCTTTAATGCTGGCAACTAATTAAATTTTTTAAAATATGTGCAGGCCAAACAAATCCAAGTGGAGAAGCACCCTCAGGCAGCTCATTTGCAATCTCTGACTCACAGAATCTTGCTGGATCTTTCAGCAGCCTTGTTTTACTTATTCATGGAGCTTTCGGTAATAAAAATGGTAGCTTTGCAGAGGATATAGTGAGTTCTTTTCTCACCATGGATTTCTCTGGACACCTGGAGCAGCTTCATACATATGAGATCAAAGTCACCTATAGGGCTTGTTCCATCGTTGCTGGGTTCCCCTCTTGTCTCTGTTCCACTGGATCCAGGGTAAAGGCCAAGGATTGACATTTCTGCCAAGCCCTGCTGATCCAGGGCCCAGACTTTGAGAACCACCAGCCTAGAGGGAGAAGGAGCTCTGGGTGGATGGTGTGGCTGGCATGGCGATGTGAAGGGGGACAGTCTGCAGCAGGGGGATGAGGGCGTGCTGGGTGGTCATCTGCTTCGAAGTCACTGGGTTACACCAGGCCTGTGCTACTGCTATGGCTTGGCCCCATTCTCAGCCCTGTCTGGGGCCCTGCTCCTTGGAGCTCCACAAGGAAGCAGGGATGGAGGACTATAAGAGAAGGCACCTCCTACCAGATACTCTACCAGGAATGATGCCCCAAGGTCCGGCATCCTGGGAGTGAGTCTCCTGGTCCCTCTTGGATGGTTGCACAACAATAAGTGTACTTGACATGCCATGCCATGTACAAATGGAATGCCATGAAATACCGTGACAAATGGCTAGAAAATGGGAAAATGCTTAACTTTATGCTATATATATATATATATATATTTCCTACAATGAAAATTATGTATGTTTGTGTATGTGTGTCTATAGTTTCCTGGCAATTCACTATAGCAGCCCCAGGAAGCTAATACACCCTCCATAAATGTTGGTGGAAAAATACAGGGAGAAGGAAGGTGCCTTTGAGGGTGGCCAGTAGTACAGAAAAAGCTTTGACCTCAGTCTGGCTTCTCAGACCTAGGCCACCTCCCCAGCCTTGGTGAGGGGGTGTCTCTTATTAGAAACACTTATCCTGGCCTCCTCGAGGCATCTGACAGCTTATAGAGAGCCAGCTGGAAGAAACACCCTCACTCCACCCCCTAGAGGCCAGAGCTGGACTTCCTAGGCCATGTTCCCTGGGTGGGCTCCGAAGCCCCCCTAAAGGAAAAGGAGTGGTGGACCCTTCAGAGTCCCTGCACATGGCAGCAGGGTGAAGGGCTGGCTCTCCTGGTCCACCCAACCTGAATGGAAGCCAAGTGCCTTCTGCCAGGGACACCTCAGACCCCTTTTCATGCAGAAAACAGGGCTTGCCCCTTGGAGCACCCTCCCTGGATGCCTGGCCCTGCCTTCACTGGTTCAGATCCCATAAAGACTTCTCTCCAGTCTGAGACACAAAAAGGGGGAGATTCCCTCCAACTGTTCTTCTGTGCTGTCAACCGCTGGCTCCCCCCATCCAGTCTAGTCTCTGCCCCCTGCCCTCCGCCCAACTAAGTGAGACTGGTCTCCCCAGGCTCAATCAGGCCCAGACACCCCCTCTGACTTAGGAGGGGCCCAAACCCCCACATCACAGTAACCAGAAAATCAAGAAGAATTCACTGGAAATGTCTCAGGAATGCCTCCCCCCCCACCCACACACACACACACACACACACACACTCTGAGGAGGAGGCCACAACAGCAAAGACAGAGGCTCCTCCCAGGATGACCTTCGCAGGGTGGTGCTCCAGTAACCCTGTCCACACTCTGCTCCACATGCTTTATCTCACGCACTCAGAATGTCCTCCTGGAGCCCACCTCTGGTCACAGAGAGGACAGCCTCGCTACCATGGGTCCCCCAAGAAGGCTGGGACCAGCTGGGGCTCCAATGTCCTCCTCCCTCTCCTAGCCCCAACACTGACTTCAGGTAAGAATTTCCGATGTTTGGAGCTCCTCTCTTCCTTTGATTCTTTCTTTAAATCATAACCAAAGATGTCTTGACTTTTTCCTTTGGCCAAGTGATACAGGTCTCCTAACAAGTATACAGCCCTGCCCATCCCTCTGACCTGCGACCCAGCCTGGACGTCCAGGCCCCTTGTCAGTAGGCAATGGGGCAAACAGACTTCGTAAGTGTGGAGTTGAAGCTGCAGCTGGCAGCAAGGGGAGGGACTCCCAGCTGGAGGAGGCCAGGGCTGCACCCATGGACAGGGCTGGCTGTCCACTAGTCTGTCTCACTGTTAGCTCTGGTTAAGGGGGTCAGGGTGGGGCCCTGAAAAGACTTCTTCCCCCTCTCCCCCGATAACATCCCCCAACCTGGTCCTCAAGCAACTGGAGTCCCTAAATCCAACATCCTCACAGTTTGCCCGGCTCTGCACCACCTGCATTTAGTTCAAGCTGGTAATGAGTTGAGATGGTCCCCGGCTATTACGTGCACTCCTAAAAGCCTGACCATTCCGCTTCTCTCTTACCACATCCACCCCCATCCATACCCTTCTCTGGGCAATCAGCTCGGAGTGATGCTGTGTGGCCATCCTGGCTTCAGCCAGCCCTAGGCCCAAGCCCTGGCTCAGCCACGTGAGCTGTGCTGGCCTGTCTTCTCCTTGCACTCACCAGCCTGAGCCATGGGGCCAAACAGAAGCCCCCATACCACGTGTCTGAATATCTAAGTGTGATAAATCAAGCTAACGAGCTGTTAGTAAAATACACTCCATGTCCCCACCTGGGCTGTATTCTTTCAAAAGACCTGGGAGGCTAGGTTTGAGTAGAGAATTCTCGGGTGCCATGGAGACCCACTCCAGGACGTGTCCATGCGGGGAGTGTGGACCAGGGGAGGGCCTGGCCCCTGGCCTGCCCCCAACCACTCCACCTGTTACCACAAAAGCTTCCTACCATGCACACGACCTAGCAGCCCCACGACTAAAGAGCTTCCACAAAGAGTTGCCTCTCGGCCACTCCTCCACCTGCTCCAGTCCTGGGTTTCCTTTGAAAGAGAATGTTAGTTGCTCAGTCGTGCCCAACTTTTTGCAACCCCATGGACTACAGCCCTCCAGGCTCCTCTGTCCATGGGATTTTCCAAGCAAGGATACTGGAGCAGGTTGCCATTTCCTTCTCCGGGGCATCTTCCTGACCCAGGAATCAAACCTGGCTCTCCTGCACTGCAGGCAGTTTTTTTTACTGACTGAGCTGTGAGGGTTTCCTTTGGGGATGGGTTTAAGGTCAGGGAGGAGACCCACATGGGCCAGGGAGGAGGCCTCCGGCCATCGGGGCAGGAGATCCAGGGAACCAGGTACACTGGGCTTGGTCCAGGTGGTCTCACAGGTTCCAGGTAGGTGTGTCTCCAAGCACCCAGTCTCCTTACTCCAAGGGGAGAGCAGAGCCTTCTAAAGCAGGGGTCCCCAGACTCCAGGCCACAGACCAATACCTCCTGTCAGATTGGTGGTGACATCAGAGTAGAAACGAAGTGCACAATAAATGTAATTGCGCTCGAATCATCCCAAAACCATGACTCCTGCTCGGTGCATGAAAAAACTGTCTTCCACAAAACTTGTCCCTGGTGCCAAAAGAAAGTTGGGTATCTGCTCTAAAGTACAGGGTTCCCCCCTCCACTTGCTGAGGTCTTAGTCACTACTGGTGTGATCTTTTGATATTTTCTCAACCTTTCTATTCTTGGCTCCCTCCTTGATAACTTGTCCTGCAGAGGTGATGTGAAGGTTGAGTGGGATAAAGCAAGTAAAACCTCCAGCACAGCATCTAAAATGTGGAAACTGAGTAAATACTGCTGGACAGATTTGTCGTGTTTGCTGATTTTTCCTGGCATGAATCCTCCCCCCCATGGTGGATTTCAAACTGTCCACGTGACTTTACTGAACCTGAGCTGGCGCAACCTGGCTCTGGCCTCTGCTGATGGTTTCAGAATGCAGACAAGACTGGTGAAGTTAATGTCAAGAATGAGTGGCAGGAAAGATTGTGTGGGGGTAGAATGAGGAGTGGTACCTCCTGAAGGTGATGGCATTTGGGGTGAGCTTTGAGGGGATGGGAAGAGAAATGTGAAGATTTCCCAGGCAAGAGGGGCAGCTTGGGCAAAGGCCCAGGGCTGGGAGAGCCCCAGGCACATGGAAGACCCACCCCAGCCAGAGGTGGGGTACCCAGAGAAAGATGCTGGAAGATCTGATTGGAAAAGCACTTGAAAGCAGAGCTGAGGACTTCACTCATGTGGCAATGGGGAGCCACGGAGGCTTCTGTGCAGGGGGCTAACATGGTCCAGAGGATGAAGCAGGAGTAGGTGGAGGTGGCCTGGATGCAGGGGGAGCCCAGATGGGAGGTGGGGGTGAGGGGTCGAGGAGCAGCCCCAGCTACCCAGCCAGGAGCTCACACGAGGGACAGGCAGATGCAAACGGTTGTGTTAAACTCTGCTCTGAGGTTACAGCTGGGGATTTGCTGTTAGTTTCCTCTGAGGAATTGTTCTCCTAGAGAGATGAGAAATGCTAATGACCATGTCCTGAAAACACTTGCATCTTCCAGACAAAGAATGAGGGGTCTCCAGTGGCCCCTGTAGGGGAGAACTTGCAGGGGAAGGGGCTTCTCCGAGGTCTCCCTGCACAAGGCCCAGTATCCTTCGAGGACCCTCCAAGCCTCAAGTTCCTCTTGGTCACCTATCTCCATGGTAACAAAGGGAAGACAGGACAGGGAAAGCTGAGCGTGTGATTTGTGTGGGAGATGCCTAGCAGTCCTGGTCAGGTTGGAGGGTAGGGGGTGCCTGTCAGCCCTGTCATGCTCCATGCACCCTGCTATTGTCCCAAATGAGGGTGGGCATGAGGAGTCGTCAGAGGCCCATGTGCCCCTCACACTATGACATATCGTCCTCTTTAATCCTCACACACATCCTGTCTGGAGGTTGGTATTTATAGCTCCATTTTACAGATGGACGAGCTGAGGCCCAAGGAGGGGAAGGGCTCCAGCAGGCAGGACGCAGGAGGGCAAGTGCTCTCCCATGCCCAGGGCTCTGCCTTGGGATGGCCAGCCTGTCCAGGGCCAGGAAGCTTGCACCTGTGCAACATCAGAAGGAGCAGAGAAGCCTTTCTGTGGTCATCTGCACCTCAACAGCCTGACGATGCTGGCCTGAAGATGCCCTGGGGACCCTCCGGACAGCACACTGCACTGTGTTACGGCACAGAGGCAGCCCTTACAACGACCCAGATGGAGACACCTCCATCCGTGAGTGTGTAACCAGAATAGAGCCCAGCCACCTCGGGGCCAGATGAACAGAGTTGAGCGCACATGAAACACAGGCCTCTCCCAAAGCCTTGAAAGGGTTTTCTAAAATGTCTTCTTATTGTTCAGTCACTAAGTCATGTTCGACTCTTTGCAACCCCATGGACCTCATATTTTGCATCACCCAAAATATCTCCCAGAGACATGGGAGAGTGGATATGCTCAAACTCATGTCCACTGAGTCCATGATGCCATTCACCCATTTCATCCTCTGTCTCCCCCTTCTCCTCCTGCCCTCAATATTCCCCAGCATCAGGATCTTTTCCAATAAGTCAGCTCTTCGCATCAGGTGGCCAAAGTATTGGAGCTTCAGCTTCAGCCTCAGTCCTTCCAATGAATAGTCAAGGTTGATTTCCTTTAGGATTGACTGGTTTGATCTCCATGCTATCCAAGGGACTCTCAAGAGTCTTCTTCAGCCCCAAAGTTCAAAAGCATCAAAAGTGACTAGAAGAGGTAAACACAGGAGAAGGAGAGGGGCAGGGTGAGGGAATATTCCAAACCCACAGGCCCCCCCCTCGACATCTCCAAACATCCCTTCCCTACCTCTCTCCAAAGTCACACAGCACAGCGAGCTCACTCTCCTCTCTACCCCTCACCCACTGCAGGCTCCATCGCCCTCTCTGCCTCCCTCCCTCGCCCCCTCCTCTCCTCCTTGCTCTCCACTCCAAGCTCCCTCCTCCAGGAGGCTTTCCTCTGAGAGCAGCTCTAAGTGCTTTCTCTGGAAAATCAATTTAGCCTCTTACATCTTCTAAATATCTCCTGCTCATCATCCCATGAACACACTGAGGCTGGGGGGGAGGAAGGCCTCCAAGACCGAGGGGAAAATGTGTGTGTCAGAGTCACTCATCACTCATTCTACCAGGCGATGGGGAAGATCCTGGGTTGCAGCTGAAGACACCTGGATGTCACCTCAGCTCCATCACTCAGGAAGTATGTGACCTCCAGTGGGACATTTAAGCCTTGGACTTTGACTTAGAGCAGAAACTGGGAGCAGGGGCTCCTCGAGAGATGCTGTGAACTTTGAGCCGGCTGGATCTGGGGCAGAGGAGGGAGAGACAGGATCATATCCCATCCTGGGGAAACAGACCCAAACAGAAGAATGCTTCCACAGCACAGTTGGTCTGTGGTCCTCCAAAACATCACAAAGGACACAGGACTCTAGAGAGACGTGATAGCTGAAGGCAGTATGATCTGAGGATAGATCCCTAACATGGGATGGGGGGGAGGTCATCTATAAAGGACATTATGGGCACAACTGGAGTGTGTGCATGGATCACACAGTAGATCATTGTTTTGAGTCCATGTCCCATCTCATGAATCTGATAAACTGTATAGAGGGTGTGTAAGAAGATGCCTTTGTGTTTGGGAGACACACATTGAAGTGCTGACAGGCCAAACCCAGGACTCTCCAGCTTTTTTTTTTTTTTTTTATGAGTGACAAACATATTTCTTTTTATTGCTTTCTCTAATGTATTTCAGAAACTGAAGTGTTTCATTTTATTCCACTGTTGGCCATAGTTTGAGCCCTACACACTCCCTTCCCTTTCACCTCAAACGGAGCACCTTTATATGTAGCCACGCATACATCATTAGTGTAAAGATCAGGCTGGATCTGCTCCCAAATCTTCTTCTTAGGATTCAGCTCCTTGTCAGGCTCTCCAGGGAAAGCATCAAAAGTAATCCTGTCCCCGGGAACAGATCCGTTAGGAGGTGCCAAGATTTCCACTTTCTCTGGTGAACTCGCACACATCACCACTGCCTGAGACACTACTCCCCTCATCTTTGCAGGTTTCAGGTTACAAAGTAAAACCACCATCCGATTTTGCATCTGTTCAAGAGGAACATGATTCACCAGGCCACTGACCACTGTTCTTAGGGCTATTTCTCTAACATCTACTTCTTCTACATACAAAGAATCTGCATCAGGATGTTTTCTAGAAGTGATGATACAACCAATTCGAAGATCCAGACGGGAAACATCAACAGGCTTAGAGTCAGCACTTCCTGCTACTGGCTGCTGTTTTTTCTCCTTTTTCTCTCCTTTCTTTTCAGTTTTCTCTTTCATCTTTTTTTCTTCTTCTCCTCCTCCTTTTACTTGCTCTTTAGCACCAGAAGATATGGTTGTTATTGGTATAGACTGTATCTCTTTTTCAGAGACCGTAGAATCAGTTTTTAGTGGAGTACCAGATGGAAATGGTATTTGTTTTACTCCATTTTGAATTTCTGCCTTAATTAGCTCTTGTTTCAATCCTTCAATTTCTTTCTTCAATTTAGCATTTTCAACTCGAAGTTTCTTCTCTTCTCTCAAAGTTGCCTGCAAAATTGCTTTCTCCTTAAGAAGAGCAACTTGCTGCTTAAGATATTCAATAATTTGATCTGCTTCTGCACCCTTCTGCTCCAATCTCTTCAGAACAGCATCACTGGTTGCCATTTTTGCCAAGAAACGGCAGAAAATCATGTACAGGCGGACTGAAGCACCTCAGCAGCCCCGGCCGGGAGCAGGTAGCTCTCCAGCTTTTTCAAATGCTTCAGAAATTAATAACAGCCCACATGTATATATGCATGCATGTATATGATACCTATATACTATACATGGGCTTCCCTGGTGGCTCATATGGTAAAGAATCTGCATGCAATGCAGGAGACCCAGGTTCAATCCCTGAGTCGGGATGATCCCCTAGAGAAGTAAATGGCCACCCACTCCAGTGTTTTTGTTTGAAAACTCCCTTGGACAGAGGATCCTGGCAGGCCACTCACTGTCCATCACGTTATAAAGAGTCAGACACGACTGAGTGACTAACACACACACACACACACTATACTTATGTTTTATATATATATGGAGAGGACAGTGCCAAATGTCCAAATAGGAAATCTGATAACTTTTAGGTCTTATTTTAATAAGTTTTCTATGGAAGCATTTCAAAGCAAAGAGTTAAAAAGAAAAACAACAGTGGTACACAGGAGTCCTGTGGTTATGAATTTTAATATATCAAAGAAACTTGTTACCCAACTCTCATTCAACAAGGATTTGCTGAGCACCTGCTATATGTCAGACACTGCAAGGACCTGGGGCATGGGGGCAAAGAAGCCCCAGTCTAGAGGCCAGACCAAGGTCAGGAGTGCAGAGGGCTCTCCTGAGTTCTCCCCCATCCTCCTTGGACCCCAAGGCTCTCTTGCCTTGGGAGGGCTGGGGCCCACTGCCCGGAGGCCCTTCCCAGGAACTGCCCACACCTGAAGGCATCTACTTCGGCACTCCTGTCCCGGAATCTGATGGCTAGTCATTTGGGGCCCCAGGTAAAGGCTGCTGGCCTCTTGTCTGGTTTTGCGGTAACAATAAAGGTCTCCCAGCTTCAGCCCTCCCACAGGGTCAGCCAGACCCCTGGGGAGACAGCACGGCAATTCAACTTCTCCCTTTGCCAAGAGCACACGACCGAAGACTCAGGGTTTGTGTCCAAGGAAACTGAGAACTCTGAAGTCCCAGCAGGAATCAAATGCCAGAGTCAGATCAGGCAAAGTCGAGGTGGGTTCTCAAAGGAACGACTGACATGAGTGTGGGTGGGGTGTGGTGGGACCACAAGGGACAAGGCAGTGAGCTGGGGCTGGGAGCAACCAGACTGTGGTCACCCTTACACGGGAAGTCCCCAGAGACAGTGGTCATGTGGAGCAGGGCCCTCTGGGGAGATGCAGCCAGCCTGAGAGGGCCCTGCAGAGGGAGACCCCTGCCCCCTCCATCCTCCCCACCTGCCCTGAGTCACCCCTCCAGGGCTCGGGGCACAGGGGATAAAGAAGGTGGGGGTGGGTCTGGGGACAGGTGGAAAACAAGAAATGGCAATGTGGAGGAGGAAACGGCAACCCAATCCAGTATTCCTGCCTGGAGAATCCCATGTGCAGAGGAGTCTGGGGGCTACAGTCTGTGGGGTGCAAAGAGCTGGATAGGACTGAGTGACTAACACTTTTACTTTCACTTCAGGGCCCAATATTCCACCTTTGGATCTTTTCCCTTTGAGAATCTGATAGGAGTTCTAAACTCTCCTAGGAAAATGGAACTTAAACACACGTACAACTTTGCACCTAATTTTGAGAATTTCATGGATGCTCCTCCAGGAAGGCACTGTAACATCAGTTACACAGTGGAGTGCTGTGGAGTGGTCCAAGTGGACCCTCAACTATGGGCTCTGGAAGGGAGGAGAAAAGCAGAAGAAAGGGAGGAGGTGCCAGTACGCTCATCCTACAAAGCTGGGAATCGAGAGTCACATCAGCAACTGTTGTTGGAATAGGAGGTGCTCCTTCAGAAACCAAAAACAGTCTCAGAAAGTTCACACATTGGGAGCAGGGATCTAAATGCTCATCTGAGCGACTGCGGGCTGAGTAGCTACTGTCTAATGACGGGACCTGAGGAATGGAGGTACAAGCTTGAGATCTGGAGTTTGGAGAGAAAAACATAAACTGAAACTAACTTCCAAAAGATGTTGTCTCTCGGACAAGTAGGAAAGCTCAGCAGGTGAGGTGCAGCTGTTTTCGTGTTAACATTTTCTGATACGTCTGAATTGTTGCCACATACGTGTGTGTGTGTGTGTGTATACTGTATATTACTTTGATAAATAAAAATAACTTTTATTTTAAAACCCTTGCTTTGTGTCTGCCCTTGTCTCTACCCCTGCAGGTCCCCGAGGCAGGCAAACCCTGCATCCCTCCAGCAGGCTGGGTCACTCTCACCTGAGGAACAGAAACAGCCCTGCTTCCACCACCTAATTCTGTGTCACAAAAACCCAAAAATGCTGACTCAAAACAGTAATGCATTCTTTCTCACCATTCTGTGGATTGACCAGGTGGTTCTGGCTGGGAACAGGAGAGCTGTTGAGCAGAAGCCTCTTGCTATGTGTGTCTGTATGTGTGTATGTGTGTGTGTGTGTGTGTGTGTGTGTGTGTGGTATGTGTGTGCATGGTGTGTCTGTGGTGTATGTGTGCATGGTATGTGTGTGTTTGGTGTGTGTGTGCATATGGTGTGTGTGTGTGTGTGGTATATGTATGTGTATGGTGTGTGGTGTGTGTGTATATATGATGTGTGTGTGCATATGGTGTGTGGTGTGTGTGGGGAGGTATGTGTGTATGGTGTGTGTGCACATGGTGTGTGGTGTGTAGGGGGAGGTATGTGCATATGGTGTGGTGTATGGTGTGCGGTATGTGTGTGTATGTGTGTGTGTGTATGGTGTGTGTGCACATGGTGTGTGGTGTGTGGGGGGAGGTATGTGTGTATGGTGTGTGTGTGTATATGGTGTGTGGTGTGTGTGTATGGTGTGTGTGTGTATGGTATATGTGAGTGTATGGTGTGTGGTGTGTGTGTATGGTCTGTGTGTGTGTGGTGTGTGGGGGGAGGTATGTGGTGTATGGTATGCGGTATGTGTGTATGTGTGTGTGTGTGGTGTGTATGTATGCTATGTGAGTGTGCAGGCACAGCCACTCTGCAGAAGTGTTTCCTGAATGTCTGTCCAGGTGCGACCTGCAAGGACTCAGCTCACGGGTCCCAGGTCCCAGCCTGTCTCACTGGGAAGGGAGACCGTTGTGACAGGGTGAGAAGGGAGGGGAAGGACCAGTGGCCAGATAAGCATCTTAGCGGGCCTTCTGACGGTCTTTCGAGGCTTCCAGGAAGAGAGTAACAGACAAGACAGTCACACCCACCGAACTCCCCAGGTGGAGGTGTGGAGCCGTCACTAGGCAGGTCCACAGGGTGTTGTCTCTGAAGGAGACACAGAAATTTGGAGCACACACTAACTCCAGGAAGGGGCAGAAAAGGAGAGAGACCCTTGAGTATGAATTCTCCTGTATCTTCTGCGTTTTATTTTATATGAGCAGCTCTTCAAAAGCAGAATAAAACTTAAGATCGATTCTGGCAAAGTAGACAATAGTTCACCTGAGTTTCTTCATAAAGAGAAATCAGTCAAATCCAAATTGAAGAGAATTCTGCAAAACAAATGGGTTTTCCGGATGGCTCAGCAGGTGAAAAATCCGCCTGCAATGCAGGAGATGTGGGTTCAATCTTTGGATCAGGAAGATCCCCTGGAAAAGAAAACGGCAACCCACTCCAGTATTCTTACCTGGAAAATCCCATGGACAGAGGAGCCTGAAAGGCCACAGTCCACAGGCTCGCAGAGTCAGACACGACTGCGCAACTAAGCATGCACGCACAACTGCCAAAAGAACAACCTGAACGCTTTAAAATACCAGCGTCTGGAAAGACAAGGTGGGTAGGAGAAGGTTCAGATAAGAGGCGGTAGAGAAGACCCAACAGTGGGGGGAGGTGATGGGCCTTATCTGGACCCTGGATCAAGAGGGAAAGGCCAGGATTAGGAAAACTGGCAAAATCTGAATATTGGCCCCAGAGAGAGACCAGATGTGCCTCTGTGTAAGACTCACTGGTGTGATAACAGTTTTGTTCTAATGAAGGAGAATGTTCATGTCTTAGAATAGATGTGCAGACTTACCTGCACAAAATATGCAACCTTCAAATAGTCCAGGGAGAAAGAAAAAAAAGAACCAAGAAGAAAAGAAGGAAGGAAATATTACTGATTTTTTTTGGATCAACTTCTGTGCTTCTATAGCAAGATAGAGTAAATGTGGCAAAATGTTAACTGGTGATGAATTTGACAGTTATTATTCTTGCAGTTTTTTGTGGCTGAGAATTTTTTCAAATGAAAAGTCAGGGGAAAAATAAGATAAACGTAAAATAAAAATCCTTTTGAAACAATTGCTTATGAAAGGAAAAAATAATGAGTGTTGGCAGATTCTAGAACGAATGTTGAAACTTCTCATATTTTAGTCAAAAACACATCCCTCCCCTGGACAGCAGTGGCCAACTGACCCGCCCTCTCCTGTGGGTGACCTGACGCTCAGGCTTCCAGATACCTTTTTAAAAACACTCACCCTGACTCCACACAAAGGGAGAAACAAATCATGTTAAAGGCACTGAGGGAGCCACAAGCTCAGAAAATTCTCTGTTCTTTGCAAGCATGTAGACATTTCCAACAGTGCAATGATCTGACCTTTTTCACATGCTAAGCCAAAGTCATTTTTCTTTGAATAAGCTCAGATTTAGAACAAGAAAATTACCCAGGTGGCCTTTAAAGCGCGAGTGTAATTGTGGGAGCTCCCAGCACCAGAGCAGCGAGAGGGGCCAGGTTGATGGCTGGTGACTTGTGTCCATTGGACCAGTGATGTCCCTCCTTCCACTCACAGGTGCCGGTCAGTTCACCACGAATTCAGATTGTGGACTGGCCACCACGCTGTGTTTCTGGTAAAACTGGAGGTAATAAGAAAGAAAACTCATTACCATTCACAGTCGCCCAGCAGTGAGTTGGCCCTGATAGACGTCTGCAGAGGAGGGTGTTGATAGTACCAGGGGGCACCCAGGGAGAGGATCCTGGCTGGGCCAGTAGTGCCTGGAGAGGGGAATCCTGAGATGCAAAGAGGTGTGGAAAACTGAGGACAAGGTCTTGAGTTTGACCCTGGGTATTCAGATCCGGGATCCAATCCTGAGCTGGCGCAGTCTCTCCAAGCCTTATTACCTTCATCCCTAAACCGGGAGGGTGAGGAGCCACCAAGAGGTGTGCTCTGAAGATTAAGCAAGGGGAAGCCTCTGAAGCCCCTGGGTGTGGATGACCACAGACCAGACCTGGACACGTAGCCACAAGGGCTGGCTCAGACGTGTTCCACGGGGACCAGACCTGGGGTTCCTCCATCACTGCACAGGGGCGAGTGGAAGGTGCGCTTTGTGACCCCGGTGGGGAGAATGGGGAAGGTGGGACTAAGGAGCCACCCCCCAAGGAGAAAAGAGATGCCTCATGAGTTTAGGAAGCAGGGCTTCGTCTTCTCTGAGTGGAATTTGCAAGTTTGGATTCTGAACTGAACCACTCAAGAAAACAGAGCTGAGACTATGTCAGGACCTGTCACCCACCTCCCCACCAGCTCCCCACTAAATATGTGCTGAAGAAAGCGGTTTCATAGTTTACATCCATGGAGAAAAGAGGGAACCTTCAGAAGAGCCTGATTGACTGGGACAATTGAGCGGCTACCTGGAAAAAATAAAGCAGGATCCTCACCTTACTCCTCAGCCCAAAATAGACACAAGAAAAGATGCTCGGCAACGCTACTCATCAGAGAGATGCAAATCAAAACCACAATGAGATGTCAGCTCACACCTGTCAGAATGGCCACCATCAAAAAGACCACAGATAACAAATGTTGGCGACACTGTGCAGGAAAGGGAATACTCATACTCTGTTGCTGGGAATGGAAAAAGAGGCAGCCACTATGGAAAACATACAGAGGTTCCTCAAAAAATCAAAACTAGAATTACCATATGAGCAAGCATTACTACTCCCGGGTATTGTCTTGAAGAAAACAAAATACTAATTTGAAATATTATTTAATTTGAAATATTTGTTATATGCACCCTTATGTTCATTGCAGCATTATTTGCAATAGCCAAGATATGGAAGTAACCTAAGTGCCTATCGGTATATGAATGGATACTGATTTGTTTTGATATATGGATACAGTTTAGGTTTTATATATATATACATACACACACATATATATATACATACACAGACACACGGAATATTAGTCATTAAAAAGAATTTAATTTGCCAGTTACAACAATACAGATAAATCTAGAGTGTTTTATGCTAAGTGAAATAAGTCAGATAGAGAGGGACAAATACTGCACACAGTATTTTCATTATATGTGGAATCTAACAAACAAAACAGAAACAGACTCATAAAGAAGGAACAGGTGGTCACCAACAGGTCAGGGATTGAGTAAAATAGCTGAAGGAGATGAAGAGACACAAATTTCCAATTACAAAATAAATAATTCATAGGGATGTGGATTACAGCTAATAGAATATAGTAATAAATACTAATTTTTATGTATTATAACAGATGTTACCAGAATTATTGTTATGATCATTTCATAATGCATTTGACTGTCAAATCACTATGGAGTACATCTGATACTAACATAATATTGTTCATCAACTACACTTCAATAAATAAATAAGTACATAAATAAATAAATTGCAGGTGGGTCAGAAATTTAAACATTAAAACTAACCATATAAGCATTAGGAAAAATGGAATACGTTTTTAAAATAATCTCAGAGTGGGAAAGATTTTTCTCAGCAAAACAAAATCTGGAAGGCATTTTTTAAAGTAATTACATTAAAATTTTAAATTCAAGTGTCGAATAAAAGTCTAAACATAAACAAAATACAAAGAGATTTACAACTCAGGGGTTGGCAAAGGCCAATTTCCTTAACATATAAAGCACTTCTAAGTATCAATAAGAAAAAAGCCAACTGAAGTGAAGTGAAAGTCACTCAGTCCTGTCTGACTCTTTGCGACCCCATGGACTGTAGCCCAGCAGGTTCCCCTGTCCATGGGTTCTCCAGGCAAGAATACTGCAGTGGGTAGCCCTTTCCTTCTCCAGGGGAGCTTCCCAACCCAGGGATCTAACCCAGGTCTCCCAGATTGCAGGCAGATTCTTTACCATCTGAACCACCAGGAAAATTCAGGAAAAGGCCAACAACCTAATTTAAAAAAAAAAAAATCAAGATGGGGAACACCGTGGTGGTCTAGTTTTTAAGACTCTGTGTTTCCACTGCAGGGGGCATGGGTTCAATCTCTGGTCTGGGAACTAAGATCCTACATGATATGTGGCACAGCCAAAAAAAAAAAAAAAAAAGATGGGAAAAGATAGAACAGAACTTATAGAAATGGGTATAAAGGGTCTTTGAACATAATGAGAAGATGCTTTAACTACACTGATATAAAGAAGCAAGAATTATAATGACTACTATGTACCAGTTACTTTTAGCTCCTGGGCTGGCAAATATCAAACAGTCTGATGGCCCTCTGTGTTGGTGAGGGTGTAGAGAAACAGATGCCCTCAAATATTGTTGATGGGACTTAAGAAATCAGTACAGTCACCCTAGAGGGCACTTTGACAATACTTATCAAAACTAAAAATGCAAGTATCTTTTGGCCAGGAACACCACTGCCAGGATTTATCCTGCAGACACACAGGCATTTGAGCCAAGCAGTCTAGTTATAAAGATAAAGATGCTCACTGTGGCTTAGAGAGATAGCAAGATTGGGAGCAACCCAAAGGCCTGGAAATAAAGAATAGGTTAAACAAACATACAATTCTATAAGGGAGGGATACCAGCAGCCACTTTTTAAAATGAAGAAGCAATTTCTGTGCCAATACAAAACTATCTCCAAAATATATTAAATGAATTTATATACAGTTGCCCCTCCCACAGTGGGATTGGGTTCAGGACCCCACCCCCACCTCAGCCATACCCCCAAATCCTCAGATGCTCAAGTTCTTCATAGAAACTGGTGTAGTGTTTGCCTATGACAGACCTCCATCCTCCCATAAACTTTAAACCATCTCTAGATGACCTATAATACCTAATACAATGTTGACCCACACAGCAAATCCAGTTTTTGCTGTTTTGAACTTTCTGGAATTTGGGGGAGGAATATTTTTTATTTATTTTTAATTGAAAAGTGAAAGTGAAACTCTGTCAATCGTGTCCAGCTCTTTGGGACCCCATGGACTATACAGTTCATGGAATTCTCCAGGCCGGAATACTGGAGTGAATAGCTGTTTCCTTCTCCAGGGGATCTTCCCAACCCAGGGATCAAACCCAGGTCTCCTGCATTGCAGGAGGATTCTTCACCAGCTGAGCCACCAGGGAAACCCAAGAATACTGGAGTGGGGAGACTGTCCCTTCTCCAGAGGATCTTCCCAACTCAGGAGTCGAACCAGGATCTCCTACATTGCAGGCCAATTCTTTACCAGCTGAGCTATCAGGGGATCCCTTTTAATTGAAAGATAATTGCTTTACAGTATGGTGTTGCTCACAGCCACTGTCACAGCTGCCATGCTTCCACGGCACCGTCACAGCCACGTACAAGGTCGGAGCTACCCCGAGTCCAAGGTAAGGAGCAGTGGCTGTGCTTTGCTGGAGCAGCTGTGAAGAGATACCCCACGTCCAAGGTAAGAGAAAACCAAGTAAGACAGTAGGCACTGAGAGAGGGCATCAGAGGGCAGACAGACTGAAACCACAATCACAGACACCAGCCCATCTGATCACACGGACCACAGCCTTGTTTAAGTCAATGAAACTACGCCATGCCATGTGGGGCCACCCAAGATGGATGGGTCATGGTGGAGAGGTCTGACAGAATGAGGTCCACTGGAGAAGGGAATAGCAAACCATTTCAGGATTCTTGCTTTGAGAACCCCATGAACAGTATGAAAAGGCAAAAAGATAGGACACTGAAAGATGAACTCCCCAGGTCGGTAGGTGCCCAGTATGCTACTGGAGATCAGTGGAGAAATAACTCCAGAAAGAAAGGATGGAGCCAAAGCAAAAACAACACCCAACTGGGGATGGGACTGGTGATAGAAGCAAGGTTTGAGGCTGTAAGAGCAATATTACATAGGAACCTGGAATGTTAGGTCCATGAATCAAGGCAAACTGGAAGTGGTCAAACAAGAGATGACCAGAGTGAACATTGACAATCTAGGAATCAGCAAACTAAGATGGACTGGAATGGGTTAATTTAACTCAGATGGCCATTATATCTACTACTGTGGGCAGGAATCCCTTAGAAGAAATGGAATAGCCATCATAGTCAACAAAAGAGTCCGAAATGCAGTACTTGGATGTAATCTAAAAAATGACAGAATGATCTCTGTTCATTTCCAAGGCAAACCATTCAATATCACAGTAATCCAAGTCTATGCGCTGACCAGTAACACTGAAGAAGCTGAATTTGAACGGTTCTATGAAGACCTACAAGACCTTACAAAACTAACACCCAAAAAAGATGTCCCCTATAAGGGGACTGGAATGCAAAAGTAGGAAGTCAAGAAACACCTGGAGTAACAGGCAAATTTGGCCTTGGAGTACAGAATAAAGCAGGGCAAGGGCTAATAGAGTTCTGCCAAGAGAATGCACTGGTCATAGCAAACACCCTCTTCCAACAACACAAGACTCTACACATGAACATCACCAGATAGTCGACACCGAAATCAGATTGATTATATTCTTTGCAGCCAAAGATGGAGAAGCTCTATACAGTCAGCAAAAACAAGACTGGGAGCTGACTGTGGCTCAGATCATGAACTCCTTAATGCCAAATTCAGACTGAAATTGAAGAAAGTGGAGAAAACCACTAGACCATTCAGGTATGACCTAAATCAAATCCCTTGTAATTATACAGTGGAAGTGAGAAATAGATTTAAGGGACTAGATCTGATACACAGAGTGCATGATGAACTATGGACGGAGGTTCGTGACATCGTACAGGAGACAGGAATCAAGATCATCCCAAGAAAAAGAAATACAAAAAAGCAAAATGGCTGTCTGAGGAGGCCTTACAAATAGCTGTGAAAGGAAGGGAAGCAAAAAGCAAAGGAGAAGAGGAAAGATATACCCATTTGAATGCAGAGTTCCAAAGAATAGCAAGAAGAGATAAGAAAGCCTTCCTCAGCGATCAGTGCAAAGAAATAGAGGAAAACAATAGAACAGGAAAGACTAGAGATCTCTTCAAGAAAATCAGAGATACCAAGGGGACATTTCATGCAAAGATGGGCTCAATAAAGGACAGAAATGGTATGGACCTAACAGAAGCAGAAGAAATTAAGAAGAGATGGCAAGAATACACAGAAGAACTGTACAAAAAAGATCTACACAATCCAGATAATCATGATGGTGTGATCACTCACCTAGAGCCAGGTATCCTGGAATGTGAAGTCAAATGGGCCTTAGGAAGCATCCATTTTTAAGGATGGCCTTACGAACAAAGCTTGTGGAGGTGATGGAATTCCAGCTGAGCCACTTCAAATCCTGAAAGATGATGCTGTGAAAGTGCTGCACTTAATATGTCAGCAAATTTGGAAAACTCGGCAGTGGCCACAGGACTGGAAAAGGTCAGTTTTCATTCTAATCCCAAAGAAAGGCAATGACAAAGAATGCTCAGACTACCTCAGTCTCACACGCTAGTAGAGTAATGCTCAAAATTCTCCAAGCCAGGCTTCAGCAATATGTGAACTGTGAACTTCCAGATGTTAAAGCTGGTTTTAGAAAGGGCAGAGGAACCAGACATCAAATTGCTAACATCTGATGGATCATCAAAAAAGCGAGAGAGTTCCAGAAAAATATATATTTCTGCTTTATTGACTATGCCAACAACTTTGACTGTGGATCACAATAAACTGGAAAATTCTGAAAGAGATGGGAATCCCAGACCACCTGACCTGCCTCTTGAGAAACCTGTATTCAGGTCAGGAAGCAACAGTTAGAACTGGACATAGAACAACAGACTGGTTCCAAATAGGAAAAGGAGTATGTCAAAGCCGTATATTGTCACCCTGCTTATTTAACTTGTATGCAGAGTACATCGTGAGAAACACTGAGCTGGAGGAAGCACAAGATGGAATCAAGATTGCCGGGAGAAATCAATCACCTCAGATATGAAGATGATACCACCCTTATGGCAGAAAGCAAAGAAGAACTAAAGAGCCCCTTGATGAAAGTGAAAGAGGAGAAGGAAAAAGTTGGCTTAAAGCTCAACACTCAGAAAATTAAGATCATGGCAGCCAGTCCCATCACTTTATGGCAAATAGATGGAGAAACAGTGGAAACAGTGGCTGACTTTATTTTTCTGGTCTCCAAAATCACTGCAGATGGTGACTGCAGCCATGAAATTAAAAGATGCTTACTCTTTGGAAGGAATGTTATGACCAACCTAGATAGCATATTGAAAAGCAGAGACATTACTTTTCCAACAAAGGTCTGTCTAGTCAAGGCTATGGTTTTTCCAATGGTCGTGTATGGATGTGAGAGTTGGACTATAAAGAAAGCTGAGCACCGAGGAATTGATGCTTTTGAACTGCGGTGTTGGAGAAGACTCTTGAGAGTTCCTTGGACTGCAAAGACATCCAACCAGTCCATCCTAAAGGAAATCAGTCCTGAATATTCATTGGTAGGACTGATGCTGAAGCTGAAACTCCAATACTTTGGCCACCTGATGCAAAGAACTGACTCATTTGAAAAGACCCTGATGCTGGGAAAGATTGAGGACAGGAGGAAAAGGGGACAGCAGAGGATGAGATGGTTGAATGGCATCACCAACTCAATGGACATGGGTTTGTGTGGACTCCGGGAGTTGGTGATGGACAGGAGGCCTGGCGTGCTGCAGTTCATGGGGTCGCAAAGAGTCGGACACGACTGAGCGACGGAACTGAACTGAACTGATTGTGTTGGTTTCTGCCAAATATCAACATGAATCAGCCATAGGTACACCTGTGTCCCCTCCCTTTTCCTCCCTCCCACCTCCCTCCCCATCCCACCCATCAAAGTTGTTACAGAACCCCTATTTGAGTTCCCTAAGTCACACAGCAAATTCCGATTGGCTATCTATTTTACATATGGTAATGTATGTTTCCATCTTACACTCTCCACATATTCTACCCTCTCTTTCCTCCTTTGGGGGAATATTTCTGATCCACAATTTATTGAACCCATAGTGTGGAACCTGCAGATAGGAAGGGCTGACTGTGTGTGTTTGTGTGTGTATGAGTGTGTGCCCTGCATATAATATATTTATATGTACATACAATGTATATAATCTATATTATACATTTGTACATACCTGGCACAAAATATACACACATATATGCTTGCAGGGACTACCTCTGGAAGACGCACAGGTAGAGGTTCTCTCTAGAGAAGAAGAAGGGATCGAGGGGTGAAGCCACTTACGTTTCATGTGTGATTATACTAACATGTAGATGCTTTACCTATTTTGAAAAATAACACAGTTTACACTTGGGTAGATCAGCCACGTCTTCCTCATGGACAAGTTCAATCCCTCAAGACAGAAACCAGACTCCTAGGGGACCCTAAAGGTGATTCAGGCTTGGAAATGGAGAGACCCACTGGAGGGCCCGGTGCACCCCACTGCTTCAGGCTAGAGCCAGCCCCAAACCCAGGGAACATGCTTCTGGCAAACTGGCCAGGCAGAGAGTGATTGGTGGCGTGGGGAGAGGGGTGGTGGGCTCTCCTAAGCCAGGAGCCAGTCACCTCCAGGAGAAGAATGAAGAAGGAGGCAGAGCCAGGACAAGACTCAAGGAGGTGGCTGGGTGGGGGAGGGCCGCCGAGAGGGCCCTGGCTCAGCCCAGGGTGGGGGAGGAGGTGCAGAGAGCCCCTTCCCAGACAAAGACCTGGGCCCAGCAGCCTCTGAGCCACTTGAAGGTCCCACAAGGCTGGAATCAGCCCCCCAACTCCGCTAGCCACATTTCCACCCAGAAGTTGGCCTGTGTTCACAGCCACCACACAGGCTAGACTGAGTCAAAGAATTCCAAGAACAGTCAGCTCCTGTACCTCCCGGCAACCCCCCACCAGATGTGCGGTCGAGCTGGACTTGGGTCTGCACTCTGTAACATCAGCTGTTTCTCTGTGCCCAGGTTTTCCCCTCTATGTCTCAGTTAAGTGTTCCTTTTGGAAACTTTCAGCCCTTTTATGGCATAGTTAAGGGGAGAGGAATTTTTCCAGAACTCAAAAGACGCTGGTTTAGCTGGGTTGGGAGAAGAGGGCAATTTCGGGGAGAAGAGCCGGAGCAACTGTGGCTGGGATGAGGGTGGAGGGACAACGTTGAGACCTTGGGGAGAGGGGGACTGGGCTCCTCCGGGCCTGGGCCACCTGTCCAAGGGTCCACGGGTGCTGAGTCTTGACAGCCTACACACATTACAGCTCTCCAGCCTTTGGTCCTCTGATATCTCTCATCACCCCTCACGTCTCCTCCCCAGCACTGTTGACCACAGTTGACATGTGGTTGAACACACATGTTCAAACGTCCCCTGCCAGCCCTGGGCCCCCGTGGTCCCCCTCCTCCCCACAGCTTGCCTTCACCTCTCTCCAGTGACACCAGAAAGAAAAACTGCTGGGAAGAAGAACTTTCTGGAATCCACCCTAGCTAAAGTTGCTAACAGCAACTCAGAGGAGAGCAAGTAAAGTCCATGGAGCCCACCAACCCACACAGACTCCGGGGACTTGCAGGGACTTCCTGGGGTCTTTGGAGCCCCGTCCAGTCTGTCCACCCAGATCCCCTCGGCCCAGCCCCTCTGTGAGGCGTCTGCTTTCTCCACTCTCTCGTCTTCCTCCCATGGCTTGTTGATTTCCTGCCAAACCTTTTCCCTCCTGGCTCCAAACTTCTGTCGGGAAAGAAATGAAATCAGCACTTGGAGGGCTGGAAGGGGAAAAACAGCTGCTTATAACAAAGTGGGGCGGGGGAGGGACTGGCGAGCAGCTGGATCCTGGTGGAAAAGGAAGCGTCTGGCAGGGGCGCTGAGCTCATAGCTGGAGAACAAACTCATGGCCCAGAGGGCACCAGGATAGAGGCTTACTATGGGCGTCTTGGGCTGCAGTCTTCAGATGCAAACACATGTCATGTCCCCATTAACCATCCTCTGCTGTGTGTTTCCCTCTACTTGACAAATGTGAGTCCAGCATCTTTCCTCTTGACTCTCCTATGAAGAAAAATTATAGTGCATGTGTTTGGAACATGATAGAGAACAGTGGGGGCTGTGGCATCAGGACTAATATTGATCAGAACAGGAAGACGCGGCCACATGGGCTGCCTCCACCAATTGTGGCCACGTGGAGCGTGGGCCTCCGATAATAAATCTGACCTAGAGACCCAGATTCTTGTGCACAAGTCGCCTGATATTTAAATATTGGCAACTAGATTCCCTAGTGGCTCAGACAGTAAAGAATATGCCTGCAATGCAGGAGACCTGGGTTCAATCCCTGGGTCGGAAAGATCCCCTAGAGAAGGGAATGGACTCCGGTATTCTCACCTGGAGAACTCCATGGACAGAGGAGCCTGGTGGGTTACAGTCCAGGGGGTCACAAGGAGTCAGACTTGACTGAGCGACTAACAATGAGTGCAGATGCCTTAAGGTACTGGCAGACCAGCTCACTGGGGGCTGAGCAAAATTAATGTGAGAGCTGGGCTGACAGGTCAGAGGCGGAGACCCTGTTTTATTGGTGAAAGCTGGTGTGTGGCTGATTGGGCCACTGTGGCCTGGAGTGGGCAACGCCAGAGGCCCCACCCACCCCTTGGGTCTCCTTTTAACAGTATGTATCGCTGACTCCTCCCCGCTCAAAAGGGCTTTTGCTCTCCACAGAGTGCCCCTGGCACTCCTGCTTGAAAGGCTGCCTACTTGCCACAGAGTTTCCTTGCCTGGAGACAGTAAGCCAGGAGCACTGAAACTTCACAGTCTTCTTCCACACCCCGCTCATCCACCATCTTCAAGGAAGGACTAACAGGAGAATGGACACTTGGCCCACTTGCCTTGAGTCAGGATTACCCTGAATATCCCTCACGCTCCAGAGGTCCCAAGGCTAACACACCCTCGGCGGTACTCTACCTAAAATTGCCCCCGCCGTGGCCTTCCCCCACCCCTCCACCCCCGTCCTGACCTGCTTTCTCCACTCCCTTCAAAGTTTCTCCTGGGAGAACTTCCTTAATAAACCACAGGCACATGAGCCCTTGTCCCAGGATTTGTTCTAGAGGCCCCTCCAGTAGACACAGCCAGGCCATCAGACAACTCCGCCCACAGTGGAAAAAAGAAGTTTGCCAGGAGCTGAAACCACAGTTAGAGAGCCTCAGAACTGTCAAACGACACTGCCTTTTCTGAGAATCAGCTTAGGATGCTCAGGGCTCCCACAATCCCTCTACTTTTCTGTCCCACCCCACCCCTTCCTCTGCAGGTCACCCTTCTTTTACCTTGTGGCTGCTCCCAAAGTTCCCCCTCCCCCAGGTCCACCCCCCCAACCTGGGAGCCATGCAGACCAGTATGTCTGACCCCACCCTAGGCCCAGGGGTGGGACTTGACTGGTAAAAGCTAATTTCAGTAAGTCCCAGCCCCATTGCATTAGTGCCTGGTACAAATAACCCACCTGGAAGTCATTTACAAAAAAAAAAAAAATTCCCAGGGAATGCCCTGGGGAGTGGGGCAGAAGTAACTCAGTTATCTTGAAGATGGAAATTCTAAAAGACAGATGCAACCTTGATATGAAGACTTGAAAAATGAGAGAAGTCAGTGAGAACAGGGGTTAGGGTTAGCAGCCAGACTGGATGGTTATAATGGACTCTATCGCTTCCTTGGTGGCTTAATGGTAAAGAACACACCTGCCAATGCAGGAGGCGCCGGAGACATAGGTTTGATCCCTGGGTCAGGAAGATCCCCTGGAGAAGGGAATGGTAACCTACTCCAGTATTCTCGCCTAGGAAAATCCCATGGATAGAGGAGCCTGGTGGGCTACAGTCCATGGGGTCGCAAAGAGTCAGATGTGACTGAGCAGGACATGACACACAGAAGAGGTTGGATGAGAAAACGGAAGAGAAAGGAGGACAGAGACCAAACCTGGTGTCTGTTGGTTGGAACCAAAAGCACCTAGGAAGTGAAGGAAACCAGTTACTGCTGTGGGCAGCTGGGACACCCAGGACAGAGATGACCACCAGAAAGAGGCAAAAGCCTCAGAGTTACTCCAACCAAGGGGAAGGGAGCTGGGGCATTTACCCATCAGCTCCCACCAGCCAGAGCAGCAGGGCTCCAGCTCCCAGGGCCTCCCACTAGAATCCTCGGAGGATCTTTTTTTCAAACTCACAATGCCTGGGTCCACGTCCAGAGATCCTGGGTTCACAGGCCCCAGTGCTAAGGGCTGGAGAATGCTCCCCAGGGAATCCATGTGCACAGTACAGCTTGGGAAGCCCCGGTCTCCCTGACTTCTCGGATCCCTTGGAGCCTGCAGGCTCGGGGCCTCCCTGAATAAGTTCAGCTGAGGATGGAAACCCTGGGAAAGCCGCCAGTGCAGCTGGAGATAAATCACTCACGGGCTGGGACCGCAGCCGGTGGAGGCTTGAGGAGCAGGGGTTTTGGCCTTCACTCCACTGTTTGCGCTCCCGTGACCAGAACGGAGCCGGACCCACAGACGTTCTTTTCAGGAGGGAAGGAAAAATGTCAAGCATATTTTCTGAGGTTTAATTTCCTCCTAGTGTCCTGAAGAAACCTTCCTAAAGCTCGGGCAGCCTCAACCTGAGCCTCTGGTATAACATCAAAGACTTTGAAATTGATACCCAGTGTGATTTTGCTAAAGTAAATAAAAACCAGGGGAGGAGAAAAATTAAAAAGAGCCTGGGTCTAGGAGAGGCCGCACCTCCGCCGAGAAGGTGAAAAAAAAAAGAGGCTGGTTGGGGTGGGGGAGGGGCAGAATTCTGAGAGTTTCAAATTCAGGGAAAGGGTTGCCAGATTCAGCAAATAAAAAAGCCTCGTTCAGTCAAAAACTGGATGCCTAGTTCAATTTGAATTGCAGATGAACACTAAATATTTTTTTTAGTGTAGAAGTGTGTCCTATGCAATACTGGGGGCATACTTTTATTAAATATTGCATGTTCAGTTCAGTCGCTCAGTCGTGTCCGACTCTTTGCGACCCCATGAACCACAGCACGCCAGGCCTCCCTGTCCATCACCAACTCCCAGAGTTTGCTCAAACTCATGTCCATCAAGTTGGTGATCCCATCCAATCATCTCATCCTCTGTCGTCCCCTTCTCCTGCCTTCAATCTTTCCCAGCAACAGATTCTTTTCAAATGACTCAGCTCTTCACATCAGGTGGCCAAAGTATTGGAGTTTCAGCTTCAGTATCAGTCCTTCCAATGAATATTCAGGACTGATTTCATTTAGGATGGACTGGTTGGATTTCCTTGCAGTCCAAGGGACTCTCAAGAGTTTTCTCCAACACCACGGTCCAAAACCATCAATTCTTCAGTGCTCAGCTTTCTTTATAGTCCAGCTTTCAAATCCATACATGACTACAGGAAAAACCATTGCTTTGACTAGATGGACTTTCGTCAGCAAAGAAATGTCGCTGCTTTTTAACATGCTGTCTAGGTTGGTCATAGCTTTTCTTCCAAGGAGCAAGTATCTTTTAATTTCATGGCTGCAGTCACCATCTGCAGTGATTGGGAGCCCAAAAAAGTAAAATCTGTCACTGTTTCCATTGTTTCCCTATCTATTTGCCATGAAGAGACGGGACCAGATGCCATGATCTTAGTTTTCTGAATGGTGAGTTTTAAGCCAACCTTTTCCCTCTCCTCTTTCACTTTCATCTTCTTTGCTTTCTGCCATCAGGGTGGTGTCATCCGCGTATCTAAAGTTATTGGTATTTCTCCTGGCAATCTTGATTCCAGCTTTTGCTTCATCCAGCCCAGTATTTCTCATGATGTACTCTGCATATAAGTTAAATAAGCAGGGTGACAATATACAGCCTTGACATACTCCTTTTCCTGTTTGGAACTGGTCTATTCTTCCATGTCCGGTTCTAACTGTTGCTTTCCGACCTGCATACAGATTTCTCAAGAGGCAAGTCAGGAGATCTGGTATTCCCATTTCTTTCAAAATTTTCCACAGTCTGTTGTGATCCACACAACCAAAGGCTTTAGCTTTGGCTTTTTGGTTCAATAAAGCAGGATTAGATTTTTTTTCTGGAGCTCTCTTGCTTTTTTCGATGATCCAATGGATGTTGGCAATTTGATCTCTGGTTCCTCTGCCTTTTCTAAATCCAGCTTGAACATCTGGAAGTTCATGGTTCACATACTTTTGGAATCTGGTTTGGAGAATTTTGAGCATTATTTTGCTAGCATGTCAGATGACTGCAATTGTGCAGTAATTTGAACATTTTTTGGCATTGCCCTTCTTTGAGATTGGAATGAAAACTGACCTTTTCCAGTCCTGTGGCCACTGCTGAGTTTTCCAAATTTGCTGGCATGTTGAGTGCAGCACTTTCACAGCATCATCTTTTAGGATTTGAAATAGCTCAGCTGGAATTCCATCACCTCCACTAGCTTTGTTTGTAGTGATGTTTCCTAAGGCCCACTTGACTTCACATTCCGGGATGTCTGGCTCTAGGAGAGTGATCACATCATCATGGTTATCTGGGTCATGAAGATCTTTTTTATATAGTTCTTTTGTGTATTCTTGCCACCTTTTCTTAATAGCTTCTGCTTCTGTTATGTCCATACAACTTCTGTCCTTTATTGTGCCCATCTTTGTATGAAATGTTCCCTTGGTATCTCTAATTTTCTTAAAGAGATCTCTAGACTATCTCTTTCTATTGTTTTCCTCTGTTTCTTTGCATTGATTGCTGAGGAAGGCTTTCTTATTTCTCCTTGCTATTCTTTGGAACTCTGCATTCAGATGCTTATATCTTTCCTTTTCTCTTTTGCTTTTCACTTCTCTTCTTTTCTCAGCTATATGTAAGGCCTCCTCAGAAAACCATTTTGCCTTTTTGCATTTCTTTTTCTTGAGGATGGTCTTTGATCACTGCCTCCTGTACAATGTCACAAACCTCTGTCCATAGTTCTTCAGGCACTCTGTCTATCAGATCTAATCCCTTGAATCTATTTCTCACTTCCACTGTTTAATCATAAGGGATTTGACTTAGGTCATACCTGAATGATCTAGTGGTTTTCCCTACTTTCTTCAACTTAAGTCTGAATTTGGCAATAAGGAGTTCATAATCTGAGCCACAGTCAGCTCCCAGCCTTGTTTTTGCTGACTTCTCCATCTTTGTCTGCAAAGCAGTCTGATTTCGGTATTGACCATCTGGTGATGTCCATGTGTAGAGTCATCTCTTGTGTTGTTGGAAAAGGGTGTTCGCTATGACCAGTGCGTTCTCTTAGCAAAACTGTTAGCCTTTGCCCTGCTTCATTTTGTACTCCAAGGCCAAATTTGCCTGTTACTCCAGGTATCTCTTGACTTCCTACTTTTGCATTCCACTCCTCTATAATGAAAAGGACATCTTTTTTGGGTATTAGTTCTAGAAGGTCTTGTAGATCTTCATAGAGCTATTCAACTTCAGCTTTACAGGTCAGGGTATAGACTTAGATTACTGTGATATTGAATGGTTTGCCTTGGAAACGAACAGAGATCATTCTGTTGTTTTTTGAGGCTGGACCCAACTACTCCAATTTGGACTCTTTTGTTGACTATGAAGGTTACTCCATTTCTTCTAAGGGATTCTTGCCCACAATAGTAGATATAATGGTCATCTGAGTTAAATTCACCCATTCCAGTCCATTTTAGTTCACGATTCCTAAAGTGTCAATGTTCACTCTTGCTGTCTCCTGTTTGACCACTTCCAATTTACCTTGATTCATGGACCTAACATTTCAGGTTCCTACGCAATATTGCTCTTTACAGCATTAGACTTTACTTCCATCACCAGTTACATCCACAACTAGGCGTTGTTTGTGCTTTGGCTCTGACTCTTCACTCTTTCTGGAGTTATTTCTCCACTCTTCTCCAGTAGCATACTGGGAACCTACCAACCTGGGGAGTTCAGCTTTCAGTGTCTTATCTTTCTTCCTTTTCATACTGTTCATGGGGTTCTCAAGGCAAGAATGCTGAAGTGGTTTGCCATTCTCTTCTCCTGTGGGCCACGTTTTGTCAGAACTCTCCACCATGACCCGTCCATCTTGGGCGGCCCTACAGGGCATGGCTCATAGCTTCATTGAGTTGGACACGGCTGTGGTCCATGTGATCAGTTTGATTCGTTTTCTGTGATTGTGGTTTTCAGTCTCTCTGCCCTCTGAGGGATAAGGATAAGAGGCTTATGGAAGCTTCCTAATGGGAGAGACTGACTGAGGGGGAAACTGGGTTTTGCTCTGATGGGCAGCTGGCTAGGACTCCCTTACCTGGGTGTGAGAGTTACTGGTATCTCTCCTTAGGTGGAGGTCTCTGGTCTCACCAGGGCGTCCTTGACCAGGCAGGTTGTCTCTGGCCTTCTATTTGTAGATAGAGTGGAAATGCCAGAAGATGTGGAAGTAGATGGAAAAAGGAGGAAAGAAGGGAGGAATGGGGTCTAGCTGGGGGTGTTGGGTGAGGGGCGCCGGCATCCCCTGGCCACCCCTCCCCACTCCAACTCCACCCCACCCCACCCCACCCCACCCCACCCCCGCGCTGCAGGCCAGGGTAGAAACTGCCTCTCTCTCGGCTCGCCGCCGAACGAACGTCGAAAGTCGTCCGGGAGCTGCCCCAGCCCAGCAGCGACCGGAGGGAGACTGAAGGCTTATTCACCCCGCCCCGCCCCTTCCCCGCCCCCGGGAATTTTTCTCCGGGGTTGCCTCCCTCCACCCTCTTCTCTCCCCTCCAAATAAGAAACCCGAGGGGGAAGAGCGGCTGGCGAGTACGCCCGGGGGCTGCTACCCTCCCCAGGGCAGGATCCGGCTGCCTAGCGGCTGGGGCTGGGAGAGCGCAGATGGAAGCGGGCCTCACCGGCCAAGGTCAGGGTCGGGGGAGGGGCCGGCTGCGGGCGCCGAGGCTCGAGCCCCTGAAGGTGAGAAGGGCCCCGAGGGCCGCCTAGATCCGGGCCGGCCCCGCGCTGCCTGCGGCCGGTTCTTGGAGGATGACGTGGCGGCGCGAGGCAGCGCCACGATTTCGGCCCAGACTCCCACACACCGCCCCCCCCTCCGGGATCCCGGGATCCCGGGATCCGACCCAAAGAAAAGAACGCAGACCCAGGAGAGACTTGACCGGAAGCCGTCGCCCGTGTTGTAGGGGACACAGTTTAATAAATATTGGTACATCAGCCCAGTGCAATGTGACTTTATGTCTCCTGGCGCTCCTTAGGTGCCCGATGGGTGACAGGCACCTTGCCAGCCTCTGGGTACACAAAGGTCGAGATAAGCTCGGCTCTTTCCCGGGAGTGCGGGTCGGGGGACGGGGTCACAAGGCAAACAACAGGCCTTTAAGAGTTCAATCTCCAGAACCAGGTAGCCAGCGGTGGGTTTGAACACAGGTCTCTATTCATCTGTGAGATGCGGACTTAAGAGGGACCTGGAGAGGGGCCAATGGGGTTCTGCCTGTGAGGCCCTTGGCACAGAGCCTGGCATGTAGGTAGGTGAAGCTGCCAACAGTCACTGATTGTCATTATTACTGTTACTATTACTATAGGCCTGCAATAGGTGCTGGGGGCTTTCCAGGTGGTGCTAGTGGTAAAGAATCTGCCTTTCCATGCAGGAGACATAAAAGACATGGTTTCAATCCCTTCATCAGGAAGATTCCCTGGAGGAGGGGAGGGCAATCCACACCAGCATTCTGCCTGGGAAATCCCATGGACACAGGAGCCTGACGGGCTATCATCCATAGGGTCGCAAAGAGTCAGACACGACTGAATCGACTTAGTATATAAACAGGTGCTATAACAGAAGAATGTACAATATAGAATGCGGGCACAGAGACCAATGGGCTAAGTGCCCTAATAAAGGGCACAGAGAAGCACACTCTTAGCACAGAGGATGGGGTGTATCATTCTGCCTGGGGATGTCACCAAAGCTCCCATAGGTGGCTGCTCAGCTAGATCATGAAGGATATGAAGTTTGCTGAATAACAAGAAATGAAAAGATGTTTCAGGTGGAAGCAAATATGTGGGCCAAGGAGGAGGAGAGAAGGGGCAGGGCGGATTCCAAGATGGGCTTCTAAGTGTCTGGAGGAGACACAGATGAGTGAGGGGTTGCAGCTCTTCCCTCATGAGCATCTGCCCTCGACCACACTTGTGCCAAGCCAGCCTTCCCTCTGTGACCGTCTGGACCCCACCAGGCACAGCCTCCATCATGGCAAGGTCCCTGTCCTTTTAGCGACCACCTCAACCCACTCAAGATGCTCTGAAGCTGACATCCAAAGGGAAGGTCCTGGATCTTTTATCTTTTTCTTCCCACAGTGATTCTTGGCGCTTGTGCAAATCTGCTTACTCTTTTCCGGCCACCTTTGAGCTCTTCACAAGTGAGTCATTTTTATGTCCATTGGCCAAAATCCAAATGAAAAGATCCCAAGTTCTTGAAAGAAGGGGCTGTAATGATAATATTAACGATAACAGTTAGCAAACATGGCAGCTTCCTTTCCATCAAGCACTGTGCTGATGCCTTCTCTGTGAATCACTGCACTCAGGTAATGCAGCTGAATTGAAGTGATTTGTTCAAGGGTCACCCAGCCAGTAATGGTGAATCTGAGATTCAAAGCCAGGGCTGCCTTACTCCAGAGCTGATTCCAGTACCACTGAACTATCCTTCTTCTTCTTTTTTTGGCTTGCAGCATGCAGGATCTTAATTCCCGACCAGGGATTGAACCCATGACTCCTGCAGTGGAAGCAGAGTCTTAACCACTGGACCACCAGGGAAGTCCCTGAACCATCTATTGAGAAAGCTAAATGTGTCTAGTTAGGGTTTAGATCAAGAGAGGGGAAAAGGGAGGGCTCCTAATCTCATTTGGAGGACAAGTTAGCTGGTGAAGATGTCACCAGCCCAGCGGGGGCCACAACCATGGACCTGAGTACCACCTGGTGTGTGTCCTGTAAGTTCCACATACCACCCTGCACATCGTGTCTTTCAACCAAGGGAAACCACATGAGGTCTTTCAACCAAGGGAATTTAACAGGAAATTTGTTTTGCAGGTTGGACTTCCTGAGGAGCCAAATGGGATGGCAAGGTGACCAGACAGTTTAGTAATAGCAGTAAGTCACTGCTGCCATCACTAGGGCCAGGACAGGAAGGGAGAAGCGAGGGTTATCAGAGCCCATGGCTCAGGCCACCTGGCAGCTGTTGGAACCACAGTAGAGATGTAGCCACAGAAGCACAGGGTTGGGTAGGATGGGGATTTCTGGCAACTACCCTCCAAGGTAGTTATTTTTGCCCCATTTTAGAGATGAGAAAACTGAGACTTGGAGGGGTTTAGTGACTGACCCAACCAAGATGGAGGTCAGTGTGTCTGTCTTCATAGCTCTAGGGACTTTGTGAGCCATGAAGAATTCAATAACAGAGGAAGACAACTTAGGAGCCTTCAGCTTCCAAAGACCTGACGGGGCTGGGGGTAAGGGATCAAGGGCCCTTGGCTGACAGCGGTGCCTGTGTGTCTCTCCTGGGCTGTCCTGCCAAGTCCCAGCTGTAGCCCAGAGAGGCACAGTACATGAAGCGGCAGCCTGGGCTCTGCGTGTTGGGACCAAGGGTGATTCTTTTTCCTTTGAGGTCTTCTGTATTTCCCAAATCTTCCCAGAGGAACACGCACATCTCCATTAGTGGGAAGGACAGCTCATCTCCAGGCATCACTGAAAAGATAGAAGTCTCCAGATGAAGGCTTTAGCAGAAGTTGGGGCCAAACATAGTGACACGAGGGAAAACTGGCCAACACAAGTGGCTTGTCACCGGCCTGCAGCCTCCTCCCCGGGAGGGAACACGATCAGGAGGCGAAAACATGCTATGGTACGAGTTGCCATTCACACATACACACCCAGCCTTCTTCTGCACAACACACACACATATGACACACATAAATGTACACACACAAACACACTCTTGTGTTCTCATAAGCAGGCCCAGCACACATACTTGCTTACATGTACACATGAAACACACATATAAACACACATTCCCATACACACATATCCACATGTGCAAACAATAACACACATACATTTACACATGCCAAACAGAAGTCTGTTGTGAACATGCACACAACACACCCATGTGCACACACACACACAAACATCACATACACACAGGCTCATTCTGCTTCTTTTCAAATGAGACTTGGCAAAAGGTTCCTTGTCATAGCCTCTCCCAGGGAGTGTCTGGCCTCCTTGGAGTAGATCCCGGTATCACCTCCCAGAAACAGAGTGGGCTTCACCTTTTGGCCCCAGAACACAAGCCACAGGTGCCGTCTCACAGGTGGGCCCCAGAGAGCACCTCCCGCTGTGATGCGAGTGGAGGCCCAGGCAGTGCCCCTGAGCACCCAGCAGTCCAGCAGTGCCCACCGGGCAGCCCAGGAGCTCCCTGAGGACCCACACCCCGCTGAGCCACTCTGAAGTCTCAGGAGCAACTGCAGTTGGCAGAGTCTACGTGTCCCCAGAGGAAGCTGTGAGGCCAGACCCAGCTGAGCCCCTAGGAAGGCTCCTGGAGTCTCTTCATGAAGTGAGGGGTGCTGGGAAAGCTGAAGAGTCTCATGCAAATAAGCAAAGCTGGAACACACCCTCACATCATGCACAAAAATAAACTCAGAATGGCTTAAAGACTTAAATATAAGACAAGACATCATAAAATGCCTAGCAGAGAACATAGGTAAAACATTCTCTGACATAAATTGTACTGATGTTTTCTTAGGTTGGTTTCCCGCGGCAACAGAAATAAAAGCAAAAATAAACAAATAGGACCTAATCAAACTTACAAGCTTTTGCACAGCAAAGGAAACTATAAACAAAACAAAAAGCCAGACTGAGAGAACATATTTGCAAATGAGTCGACCAACAAAGGCTTACTTTCCAAAATACACAAACATCTCATACAACCCAATAACAAAAAGCAAACAACCCAACAAAAAATGGCAAAATACCTAAATAGAAATTTCTCCAAAGAAGACATACAGATGGCCAATAGGCAGGTGAAAAGATGCTCAACATCAAAATTATTAGTAGAGAAATGCAAATCAAAACTACAATGAGGTATCACCTAACACCTGTGAGAATGGATCATCATTAAAATGATGTCTAAAAACAATAAATGCTGGAGAGGGTGTGGAGAAAAGGAAACCCTCTATACACTGTGGAAATGTAAATATGGGAATGTAAATTGATGCAGCCACTGTGGAGAACAGTATAGAGGTTCCTTAAAAAACAAGAAACAGAATTACCACATGATCCAGTAATCCCACTACTGGGCATATATCCAGAGAAAACTCTAATTCAAAAAAATACATGCACCCTAATGTTTATAGCAGTACTATTCACAATAGCCAAATTTTAAATATAATATATATTTATTAATATATAATATATATATGATGTCTTCTTTATCTATATATATATATAATGGAATATTACTTGCCCATAAAAAAAGAATGAAATAATGCCACTTGCAGGATCATGGATGGACTGAGAGATTATCACACTAAGTGAAGTAAGTCAGATAGAGAAAGACAACTACCATATGATGTCACTGATATGTGGAATCTAAAATATGACACACACAAACTTATCTAAGAAACAGAAATAGATTCACGAACATGGAGAATAGACTTGTGGTTGCCAAGGGGGAAGACAGAAAGGGGAGGAATGGAATAGGAGTTTGGGGATTTGCAGATGCAAACTAGTATATGTAGGATGGATAAGCAACAAGGTCCTACTGTAGAGCACAGAGAACTATATTCAATATTCTGGGATAAACCATAACGGGAAAGGATATGAAAAAAAGAAGAAAGAAAGGCACCTGCTGTAAGAATACTCAGACCAAGCCCCTGTCCCTAGGTGGGCTCAGTTTCCTCCTCTGTAACGAAGGGGGCTCTCAGCACAGCTCGGCACATCCCTCACCTGCTGCATCAGGGCCTTGTAGTTTGAGCTGCAGATTTAGCTCCTGACATTTGCAAGCAGGGGGAGGGGAATTTAATTCAGAGGCTAAAGTACATCCGCCACCGTCACTGCCACTATATATATACATGCCGCTCACTCACCAGAGCGCCCAGGTGGTTCAGGGGAAGAACACACCCTACCAAGTGGTACATTTACCCCCTCTGGGCCCCTTCAGGTTAACCACAGCCCCCTGTGGCTTGCCAAAAACATCTGCCCATATGTTTCCTGGACGACAATGGAGCAGCAAAGGGCCTGGGATTGGAGGGGCCCTCTGGAAGCTGAGGGCCTCCGGGTCTAGAACAGGAAGAGGGTGGCAGGCCGGTCTGCAGGTGTGGGACAGGGTCTCACAGGCTTCTGAGCACCAAGGCAGGGGGCATGCTCAGGGTGGGCTAAGATTCCTCTCTGCAGAGAGGTAACTTTCCAAAGAGGGTGCCCAGCAGAGATTGAATTTAGAGCTTTGGCTTATTTATTTTTTAATGTATTCATTTTATTCATTTGGCTGATCAAGTCTTAGTTGCTGCATGTGAGATCTAGTTCCCCAAACAGGGATCAAACACGGGGCCCCTGCACTGGGAGCACGGAGTCTTAGCCACTGGAACACCAGAGAAGTCCTAGAGCTTTAGTTTCTTTAGAGAAAGACCTTGCCCATTACATGGCAAGATGGGTGAGGACAAGAAATTAGCTTGAAAAGACCTGGACTTGGCATCCCTTGGAAAAGGAGATGAGCCCCTTGATGGTCCAAGGAGTAAAGAGAGGGACACAGGGGCAAGGTAACTCAGGGTGCCCAGATAGTGCTGCCCTTAACCCCAGTGAGAGCCCCATGCTGGTCCTTCTGGGGGTAAGGAATTGATGAGACCAAGGGGACGTGTACAACCAGATGACCCACAAGCTGTGTGAACCTCAGCAAATTACTGGACCTCTCTGATCCTTCATTTCTTCCTCTAAAGCATGATGTCATGTGAAACTTTTACAAGGTTGAATCACAATAAATACTGAACGAAAACAGCTCTTCTAGGGCATACACTCTTCTTCCCCGAGGGGTGGCCCAGGGCCTCTGTCTGCAAGCTGCTTTCCTGGGCAGCTGCGGTAGCCAGACTTCCAACAGAAAAACAAGAGTCCAGGCCAAGTGATTCCAGAGAATTAACGTAGGAAGGAGCCGATGAAAATCTAATAGAAGCGGCAAGAAACTGCTGCTTCCCTCGGGCTGGAGGGACAGAGGAAGCAGGGCGAGATCAGTAGCTAAAACCAAGGAGGAGACACCGCCCGCCCGGGCTGCAGAGCTGCAGACACGGTTCAGAGCCGAGAGCGCTGGAGGTACCCCGCTCGGTTTCTCTCCTCCCGGGGAGGCGGGGGCGGTGCCTAGCCCCCTTCCCTGATGCCCATTGGCTGAACCTAGGGGTGATGCCGCGTGCAAGGGACCCTGGGAAATGTAGTCCACGGGATCAGGCCAGGCAGCCCGGCAGAGCAGCGGAGGTGGGGGGTGGGTGTGGACGCGATGGCTGTAGCTGACGCCCAGCTTTACCGTGGGGCGGAGAAGGGCTGCTGTGCCTGCCCGAAGGCAGTGACTTTGCCTCTGCTGAATCTTCAAAGCTCCTCGATCCCCACATCGGTGGAGGGTAAGTCTGGAGAGAGAAGCCGCTGTCACCCCGCACCATCAGGAGGGAGAACGGGAGAATGACCTTGTGGGCAGTTCAGGTCACTTGACTTGGGGCCTGGGGAGCTAGTACGCTGGGTCCCAATCCTGACCTCCCTGCACGGTGGCTCCTGAGCCGCCCTGCCGGCCAGAGCTGGACATCGAACTCCGGGTGAGCGGAGCGCCGCCAACGTGGGGGGCGGGGAGGGGGTGCGGGAAGGTGATGGGGGGTTGGTAATAGCAGTTGCTGTTGGTGAAGGCTTTAGGAGTCTAGGCGCTATGCTTCATGCTTTGGATGGACAGTGTCATCTATTCTTTTAACAACCCGTAATACACACCAAGTACGTCCCCATAAAACCCAGGGGTGGGGGAGAATTATTGTCAAGAAATTTTAAAAGTATGTCCCAGGTGTCCACAAATAACTGAGGAAAGTTAAAATCCTGAAACTGAAAAATGGGAACCTCCCAGAAGGTCTGAGCAGGTGTGGTGTGACTGGTTGAGGCCAAACATGACCTTGGGGTCAATATAATTTTCTATTAGGTAGATAGAGAACCATTCACTTTGGCCTATGTCCTATGTAATAAAACGGGCATCAGCACTCTCTCTGTTTTCCTTCAGTATTTATCATGATGCAACGTTGTAAAAGTTTCACATGACATCGTACTTTAGAGAAAGAAATGAAAGATCAGAGAGGTTGAATAACCTGCCTAGGGTCACACAGCTTGCCCATGAGAGACAGCATGTCACTCTGTGATGGAGTGACTGCTAATGAACCCCCCACTACTATCTCCCCACCTATCCAATCAGGTCCGGGGTGCCCGGGGCTGAGCTGAGGTGGCAGGCAAGGTGGTGATGTTGGATGTTTATATTCTGAGAGCATCCCAAGGCCAAATATAAACTGGGTGATGCCCCAGAGTGTGATGCTACACTGCCTCCAGGTCGTGATGGTGAGCACACCGTGTGTAGACCGAGCAGGGTCAGTGTGAACCCAGTGGTCAGCTCTCAGAAGCCTCTCTGGCTCTCCCTGACTTTTCCCTTTAAGCCAGTAAGAAGACAATAGCAGGAAGAGGCTATGGGGCTCTCCAGTCTCCCTTGCCCTGAAGGCCCTAGAAGGGTTGGGTGACTTGTCCAAGATCACACAGCTGGTGGAGGATAACCCCATACCACACATGCAGCTGCAAAGCCATTTCATGCCTACTTCCTCTCTCCGTCTCCGAAATGATGCCCCTTCACCGCTTGAGTTTCGGTGGTTCAAATCTAGAGGGCAGAATGGGTTGGGTTGCATTTTTCACAAACGCCTTCACAGGTCACAGGCAAGATTTTGCTTGTGAACTGAAAGTAGGAATATATTAAGTATGGTTTAGGGCACAGCTCTCTCCCTCTTCCCCAGCCCAAATACATCAGGATCTTTTCTCCTACCCCCAAAATTATATGACAGGGTGGAAAAGAGGAATCTGTTTCATTTTCCCACTCCTGGTGGGACATTTCCCCCAAAAAGGCAATTCAATCCTCACTGGAAGATTAGGAAGAGGGCAGCTCCCAGTCTCATGGCTGCATGAGACACAGGTGGATGAGAAGAGAGCTCAGCTTGAGTCCAAGGCCTTGGGCTCCAGGCCTTTCGTCCACCAGGCCTCTCATCCAGGCCTCAGCCGTTTCATTGGGGGGCTGGGGTGGGGGCCACATCTTCCAGGTCCTTCTAGAAGGATTAACATTCTGCTGGAAGTCGTGTACTGGGAGGCAGCAGTGCTAATACATGAGTTCACAGCTAATGAGCTGCAGGGAACAGGAGGCTGTTTCAACACACTCAGAGATGGGCGATCTACTTGAAAATGAGGCTACTTCTAATGCAAGGATGATATTACGTCAGAGCACTTTGGCTGCTTAAAAAGAAACCCCCAACTCAGTGGTTTAAAACAACAGCTTTTAAACTGTTACTTAGCTCATGATTCTGCAAGTTAGCAGTTTGGGCTGGGCTCACTCCTATGGCTTGTGGCAGGGTTTGCCTGGCCTGGCTGACGTGTCGTACAATGGCTCAGCCAAAGTATATGGCTTCATCCTCACAGGGAAGCCTGGGCTTTATATCTTGTAGCTGGCAGGATCCCAAAACAAGAGCTGGGAGTTTCCCTGGGGGCTCAGTGGAAAAGAATCTGCCTACTAATGCCGGAGACACGGGTTTGATCCCTGATCTGGGAAAATCCCATAAAACCTGTGCTCCACAACTGTTCAGCCTGTTCTCCAGAGCCCAGAAGCTGCAACTACTGAAGTTCGTGTACCTGGAGCCCATGCTCCATAACAAGAGAAGCCACCACAGTGAGAAGCCCATGCATCACAACTAGAGAGTAGACCCCCCTCACTGAAACTAGAGAAAAGCCTTCAGAGCAACTAAGACCCAGCACAGCGAAAAGTAAATAAATAAAAATAAAAAAGACTGGAGCAGCAGAACTCAAGGTCATAGTCACTGCGACTATATTCCACTGCCAAGGTCAAGTGACAAGGCCAAGCCTGATTTGAGGATTGAGAAACTGGCTTTAGCTCTTCATGGGGGAAGCTGAAAAGTCACATCCCAAAGGAGCATGAACACAGGGAGGAAACAAGGACTGTCACCATGTCCCCAGATGTCCTTTCTAAAGTCTTCTAGGAACGAAGTAGAGACTCCTGGCAAAAGCAAAAATGTTGAACAGAATAGTCCACCCAAGCAAGGATTCTGTGGCATCAGCCCAGTGTGCACCTACTAAGTGTAAACTGTATGTCTTAGCAGTGTTGAGCTGGAGCCCCTGAGCCCTGGTGCATAACAGCAACTGTTAAATCCTCGGGAATTTTGTGAGCCCGATGTTGAATCATCACAGCTTGCAGTTGGCCACGGTGGGAGTATTTGCACCCTGGGAATCGGCAAACACCGCAAATCAGGGAACTGAGTTAGCAGGACACCACTTGTTCAGTCACTCAGTCATATCTGACCCTTTGCAACCCCATGGACTTCAGCATGCCAGGCTTTCCTGTCCTTCACTATCTCCCAGAGTTTGCTCAAACTCGTGTCCTTTGAGTCAGTAATGCCATCCACCCATCTCGTCCTCTGTCACTCCCTTCTCCTCCTGCCTTCAATCTTTCCCAGCTTCAGGGTCTTTCTCAATGAGTCTGCTCTTCACATCAGGTGACCAAACAAACACTACCATAACAAACACTTTATCTCCCAATCTAATGAGTAAGATGAACAGATACACAGTGAAAGATTATAAGACACTAATCAGAACAGGCTGAATGCAGTGCAAGACAGAAGTTGAGAGACCAGAGACACAAAGGGAAAGGAAGTTATGGCTCCTGGAGGTAGAGTTGGGGTAAGGAATCCATCCTGGGGGAGCTGGCCTTTTCTCTGGGCCTTGAAGAGTGAATAACGGGAGGCGAGGCTGCAACAGGAGTGAGGGGTGCAGGCAAAAGCAGAGATCGGGGCTAAGGTCACAGAGCATCGTTTAGTCTGAGCTTGGTTTCTGGTGACAGTCAGAAGTTTACTGATCCCATCTCAATCTTGGGAAGTAAGTGGTCCAGGCAGGCTTGTGGCCCGGCCTCCCACCAGCCCTTCCCCCACCCTGTTCTAGAATCTCAGCGAATAGGTGCACGACCTTCTCTCTCCTCCTCCTCTAATCGGCTGCAGTGGACGGTCCGTACACCCAGCTGGATTTGACACATGGCTGTGTGTGCTTGGACAGGTTGCTTAATCTCTCTGAATCTTTGTTTCCACATCAGAGCAAAAGTAACTGCAGGGTCCCTGGGATTGAGGGGCTGGTGCTGGTGCGGAACTTAGCATGGTGGCTACCCATAGAGTGGACATTCAGGGAGGTGTATGAGAGAGAGAGAGAGACAGGCAGGCAGGCAGGCAGAAAGACTGGTTTTTCCCTCCTTTCTAGGCCCTGACCAAGCCCATCTCAACCTCCCTCCACCCACTCTGGGGGGATTGGGGGGCAAGGCCACTCTCCTTCCTAGGCTTGCGGGATTGGGGGAAGAAGACCTTGGGTGACCTGGCCTTGTGTTGGTTGATTCTGCGTGGGCAGCCATGCTGAACCTTGGCCACTTCAGTCCAGTTCACTGAAGTCGCTGCTTCAAACAAAGCGTCTGGGGGACTCCAGGCTGCCACCCTCCAACTTATCCACCTTGGTCCGCAGTTCAGGAACCCCATGAGGGGATATGGCCGCCACACTTGCCTGGAAAGGCCTTTTTAGGAAACAGCACCAATCCCTCCAGGAACAAGGGGTGGGGTGCCTGGTTGGGGCAGGACCTGGATACAAGCCCAGGGGGTGTGAGGCCGGAAGTCGGGTGGGTCAGTGACCCAAGCAAATATTTGGCAGATCAAGGCTCAAGGCTGGCCTTGAGAGTCCATCACTGGGTCCTTGGGATGTGAGGTCAGGCTGCTCTCCCCTGCCTCTCCCTCACTGCAGGGACAGATGTTTCTAACCCAGAGCGGACCCCACCCCCTATCTTCCCAGCCCCCAACCTAGAGTTCCTGCCTTGCACACCTCACCCCAGTGGCTCCCCTACAAGTCACTGTCTCCCCCAGAATGAGGCATAGGGGCTGCCAAGCATCTGACACTGCATATTCATTGGAAGGACTGATGCTGAAGCTGAAGCTCCAATACTTTGGCAACTTGATGCAAAGAACTGACTCATTGGAAAAAGACCCTAGTGCAGGGAAAGATTGAAGGTGGGAGGAGAAGGAGACAATAGAGGATGAGATGGTTAGATGGCATTACCAACTCGATGGACATGAGTTTGGGTAAACTCCGGGAGTTGGTGATGGACAGGGAGGCCTGGTGTGCTGCAGTCCATGAGATTGCAAAGAGTCGGACATGACTGAACGGCTGAATTGATTGATTGATCCCTCCTGGAGAGAGGCCCACTTACTCGCCCCCACCCCTGACACCCCAGCCCAGCTCTCAGTACCCCCAGCTGGCGAGGATGTCCCTCTCCAAGCCTGAGGGAGACAGCCTCCGAGGCACGCGAGGGACCTGGACACACATCCCCCATGTCCCCTGCAATGGAGAGGGCCCTCATGCTTTCTTAGAAAGCTGCTGAGCACGGCCTCAGCCAAAGCCAAGAGCGTGGCACTGCCTGCCCGGGTGCTTTGTTCCACTTCCTGGAGGGCTAAAAATACCCTGGCACTGCCAAGGAGCCCAGGGGAGCCAGCAGTGGGAGTGGTGATCAGGCACCTGGCACAATTAAAAGGAGAAATGCAGTCACTCCTTCAGAGCAGAATAAGCCACTTCCTTTCTCTGCCTGCTTGGTTCCCAAGACTGTCCCTTCTGTTTCCTCCTCTCGCCATCAAGGGAGCTTCCCTGCATGCCTGCTGTACCCCTGCTCCCTTCCTCCTTCCTCCCCTTGAACCACCTCCATCCCAGAGCAGAGGACTGGGCTCTGACACGTGTTAGAACAGCCGCTCTCCTGCAGAACACTCCGAAAGCCTCACGTTCCTCCAGCAAAGCTGTGATTAGCACCCAGGCTTCAGATGGAAATCTCTTAGTAGCTGAGAACCCAGGGACTTCAGTTCAAGAGTTGGGTCTTGACATCTGTCCAGCCTCAGTCGTCTTCATCTTCTCAGGACCTCAGGCCTCTTTGAGAATCTGATGAGAGGTCCGGCCCCAGAGTAGGCTTCTCCAAGCAGTGGGAGGGAATGCACGATGGTCAGAGCCCCATCCAGGACTCCCCAACCCCTCCCAAGTGAGGAGTCCTCCATGTGCTGGAAGCCAGGCCCTGAGTAACACCTTGAGATGGATGATGGGGAAGGGGCGGGGGTGGGGTTGGGGTGTGCAGACAACCGAGGGGCAAGTGTGGGGGAGAGGACCAAGAGCTGTGGGATGCAGGGCTGGAGGGGTCAGGACAAACCGGGGTGAAGAAAGGAAGAGGGTGTATTCGAATGGGATTTTGAAGGACAGACAAAATTTAACCAGAGAGAAAACGTAGGGTCAGAGAAGGGCATGAAAATATAGCCTGTCTGAAAGCTGGAGCGGCCAAAGGACTTGCATAGGGCTTGAGGGGTGTGCTGGTTTTCCATTGCTGTGTAACAAGAAACACACGCTAGTTATCTCACAGTTTCCGTGGGTCAGGAGTGAGCACAGCTCTGCTGGATTCTCTGCCCACAAGTTGCTGAAGATTTCTGTGGGGTTGTGGTACCCCTGAGGCTTCGACGGGACAAATCTGCCTCCTGCTTCATCCAGGTGACTGGCAGAATCCACTGCTTCACAACTCCAGGCCCCAGGTTTCTACTGGAGGCCACTGCAGGCTCCTGGAAGCCTTCTCATCCCATAAATTGGCTGAGACCGAATCTTATATAAGATAACCTAATCAGGGAAGCTACATTTTACAGTCAAACAGCCAGTCACAGGTCCCACCCACACCTGGGAGAGGGGATCACACAGAGGGGTAAAAATAGGGGGTGGAGTTCACCAGGCCATTGTAGAATTCTGCTGACCACTGTAAGACTCAGCTGGAAGACAAGGTCAAAGTCCACTTGAGAAGACCCTTGATTCAGTGGGAAACAGGAAGCCCTGAAAGGGGCTGGGAGGAAAGGATGAGAGCAGATACAAGGTCAGTGCCCTTTGGGAAGGCAGTTGCCATGGTTCAGTGTCCACTTGGCTGATTCTGATTTCCTTCTGGCCTCTACTCGAGTAAGTAATCAGTAAGTCTGATCAGTAAGTCTTCCCTGTCTACCTGACAGGAAATGCTCACCTGCCTCTTCTCCCAGCTCCTCACTCAGCCTTATTGTTTCACAGCCCTTACCACTGTTGGTCCCACTCTGTGTTTGCCTATCTATCTGCTCATTGTCTTTCTCTCCCTCATAGATTGCAAGAATTCTGTTTGGCTTAGTGATGTATCTCCAGCCACATGAACAGTGCCTGGGGTATAGTACGTGCTCAATAAATATTTGTCTGTCACTCCAGACAGAATGAATGGATGATTGAATGGGTTCAACAAGAGACTTGCTAGAACTGCCTACGATTAAAATTCAGCAGTGGAAGAAGGCTGCACTGGTGATGCTGTGGGGTTTATGTTGATGAGTTGGGTGGTGATGCTCACCAGCATCTCCGTGGGAAGGGGATGAACACAATGGAAAGTGGACACTGAGTTTAGCTTTGGTCAAATGGATCTGAGATGGCTGGGAGCAGCCAAGTCGGGATAGCTACTAGGCAGTTGGAAATGTGAGGTTCAGAGCTCATGAAATGAGTAGGGAATGGGAAATAGATTCTGCAGTTAGTGCTCATAGGGGACAGATAAGTCATGAGGTTAAGTGACAGGAGAGAAACAACGAAGCATCTGGAAAGAAGGAGTTCATTTGAGAGGTAAGAGGAGATGGCAGAGGCGAGGCAGAAAAGTTCCTGGAAGAAGGTGGTCCACGTTCGGTGCTGCAGAGAGGCCAAGCAAACAAGACAAGAACTGAAAGACTTTGGTAATGAGGGGCTGCTGATGACTACGTGAGAGCAATCTCAGAGGCATGAAAGATTCCAGGTCAATGAGAGGCTGCAAGTGGTACCAAGGATCCCTCAAGGAGGAACCTGAGGTGACACTGAAAACAGACATGATCGTGACAAAGGGAGGAAGGAAGAAGAGGATAGGTCCCAGGGTGATGAAGAACATTCTGGGATAACCAAAAAGCCCAGACTCAGACCCAGCTCCCTCACTGAAATGTTCCCTGTCCTGCCCTGCCCCCACCCAGCCATCAACGCAGAAGGAACTGAGGAAAGGAGGGACTTGGGTGGAGAACACACACTGGTCCCTTGAACCTGCCCCCCGCCTTGGGCTTGAAGTAGCTGTTGAGAGAAGCTTAAAAGGGGCTCTTCGGGGGAGTTCAGCGACTGAGGGCTCCTCATGGGGTATCCTGCTCTCATCTGTTCCCTGGGGCTGGAACCCACTGGGAGGATGAGAACAGAGGTACAAGGTCAGTGCCTCCTGGGAAGGCAGTTGCCATGGTTCCAGGGAAGTGGATCAGGGGCTGTGGCCATGGGGATGGAGAAGAAAGACCCAGTAAAAGACCAGTGGTAGATGGCAGCATCTCCCATCCACGGGCCCTTCCACAATGTAACCTCGACACACCCCTGCGGAGAGGTGAGGCCTGAGTCTCTCCACCCTGACCCTGCTGGCCATTGTGACTCAACTAGTGGAGTCCGGTATAAAGCACAGCGCTGACCTCATCCTCGGGGTGGGACCTCACGGCTGGGTGGGACCTTGGGGCTTCTGAAGGTTTCTCTCTCTGGGAACCTGTGTCTTTGTAGCCCTGAGCCACCACATAAGTCTGATTAACCTAAAACTACCACAAAGAAGGCCCTTTGACCTGGCCTCAGCTGAACTCGAAGCTGACACATACCGCCACACCTCTGACCAAGGCTCTTGACAGCCTGGGCTCTTGACCTTGATCCACCTTATTCCTGGGGTGGATCGTAAGGCCCAGTCCACCCCCCTCCCCCGCTGGCCCTGAGAAGGCTAACTTTACTCCCCCAGGGCCTAGAGTGAGTAATAGGCAAACAAGCCCTGGGCAGGGTGTCGCCCCTTAGCCAGTCCCAGTGGTGGTGGACATGAGACAACTGCCAGCTCCCAGACCCCCACCTACTCCCCTCCAGGAAACATGAAAATCCAGAGACCATCCCAGGCCCTGCTGCACTCCAGGAAGAGAGACTGGGCAGCCGCCCAGAATCACACAAAGTGGACTTTGGGCTGATTGCCCAAGCTGGACCAATGCCCCCTCCTTCTTAGAAAGGGCACTCTTTCCGGAACCAAGGCCACAGTTTGTCACGAAAGCCAGATGTTGGCAGACAGATGGGAGGGGCCACTTGAGGTAGATGGGGCACCTCCCTGATGCCCCCCCACCCTGTCATTTTGGGGCAGGGAAGGCAGTCCTCAAGTGCAGGGAGTAAGTCTTTATAGAGGACAGTTCCAGCTGCTTCTGAGAACAGGCTGCAAGGTCATTGGGAACTCAACCCCCAAATATCAGCCTTTAGCAGTAAGATAAACAGAGTTTGGGGAGCATCACAAGATGGTCTTCTTTAGAGCAAAACTGGTAAGTGGAAATCAGAAAGAAAATGTTTTATATCCTGTGCTTGTGTTAGGATACATGTAACCAGCCATTTAGGATAGGGTTCAATTTATTATTTAAATGGACTTATTTTCAGTTGGATGGCATCACCAACTCAATGGACATGAGTTTGAGCAAGCCCCGGGAGATGGTGAAGGACAAGGAAGCTTGGTGTGCTGCAGTCCACGGGGTCACAAAGAGTCGGATACGACTGATCGACTGAACAACAATCCTCAGTTATCCATTCTTTTAAATAATTTTGTAAAATTTCTCTTTGGCTATGCTGGGTTTTCTTTGCTTCACAGGCTTTTCCCTTGTTGCAGAGAGCAAAGGCTCCTCCCTAGTTGCGGTGCACAGGCTTCTCATTGTGGCTTCTCTTGTGGAGCACGGGGTCTAGGGCATGTGAGCTTCAGTAGTTGTGGCGCACAGGCTTAGTTGTTCCGCAGCATGTGGGATCTTCCAGAATCAGGGATCGAACCTGTGTCCCCTGCCTTGGCAGGCAGATTCTTTACCACTGAGCCACTAGGGAATCCCTATCCATTATTTTAACAAATATTCATGGAACATCTAATATGTGCCCATCTCCCAGAAAGAGAAAGACATGCTTTCATGAATACATATATGTGAGGATATGCAGAAGCTGTCTCCAGGACAGTGGTCCTCAACCAGGGTCCCCAGGGACATTTGTCATTGTCTGGAGATAATTTTGGCATCCAGTGGGTGCTGCTTGTATCCTAGAATGCACAAGACTGTCCCCATGACATAGAACTATTTGGTCTGAAATGCCATTAGGGCTGACACTGAGAAACTCTGGGCCTGGGTGGTTACCTGTGGGGCAGGGGAACTGGGAGACCAGAATACATGAAGATATGAGATGATTCTTCTCCATTGTGTACAGTTTTGAACCATTTTGTAAAGTGTCTTATCATGAGCATGTTTTCCTTATTTTCTAAAAGGAGTAATTATGACTTGTCTTAGCCGTACTTACTTGGGAGCCTTCTCCTGGTTGTTGGGGCAAAGGAATTTGAAGAGGAGGGAGTCTCAGGGTGTGCACAGTCTGGGGCACCTGCAGTGTGGGTCATCCAGCCTCCTGTGGTCCAGGGCTCCTCAACTTGCCCACCAACACTGGGGCCCCGGTCACTCTTTCCCGTGCACTGTTGGGTGTTCAGCAGCATCCCTGGCTTCTGCCCACTCCATGCCAGGGGCATGCTCCCCTTCGCTGTGACAGCCAAACATATTTGCAGATATTCCCAAATGTCCAAGGGGAGGCTGGCAAGGGGCAAAATCACGCCTGGTTCAGAACCACTATGCCAAACCCACTCTGCAAACCCAAACACAGAGAATTTCCCATTCAGTGACCTCACACATTTACAGTAGCCTGGCTGCATCCTCAGAGGGTCACAGAACCACGCAGACCAGCACGAGGACGTGGAGTGAGCAGAAGCGTGGGGAGCAGAGAGTGAGGTTTCAGCCTCCAATCCCTGAGACAAGAGGGGCCTCCGGACTCCTCTGAACCATCCACCCTTTCCACCGAAGAGGAAACAGAGCAGAGAGGTGATGTGGCCCGAGCCACACAGTGCATGATGGCTGGTGACACTGGGACCACCGTTCCCTGTGGCATCCCGAGATGTCCCTTGGACAGGACATTCTCCTTGTTCCTCACCCACTCCCTATTCTCTGGGCACCCTGGAGCCTCCTGGGACACTCTCTTGGAATTGGACCACTTAAGAGGGTGCAGGGCCAGCGTCCTGTGTTTTCCTCATCTACCCTGCCTTTCTTAATAAGCTGTTCCCAAGGCAGCACTGGCTTCAGTGTGAACCGGCTTGTTTGTGGACACAGAGTCGTCTCCCAAGGGTTCCTTCTGAGGCCACAGGAGCTGGGGCCTGAGGAAAGCTGGTTTACAGAACCCTCTGAGGTTTCAGTGACAGAGAGCAGCAGGGAGGAATGGCTGAGAATCTCAATCCACCTAGTTTCAGCTCCCTGGGGACAGGCAAATCAGGGTGAGCCTGGTTTTGACAACAAAGTCATCCAAGCCATCTGGTCCCTTCTCTCCTGGTATGAAAAGCCAGGCTGCTTTTTTCATGGTGAAGAACCCAGGCTTGGAAGCTGGACTGCCTGGGTTTGTAATCCTCTTCTGCTACTGTCTGCTGTGTGGTCTCAGGCAAGTTACTCAACCTCTCTGAGCCTGAGTAGCTGCATCAATAAATAGCCATAACATGTGACGGCCTCGTAGTATCATTAGAGTCGGCTAAGATAAATAAGTGACATTCTTAGCACAGTTACCAGCGCATTGTACCTACAGGTTACCTGATTCCACTGCTGTTGCTGTATGATTCATTCTAAATATAATTAGGAATACAGAGTTTACAAATATAATGATATAAATATAATAATACCATGGCTCATGGGCCCAAATCAGGTTTTGCACAAATAAATTCCATCTGGGGACAAATGGGCTGGAAAACGAATTAGACATTTCTTGTCTTTTGTATGACATTCCCCCTATCCCCCATCCCATATTGGAACATAAGAGGCACTTTTAAAAACAAATTTTAATGGTGGCCTAGCTCATCTGAACAGAACACAGTCGCCCTGTTCTTGGTTTCGGCTGCTTTCCATCTGCGGTGTTCTCATTGATCAGAGAGAAATCCCCAGGGCCTGGCAAAGGAAGCTTTTAATTGTTCTGGATGGACCGATTTGGGGCTTAGCTGCTCAAGCATATAATTGACTGAGAGGGAGAGAGGATGAATTACTTTGCAATTGCTTTGAGATAAACATGTAGTCAGGCTCCCCCTCCCCGATCTGACCTAAAAGAGACACCCTTGCCTGTCTCCCCCAGCTCTGGGGCTACGAGGCCCAGAGCAGGAACCGCATTTTCCTGCTTTTATCAAAATAACGATGGGTGATGATAACCACCGCTCTCCTTCATCATCTGGATTTCCCCAGGAGAAGACCTGAGACAAACATGGAATCAACCTTCTTTATTTGGAGGGAAGCCTGGAGGCACCACGAAGGGAGAGGGAAAGTAAGTCAGAGAATGGGAGTCTGCCAACAAAGGGTGTGTTGTCAAGCGTGTAACCACTGGGCCCCCTGACACTTAATCCCCCAGGGAACTGTGGGGGCCGAGGCAGAACACAGACTTCAGCATCAGCTTGTTCAAGGGGCAAGGGAGCTGGGGTAAATTATACACCAGCCACTTGGTCACGGCCTCAGGGCTGCTCCTGGCAGGGGGGAGTCAATTCCCTGGCACGTGCAGCCACTTCCAGGGCAGGCAGCCAGAGGAAGGGTCACAGAGACAGAGCGGGGGTTGCCCTCTGGAAAGGGAATGTGTGGGGTGAAGGAGGACCGAGAGATGCAAATAACAAGCCCCCCAATAGGATGATTCTATTAGGGGAACTCTCTGAAATGACCCGCCATGGCCAGACACCATGGTAACCTTTTATATGAGTTATTTTACAACAGGAGGTCCTGATAAGAAACACAGAACTAACAAGCTACCACCAACTGGAAGAATTCGGGAAAGGTCCAAGAGAGAAAGCTCCAGTCCATAGGTCCTACCAACCTCCCAGGATCCTTCTGACTGGAAGCCATCTTGCTGAGTGGATGCAAGCGCCACTAGGAAGGACTCCTGACTCAGAAGGATTGGCCAGAGACAACCCAGAAACTAATCCCATCACCATAAAACACGAGACTGTGAGCCACGAGGCAGAGTCCTTCTCCTGGTTTCCTTTATGCTGATGTTCTCTGCCCGGGCGCCCTTTCCCAATAGAGTCTCTTGCTTTGCCAGCATGAGTGGCTCCTCGGACAATTCATTTCCGAGTGTTAGATAAGAGCCCACTCTCGGACCCTTGGAAGGGGTCCCCCTTCCTGTAGCAATTCCCTGTTTCCCCACTCAAATACCCAAAGGATGTGTGACCTAACTGAATGTATTTAAGATAATCTTTCAAGTCAATGAAATGGTTAATTATCTATTTATAACAAGTAACTTACTTGCCATCTGTGAGGTTGGCAAGTCATGATCACAGGTTACGTGTGACGACATGTTACTTTAGAAGAGCACTCTCATCACCCTATCCTGTCACTCAATTTTTTGCCATCTCATCCACCGCACCTGTGGGCTCAGGGCCTCTGCCATTGTCGAAGCCACCTTTTGAGTCATCTAAGTCGTCTAAGCACATCTTCTTCCCTCCGTTCGTGGTTCTCTGCAATGCAACATTTTTGAAATCTGTAGGATGCTTTCATGAGCATTTTTATCCAAGCTTCGAGCACCTATTTGCATAACATTAGGGCAGCTGGCGGTCCCATTCATCGGAGGTGTCCCTGCCTGATCCCCATCCTGTAAGGATGGATTGCGTGTTCTTAAGTGTCCTCAAAGGATCCGTGAACACTCACACTGGAGCCCATGACGCCATAGGATCAGTTCCAATCTGAGTTAAACTTGCTAACCGCCTCTCAAGCGGTTCCTCAGATGACCTTGGCCAGAAGGACCCATGCAGGTTGTTTTAGGCAGCATATCTCACTGGTTGTTCAAAAACTAATCACTAAGAGCACTCCACTACATGAACGAATGTGTGCCATCTTTCTTGAAAATAAACAGCCTCCTGTTCCCACACCATTTGGTGAGTGGGGAAATTCATGGTATATCCAAACAGTGCTTTTGGTGGTTCTGGGCACAATCTCACTACCCCACCCTGCGAGGTGGGCTCTGGGATACCTCCCATTTTATGGATGGGGAAACTGAGTCTTGGAGATGGGAAGGGACTTGCCCAGAGTCACACAGGAAGAGGCAGTAGAGTGATCTGAACCCTGGGTCTGACTGAAAACAGGAGAGGGGAGGGCTGCAGGGGACTAGGTCTCTCTGGAGCTGGGAAGGGCCCTGGGTGGAGAGGAGAACGCTGTGGAGCTAGACACCTTCGTTGCCCAGTAGAGGCACGGCCGCTGAGCCTTAAGGGCCTCCTTGTCTCCCAGGACGCCCTGACCACACTGGAGACCACCCCAGCCCAGGCCTGGAGCCAATGGCCATGTGGGGGCACCATCGTCTCCCCAGGCTGGGGGCAGGACAGGGCAAGGAAATCCAGTAGCTACATGTTCACCCCTGAGTCCTGGGTGTGTTTCTTCCCTTCTGGAAATCAGGATGAGAAGAGTGAAGAGGAAGAAATGGGAGAGGGGAAACTGAGAGAAGACAGGGACCTGATTTCCCCTAAAGGGCCATGAGAGGGGACACAGAGTAGCCATGACTGCCGGATCCCAGACAGAGCTGGGTCCTCCCAGGGGTGCCAGCCGTCCCACCAAAAGGCTGCCCTTGGCCTTGCTCTCACGTCTCTTCACAGCTGCAATGTACAGAGGGTTCTCACAGGCAGGGTTTTAGTTTCGCAAACAGATCCTCAGAAAATGGTGCCTCCCGCCTGCCCCCCTCCCCCCAACAGCAGCCACATCAGCAAATCATGCCACAGAGAAAAGGTCTGCTGCCAGCGGGGCTGGAAGACGGCGGGAGCCAAAGGCCACTCAGGCGGGATGCTCTGTTTTAAACTAGCCAGTGACTGTCCCCTCCCCCAGGGACAGTAACCAGATTTGGGGGTGAGCAGGCTTGCCCCAGCTCATTAGCATTTGATGGATGATCCCCAGAGTGTGAGGCTAGGACCATCCACTGCCACACAGAACCTCCAGCTCAAGTAGCCCAGTGACCTCAGGACAGACTGCAGAGGACTGAGTGAGGTGGCTTCTGGGACCCACCCAGCAAGACAGGCTTTAATCCCATATTCTCCTGGTTTCTCCTTATAATGTCTCCACTGGGCCCCTGAGTGGTCCCTGAACTGTCTAAAAAAGGAACACGTGTACTTTGTGGTGAGGACACTAACCACAATTTAGTCTCAAGAAGAGACTGGAAGGCAGCTGTCATCTCTGACAACCCTCTTCTTATGGGGTGGGGGCCCCACTGTGGGGATCTTGGTGAATGGTAGGTGGCTGCCTCCTGGAACAGAGGCAGGGGAGGGCAGGGACCTTGGCCTGGACAATGGGATAACCCTGCGCAGGGCTCCAAACGGTGTGACCTTGGGAAAGTTAACCTCTTTAAGTGTTCATTCCTCACTCACAGAAAGGGAACAACAACTTATAACAACTTGATAGGCTGCTGAGTGAAAACGGAGCAAAGCCCTAAAAATAATACCTGACACAAAGTAAGTGCTCAACAAATATTAGATCTAATCTTCAAAACCCTTTCAGAGGGCAAATAAGCATCTTATCCTCATTTCTGGGATGGTAAACTGATGCTTTCCTTGTGGCTCAGCTGGTAAAGAATCCTCCTGCAATGCGGGAGACCTGGGTTGGGAAGATCCCCTGGAGAAGGGAAAGGCTACCCACTCTGGTATTCTGGCCTGGAGAATTCCATGGACCGTACAGTCGCTGGTGACTGAGCGACTTTCACTTTCAAACTGATGCTTAGAAAGGTTAAGGCCTGAAGTAAGTCAGAAAGAAAAACACCAATACAGTATATTAACGCATATATATGGAATTTAGAAAGATGGTAATGATGACCCTATATGCCAGACAGCAAAAGAGACACAGATGAAAAGAACAGACTTTTGGACTCTGTGGGAGAAGGCAAGGGTGGGATAATTTGAGAGAATAGCATTGAAACATGTATATTATCACATGTGAAATAGATCGCCAGTCCATGCATGAGACAGGGTGCTCAGGGCTGGTGCACTGGGATGACCCTGAGGGATGGGATGGGGAGGGAGGGTCATGATGGGGAATACATGTACACCCACGACTGATTCATGTGAATATATGGCCAAAACCACCACAATGTTGTTAAAGTAATTAGCCTCCAATTAAATAAAAAGAAAGAAAGAAAGGTTAAGTCCTCTCCTGGGCGGTAAGCAGTGGGGCCGGAGTTCAAACCGATTCCAGAGATGCCTGAAGGTTATGTTATGTAGATTAAATGCCTGCGTGCACCTACGAGATACACCACGAGTGCAAGGTCCTGGGTATACGGCTGTCACCAGACCCCGCCCATCCCCGCGCCCTCGCTGGACGCTGACCTGGCCGGTCCTTGGAGAAGCCCTGGCTGCAGCCTTAGGGATGCCCATCACTCTCAGGCGACTCGGGACTGCGGCTGGGCTGCTGAAGTGTGGGGAAGGAAAGGGAAGCCATCGCCAAGTCGGGGAGGCAGCAGCCTCTTGGGGTGGCCGGAGTCTCCGAGAGCGCTCACTGCATCGCTCGCTGCAGCTGGCGACCTTTAAATCCAGCTTTTAATAAACACTAGTCCGAGCTGGAGCAAACCCGGAGGGAGGCGCCTGCTAGGGAAGTCCCGCCGCCCCGGGGCTGGCTGGTGGCGAGCGCCGAGCCTGCCTGAGGCCGCCACGTAGCGGAGCCGGCCTTCCGGCCCCCTCCGGGTCTGGCCCGGCCCAGCCCGGCCCACTTCGCAGGCAGCTGTCAGTCAGCCTCCCGAGCATCACGGACTCCCGCGGGGATACGGGAGGGACTGCCGGGCAGGCCCCGCCCACTGCCGGCGGCTCTCATCGTAGCCCCGCCCACCAGCCCTGCCGACTCCTCCCCGGCTCCTGCCTCCATCTGCTCCGCATTCGTGCTCACACTCTCGCCAACACCCAACCCCCAGAACTTCATGAGCATGCGCCCCAGCATTCGACTGGCTACGTTAAAATCCTTGCTTGCTGGCTCTGGAACTTTGGAAAAGTTACTTCATCTCTCTGGACCCCAGTTTCTCCAACTGTAAAATGGGGATGATGGTAGCAAGTGCTCACTCCATAAGGTTATTGGGGAACTTAAATAAAATAACACAAATAAAGGGCCTGGCTTAAAATCAGTGCTGATCTCGTGTAGCATGGAAAGGGTCTAATCAGAATACAGAGTTTAATCACCCCAAGGAGACTTAGGGTTGACCAAAAAGGGGAGCAGGGGAGGTCCTGTTTCCAGGGACAGGAATCAAGGCTTTGCTTTAGAATAGGCAAGAGGTGGGGGGAGGTGGAAGGGCCCCTCTCTGTCTTCTAGATACCACAAAGGCAGTGGAATTCCACGGTCTGTGCTTGTTTATCAAGTACTTATCAAGCACCATCTGTGTGCCAGGCACCGCCAGGGGAAACCACAGCTCCTGGAGATCAAGGAGCTCTCGGAGTCCAGAGGCACCTAGCTGCACACTGCTGAAGGCAACAGGGAAGCACATAGGCAGAGCCACAGAAACAGGAAAGGAGCCAGCTCCAAGGCCCAGGGAGTAGCTGGAAACCTTCCGTCAGGGAGCTGGTCTCCAAGGAGGAACGCTCACGTGGGCAGAGAGCATCGTTGGCTCTCACATGTGTGGTAGGTCTCATTTGCTCAGCTGAGGAGATGGGCTGCATTCCTTAGCCCCATTCAGCTGATGGAAAAGTAGAGGCCCAGAGAGTAAGTAACATCTTCCCCAAGAGCAGGCTTTTAGTAAAAGGGTATTCTCTCAGATCCTTAAGAGCCAGTTTTCTCAGCTTCCAGGAGTTTACCAGAAGACCAGAGATGAGGGGGAGGAGAGAGGCTGAACAGATAAGCCAGGCTGGCTGGCCACAGGCCCGGCGCAGGGTCTGCACTTTGTCCTGTGTGGGCGCAGCAAGCCTGCACACAAGTGTCCACACCCCCACATTGCTCCGCCAGCTGCAAGGCCAGACTTTGTCCCTGTGACTCCCAGAACTTTCTGAAACAGGGCTCCTCACCATGACACATGGTTTAAACATAGTGATTTAAAAGAAAGCTATTGGAGAGAGCAAGGGCCATTCTCACCAAGAAATCCTTTCCTCATCTTCCTGCCTTTGCAGTGTCCACACAGGCACAAGGAGGATGAGGGGGTGCCATCATTTATTGGGGATTGGGTGAGCCAGGCCCTCTGCTAGGACCCTCACAAATATCGGTCCCCTCCATCCTTCAAATCAGAACCCCGGGGCAAGAATCATGAACAAGAAGCAATCTGGAATGAGGAAACGGAAGCCTGGCTCTGGCTGAGCTGTGCAGACATCTCAGGAGGTTGGGGATGGATGATTTGACTCCCCTCCTCACCAGTGCTGCAGGCTGGGGAGGCAGGGGCCTCTCCTGGTTCACTCGGAGCCCAGGTGAGCCAGGGAGCAGGCACAGGGAGCTCCTTGGCAGGGTGACGTCAGACCAAGTAGGAGGCCCTGGCCAGCTTTGACTCCTGGTAGACAGAGCGGCCAGACTTACCGAATAAAAAATGCAGGATGCTATTTACATTTGAATTTCAGATGAATCTGAAATTAGGTGTAGTATAAGGTGTTCCGTGGACTAGGGCTGTTGGGGTGGGGAGTGAAGAGACAGGGACAGATTTAGGATTTGATGAGGAGATAGGCTCTGGGGGACTGGCTGTGAGCTGGATGCAGGAGCCAGAGAAATTAGGCATTCCCCAGACTCCAGGCTTGCAGCAACTGTGTGGTTAGTGGGGCCACTGAGTGAGCAAAGGAAATGGAGCAGGGTCCAAGGGCAACCAGGGGCTCTGTTTCTGGCTGTTAAGTAGAAGGTGTTTATATGAGCCCCATGTGGAGGTTGTGCAAGTCTGGGGCTTAAGGAAGGGACCTACTGGGAACTTATCAGCATGTGGATGGAATTTGAAGCCATGGTTCTGGACACGACCACCTGGAGCATGTGAGGGCAGAGACAGTGGTCCTGAACTTGACCTTGAAGACTCTCAACATTTGCAGGTCATTCAGAGAGGGAGAGGCAGCCAAGGAAACGGAGTCAGAGTGGCCAGGGAGGTGGGAGGAAAGTCTACTGGGGCAGGAGACGCAACAGAGAAGGGTGTTTCTAGAAGACAGGGGCAGACTGTGCTGAATACTGCAGGGAGGTAGGGAGCGGAAGCCAAGGCTGGCCTGCAGTGGACTGAAGGCAGAATTAGAGGGGAAGGTGCAGAGGGCCATCAAGAAATCCTGCAGTGTGGGTGGGGCTGGAGGCAGAGGGAACCAGGAGGCAGTGTGGTCCAGACAGGCTTCCATCCATAACTTTTGGGGTACATTCCTACCTGGAGGCATGGAGACAAACCTTGACAACCCCCGTCTAACTGGCAGTGGAACCCTGGACAAATCAAGTCAAATGGAAATGGACTAAGGGCCTTTGAAAGTGTGCTAAGTGACACAAAAGAGCGTGAAGGATGAACATACACAACAACGTGGATGGATTTCAGAACTATTAGAGTGAGAAGGCCATGGATGGAGGAGTCTGGTAGGCTATCATCCACGGGGGTCACAAAGCTGGACACGACTGAGCGGCTTGACTTTCTTTTTCTTTCTACCTTGTGAAAGAAGCCAGCCTCAAAGGAGTCTCTACAGTCAGACACCATTTATGAGAATGTCAAGAACAGGCAAAACTCATCAAAGATGAAATAAAGATGCAAACCGTGCCTGCTTCTGGGGACAGTGTGGGGGTGGGTGGACCGGGAAGGGGCTTGAGGGTACCATCTGGGTGACAACGGCAATGGTCTGAACCTTGACAGGGTTCTGATTCACACAGGCAGATGCTTTTGTCAAAACTTGGCAGATGGCGTGCTTAAGATTTGGAAGTTTCATTGCATGTAAATTTCACCTGAGAAAAATGAACTATAAAGTAATTATTCAACTGAATGATACATGTGCTGAAGTGTTTAGGGATGAAGTCTACAACTCTCCTTGAAAGGTATAAAAAAAATAACATGGATTGATGGTTAGAGAGCTGGACAGATACACAGTGAAGCAGACAGAGCAAAATGTCATGTGGTGGTGAGTATTTGAATGTTTGCTCAACTTTTTTCAGAATTCACTTTTCTGTATGTTCAAAAAAAAATTTATAACAAAATGTTTGGGAGGGGAATAAAGAAAAAAGGATGTGCAAACACTTTCACCCACTCCCAAGATGTTTGAGTGTTGACTGTACATCAGGTTCTGCGAGACAGGAGCGTGCTGATGGCGATCCCAGAGCTGTGGCATGACATGCCCTCTGAGTGACTTCTCCTAGAGCAGAGAACTGTCACTGTCCCTTCTCATGGAGGACACCAGAGACTAAGAAAAGCACACAAGTCTGCCAGGGAACTGATTTAAAGAAAGAAGTCACTGGAGCGAGTGGGGTAGGTGAACAGCCAAATGGACAAATGAGATTTGGATTGGGATATTCAACACGTGCTAGAACCTTAAAAGATAGTCAGATTTGAAAACAACTGCTTCAGCCCCAGAGGCTGAAATATGCTTCACCTAATTTGCCTACTGTCAGGGGTTGGGGTGGGGAGGTGGGGAGGTTGAATAATGTTCTAGTCCCTATGTCTATACAGCAGGAGAACATGAAACCCAGATACCCCCACCCAGGATGTATCCTTACTGCCTTGTTTTAAGAGTCAAAGTTTGGCAGCAGCTGACATGTATGTTGTAAGGGTGGGGTCCTGGTTAAGTCATTTATGCATGCTTAGACACTTCAGTCATGTCCGACTCTTTGTGACCTCAGGGTAGCCTGCCAGGCTCCTCTATCCATGGGATTTTCCAGACAAGAATACTGGAGTGGCAATACTGGGTTGCCACTTACTTCTTCAAGGGGTCTTCCCAACCCAGGGACTGAACCCACATCTCTTGTGTCTCCTACCTTGTAGGCAGATTCTTTACCCACTGAGCCATCCGGGAAGCCCTAAGTCATTTATGGTGGTTTATAAATGCAGTGGAATTCTCTGCAGCTGTTAAAAATGAGTGCAGTAGATCTATATGTCCTGGACTTTGAACAGCTGAAATTTTAATGTAAACTAAAAACAATAATAAATATTTATATAAATGATCTTAATTATGTCAGAAATGTGTGTAGATATATACAGATGAATATAAACATATATCTCTCTATATATTATGCTCCTCTGTCCGTAGACAAGAATACTGGAGTGGGTTGCCATTCCCTTCTCCAGGGGATCTTCCCGACCCAGGGGTTGAACCCAGGTCTTCTGCATTGCGGGCAAATTCTTTACCATCTGTGCCACCAGGGAAACCCCATATATTATGTCCTGCATGTTTGTGTCTGCCCAAATCCATATGTTGAACCTATAACACCCAATGTGGTGGTATGAGGAGGTGGGACCTTTGGGAGGTAATTAGGATTAGATGAGGTTGTGAGGGTGGGGCCCCCAGCATGGGGTTAGTGTCCTTATATGGAGCTCCCTCTCTACCAGGTGAAGATATGGTGAGAAGGTGGAATCTTCAGCCAAGAATTGGGTCCTTGCCAGACACCAAACTTTCAGGCTCTCTGATCTTGAACTTCCCAGCCTCTGCAACTGTGAGAAATAAATGTTTATTGTCTAAACCACACAGTCTGTGCTATTTTTGTTACAGCAGTTTAAGCTTAGACAGTACACATACATACACAGCACCATGAAAATGTTCACCAAAATGCCAATAAAGGCACTTCTCTGTGATGGAATTTGGATTATTTTTTCTCTTCACTTGGTCTTCAGTGGTAGCTGAAGTAAATTGGTAGCTCAGACAGTGAAGAATCCACCTGCAACGCGAGAGACCTCAGTTCGATCCCAGATCCCCTGGAGAAGGGAACGGCTACCTACTCCCATATTCTGGCCTGGAGAATACCATGGACAGAGGAGCCTGGCAGGCTGCATACAGTCCATGGGGTCACAAAGAGTGGGAAAAGACTGAGCAAATTTCCCTTTCACTTTTTCTTCACTTTCTGTATTGTTTAATTTTTTCACAATAAGCATGTATCATTTTAATGAAGCAATTCTCTTTAAAGATATTTCTTGGAGTAAACTGACACTAGCAAAGTGCCCCCAACTGTGTCCTCCCTGCCTGAGTCCAAGAGCAGGAGGAGGTTTAAGAGGGTGGGTGAGCTGGGGACCCTCTCCTGAGTAATTCAGGGCATTTCTATCTCCTCCTGAGCCCTGAGATAGGAGAAGTGACAACATTTGTGGGGCCAGGGCAAAATCAAAATGTAGAACTCCTTGTTCAAAAATCATGAAGAATTTCAAGATGCTGACAGCAGAGCGTTAAGCCAAGTGTGAGACCCTGGTGAGCACAGGGCCTATATGAGGCCCGCCCAGCCCAGCGAGACCATCTGGGAAACAGCAAGCGAGGCAGACAGAAAAAAGGGTCCAGGAGGAACTAATCATGGCCTTAGAAGGCTGAGTGAGGGACCCTCACGGACCATCAGCTCACCAGGAGTCTCCCCAGGGCCAGCATGAGAAACATTCCAGACCTGAGTCTTGGAAGGCTGCCCTTTGGGATGTGCAAGCCCCACAGCCCCATTCATGGAGGGTGGGGGTGTTGAGCTGCTTTAATTAGCAAGGAGGCATCAGGAGAGCCTCACGCCCTGGGAGAAAGTGAGCCCTTTGGAAGCGGCAGCCACCCACGGTGTGGCACCTTCTCCTGGGAACCCTCAGACACACCCTGGGAGCCCCCAACCCAGCCCTCCATCCCCCTGTCTAGGTCTCCCTGGGGCCCTGTGACCACCTCATCCAGCTGCTCACAGAAATCCTGCTCCAGCGCCCTGACTCTGGCCACAAAGAGAGCCTGTGTCAGACCAGCAGTACAAAGGCCAGTCTATGAGGGGAGGGCAGGGACCAGGGCGTGGGCAGGGGCTCCCACACGGTCCTTGGCCTGAGGATTGGCCTAAGGGATCCACAAACTCTCCGCTAACCAGTTCCAGCCACTAGCCAATCCACCCTCCAGCCCAGCTGAACGGGGCCCCAGAGGTGGGAGTGATGACCAGTGCCACACAGCCGGCCCGTCCAGTGGGCACCCGCATTCCCCCGCTGCCTCCTCCCTGCCACGCTCCACTGGCAAACCTGTGCTTCCACCAAACCAGAGACCACTTGGGTCCATGCCCAGCCCCTCTCAATCCTTCAAACGCATCTCCTCCACATTCCCTAAGACTCCCTCCACTGTAAGGACCCTTCACTCCAAGACTTCATACTGGGCGCCTGCTGCAAGCCTGGGTCCATGGCAGCATCTCCAGGCCAGGCACCAATCTCAGCGGGTGCCTTGTTCCTGGCCACCCAAGTGCACGCAGCAGGTACTCAGTAGGTGGGCCTCCTCCAAGCCCAGTGAAGGCTGGGCCTCCACCTTGAACACCCACAGGGCTTCCTTGCTCCAGCTGAAGGTGCTCAGATAGCAGCTGCGGGCAAGGGGAGACAGAGTGGGGATGGTGAGGTCTGGGGGCAGTGAGGTCTGATGCCGCCAAGAGCCACCTTCACCCACAAGCGTCAGGAGCCTTTGGATGCTTCCCGCAGCTTCCTCTTCCGGTAGGACAATTCTGGGGCACATCCCACCCGCTTCCTCTGGTAGTCCCAGGATGGGTTCCCAGGTGCCCCATTGGAACTGCCCACGAATGCACTGTGACCTCCCCTTCCAGTCTCTTCACCATCCCTCCCTGTGCTGGGGTATCACCTGGCAAATACCTGCCTGCACTGGGCTGGCGCGGGTCCCTCTGGTGCAGAACTTTATCCCAGGCCTCTTCTCACCCCATTTCCCTCACATGCAACAAACATTTGTCCCCTATCTGTCAGGCACCAGGCAGGGGTGACTTGAGGGTGAGGAGAAACCTTCTGTAGGCCCCCTCCCCCCTGTTCTCAGCAGTAGGGGAGGTGGGGAGAAAGAAAGTAGAACCTGGAAGGGAGGGGCAGGGAGAGAAGGTCTGAGTGTTGGGTACCTGGACATCACAGCACAGGGCTGAGCACCCTCACTGGCTTCTCCAGAAAGACCCTGCAGGCTCAGGACCTGCCCTGCTCCCTCAAACCCTGGCAAGCTCAGCTCTAGGGCAGAAAGCAAAGAGGAACTAAAGAGCTTCTGGAGGAAGGTGACAGAGGAGAGTGAAAAAGCTGGCTTAAAACTCAACATTCCAAAAACTAAGATCACAGCATCAGATCCCATCATTTCATGGCAAACAGATGGGAAACAATGGAAACACTGACAGACTATTTTCTTGGGCTCCAAAATCATTGCGGATGGTGACTGCAGTCACTAAATTAAAAGACAATGCTTGCTCCTTGGAAGAAAAGTTATGACAAACTTAGCTTATTAAAAAGCAGAGACATTACTTTTCCAACAAAGGTCCATATAGTAAAAGCTAAGGTTTTTCCAGTAGTCATGTACGGATGTAAGAGTTGGACCGTAAAGAAAGCTGAGCTCTGAAAAACTGATCCTTTCAAACTTTGGTGTTGGAGAAGACTCTTAAGAGTCCCTTGGACTGCAAGGAGATCAAACCAGTCAATCCTAAAGGAAATCAACCCTGAATATTCATTGGAAGGACTGATGCTGAAGCTGAAACTCCAATACTTTGGCCACCTGATGAGAAGAACTGACTCATTGGAAAAGACCCTGATGCTGGGAAAGATTGAAGGCAGGAGGAGAAGGGGGTGACAGGGGACGAGATGGTTGGATGGCATCACTGACTCCATGGACCTGAGTTTGAGCAAGCTCCAGGAGATGATGAAGGACAGGGTAGCCTGGCGTGTTGCAGTCCATGGGGTCACAAAGAGCAACTGAACTGAGGTCTTGTGTTTCCTGCGCATCTGGTCCCCCTCTTCCTGGTGGGTACAGCCTTGGGGAGACTAGAAGGAGATGCAGAGAGGGCTCAAGGCATTGATCTACCCCTGTCGCCCAGCTAATCAGCGACTGGAGCCCCTCTTCCTGAGCCCTGTAGACCAGCGCTGCTAGTGGACACCTCATCAGCCCTTGTGGTTCTCCCCACACTCCCCACCTGGCTGTGAACAGCCTCTCCACATGCAGCCAGCTAAGCTTCCCCTCCAGCTCACCAGTCCGCTCTCAGTAAATATAGATGTTATCGCACAAAAACAGACTCACATGTGTACTGAGGGGAACCTGCTTCTGTTCACTGATCACCAGGCGCCTCGCCCACCTTGCAGTATGTTCTTCTGCTCTGAAGCCACATGGCCCCATGTCTTCTAGGTCTCCTACTAACCTTTACTCCCTTGACTTGTCCCTAACCCCAGAGTGTTTTTGCAGTGACTGGAGCACACGTCCCTTTTCAGAGTCCTCTCCCAGGATCCTTTTTTTTTGGCCACACAGCTTGTGAGATTTTAGTTCCTTGACCAGAGCACCCTCAGCACTGAGAGCTCAGAGTCCTAATCATTAGGCCGCCAGGGAAGTCTCAGGGTCCCTTCAGAAGCAGACACTGACTTCCTGTCCATCCCGACTGCCTTCCTCCATCCCCAGCCCTCGTGCTGGCTCCCACCTGGAGCTCGTGAGATGGTGTGGTGCAAGCACACCACCCTCTCCTCCAGTCCTGCCCTGACATTCTCTGAGCTTTCTGGGGACAGACCCCTGGGACACAACATCATTCCGTTTGGTCCATGGTCCCTGGCAGCCACGACTTTTAAAACACAGTTGACTCTTACACTGAAGAAAACACAAAGCTACTCTTGTCTCCTCCCAGCCAGGCCACCTCTGCTCTTTAAGTTCAGACAATAGCCATTCCATTGAGCATGCACATGTGCGTCCCTCCTAAGGTTTTCAAAAGAGGAAGGGGACACCACAGAGCTTTTTCAAGTATTGCACAAAATACAGTTTCAAATATCGTGTCAGGCACAGTCCCTGGGGGCACAGAGGGCACCCAAATGGGGCAATTTGAGGGGACTTTGATAAGCAGACTGTTGACAAAGGTGCAGGAGGATTTGGTGCTGGGTTAGGCAGAATCCTGTGGTGAGCAATATCAGAGGTCCTTCCCAGATGATTCAGAGAGAATAATCTACTTAGAGGTCCTGGACAGGAGCAGGGGACTTTAGGGGAGGGAGGTCCCTGACCTGTGCAGACCCAGAAAGGAAGGAGCTGGCGGGGGTGGGGGGTCAATATCCAGACCTTGTCTTTCTCCTGCCCTGCACGTGCCACTCCCCTGGATGGACCCTGCTGAAAACAGAATGCCCTGGCTTAAATGTCCAGCATCCTTGGACACAGGTCAGAGTAGACAGGGACCAGGGGGTGGGGGCCTGGGTGGGGTGCAGTCAGAGAGGAGGAGCAGTGGGAGATACATGCTCACAACAGATTTGAAAGTGTGCAGTGCAATTAGAAATGATGAATTTAGTGAAAAGGGAGTAATTATTTGCACAATTAAATGCTTTTTTGATTTTACAAACATTGTCAACTAGTTATATTGAAAATAACAAACTTCCCCCTTGCAATTAAAATATAGTTCCATTTATGGACAATTCAGCTGACGCAGCACTCCCAACATCCAGGTAAACCAAAGCAGGGCACACTCATGGGTGGGCTTTGAGTGATGCTCACTTCTGGAAAAGGTCCTCTCTAGCGATGTTTGATGGTGTCTGAGTGGGGAGAGGGCAGATAGTTTTCCCAGAAGAAAATTAGAGACTGAGGAAAAAGGAGGCAGATGCTAGAAGGCCAGGAAGCCAGCCAGTCATTCCATGGAGGCACAAGTTGATATGCAAAGCTCACCCCATTTCTTAGCAGCTGAATACTGATTGAAACACCAGTCTATCATCCCCAACAGGATATTGCAGGAATATTTCAGGCAGCCTTCCACCTTGATCTGTTATCTTTAAGGCTGACCAGCACAATCTTCCCCGGTGGCTCAGACACTAAAGAATCTGCCTGCAATTCATGAGACCCAGGTTCCACCCCTGGGTTGGGAAGATCCCCTGGAGAAGAGAACAGCTACCTACTCCAGTATTCTTGGGCTTCCCTGGTGGATCAGTCAGTAAAGAATCTGCCTCCAATGCTGGAGAGCTAGGTTCAATCCCTGTTGGGAAGATCCCCTGGAGGAGGGCATGACAACCCACTCCAGTATTCTTGCCTGGAGAATCCCATGGGCAGAGGAGCCTGGCGGGCCACAGTCCGTGGGGTCACAAAGAATCAGACATGACTGAGCGACTAAGCACAGCACAATCTTTCCCACAGATGTTCCCTCTTGATGCTCCATCAGGGACACTCAGGCCAACCATATGAGCCATGACCAGGCAGCCAGTGAACATTTCTCGGGGAAAATCCTCATGATGGAATTTCCTCCTGTGCTCTCAGCTCTTAGGAGACATCATCGCCAAGTGGTGCTTCACCTGTAACACTGTGGTGCATGACACCAACAGGGACAGACCCACATCCAGCTGGCAGCTCTGCTCAACACCAAGGCCCAAGCTGCCCACAGCACCCTGGCCAGCAGGCTTGCGGCTGAGTCCAGGTCCCCCACCACTGCTCCTGGAACAGCACGTCCACCAGCGCCCTGTTGGACACCCAACCTCAGCTAGAAGTCCCAGACACAGACAGAACCTCCACGTGCTGGCACAGCCGTTCCAAACAGCCTCGTGCACACCCTCTCCTGATTCCTCATCTCTTCTCACTTCGTACTCGTGGGTAACTGCACTTCACAAATAGAAGACGATAGAGAAGCGCCACCCTGAACTGGGCAGGGCAACATTCAGGAAGCCCAGAAGACACTGCAGATTTAAAGAGCCATTTTGAACAACTGACCTTTTGAGACAAATCCCAGGGACCTTGGCACAGCTTCTGAGACAGCAGAGTGGGGAGGGCACGTGGGCCACGGTGACGGGTCACTGACTGTTCAGCTGCACCTCTGGTGCCTTCTTGAAATGCCTATTGTCTCCTGACAACAGTGGTGGCCATGGACTGGCTGGTTCCCTATGTTACTTCCCCTCAATGGAAGCCTTTGTCTCCTGCCAGCAGCTCCGCGGTTCTTGTCTTCACAGTGCTTCACCTCACCCGAAGGCCTGCCCTGTGGACTGTGTGGCAGGTCCTGGCAGGGCTCCAAGGAGGCCTTCATTCCCTCCTGGCACGTGCAGAAGCACCACTGGCTGAACGGGGAAGCAGAGACCTCCATCCCGGAGCTGGGTCAGAACTACGCCAACCCAAGTGGGGGAGGATTTCATCACACCCTCCAGCTCCTGATCACCTTCCAGCCACATGGCAACCCATCCTGCTGCTCCCATGGTAACCAGGCTTTCAGATGGACCCCCACCTCTTCCTGGCAATGGGTCCCCCACCACATTTCATAGGGCTGACCTGTGTGATCAGTTTTGGAAATGGCAGGATGTAACTGGGTCATGATAGACCTTGTAGGTTCCACCTTGATCTCCCTGGCATCATGGTTCTGGGGAGAGTCAGCTGCCACATGCTGAGGACCCCCAAGCAGCCCCGTAGAGTCTGTGGGGTAAAGATCTGAGGCCTTCTGCCAATGGCCATCATGAGTGCTTCATCCACATGAGTTAGCTGTCTTAGAAGCCAGTTTCAACCCCCAGTCAAGCCTTTGGATGAGTGTAGACCTTGCACCTTGATGACAACCTCACAGTAGACCCTGAGCCAGGACCACGCAACTAAGCCACTCCAGACCCACAGAAGTGGTGAGACAGTGAAGGACTCTGGTTGCTTTAGGCCACTGTGTTTCGTTGCACATTACATGGTGTTATGTAGCTTCATGTTCTGAGTGGTAAAGTTTGAAGGGGTGAGGGGCATGGCGCAGAGTGGTGAAAGGGAGAGAATGGACAGGGTCAATGACCCAGCGCACTTGTTTCCTGATTCCTTACGGTCCTGCCCCTCATTGTAAAAGAAGGAAAGAAGCGTTAAGAATGTAAGGGTTATTCCAGACGTTCCAACCAGCAGCCAGTGCCTAGGGCCTCCCCCCGAGCTCCCCAAGAACTGGACACTGCCCTCCCACAAAGTGCCCCAAATCTTGTTCTTCTAATAAAAAAAAAAAAACCCATACGGTACTCTTGACGAATAGAGCCACAGAAACTACTGCCTGGCCAGAACTCCTCAACATATTCTGTGCTTGGCAATGGGTTCTTTTTAAAATCTAACCTTCTCTCTCATCTGTTTCATCTTAGCTTTATTCTAAAGTTCGAAGCTATTGAGGGACTTCTCTGGGGTTCAGTGGTTAGGATTCTGAGCTTCCAATGCTAGGGGCATTGGTTCAATCCCTCATGGGGAAAGTAAGATCCCACCCACATGTTGTGCAGTGAGGCAGAAAAAAAAAAAAACCCATAAATTTCCAAGCTATTGAACTAACCCATCTCAGCTTGGGGATCACTTTCACTCTTATCTCCAACGTTGTATCACCTTCATATCCCGTGCCATAGTTTCTCTCCATCTGCATCTTTAACATTGACTGAAGTAGTGACCTGGGCAGAGCTAACCGCAGAGCCCTCTGGCCCTCCTTTGCAGACGCCACCACTGCCTGGGACCTGTGCAACCTGCCATAAATCCCCCAGAAACACTCTCATTATCAATGAGTTTGTGTTAGTCTCTCAGTCGTGTCCGACTCTTTATAACCCCGTGGACGGCAGCCCACCAGGCTTCTCTATCCATGGGATTCTCCAGGCAAGAACACTGGAGTGGGTTGCCATTTCCTTCTCCAAGGGATCTTTCCGACTCAGGGATTGAACCTGGGTCTCCCACATTACAAGCAAATTCTTTACTGTCTGAGACACCAGGGCAGTGAGTTTGAAAGCATTATCTGAAAGCTGACTGGACACAGTTCATTCACGATACTTACCAGCCTGTCTGCAAGCAAAGTGATCTTAGTTTGTGTGTTAGTTTCTGCAGCCTCTGTAACAAACTGCCACAAAGCTGGTGGCTTAAAGCAACAGAAATAGATTCTCTCAAGGTTCCAGAGATCAGAAATCTGAAATCTGTATCACTGGATGGAAACCAAGGTGTGGGCAGGGCTCTTCTCCCTCTCAGGGCTCTGGGGATGGAACTGGTTCCTCATATCTTCCAGCTCTAGTGCCCACTGGCCTTCCTGGGCTGTGGCCACATCACTCCAGCATCCAAGTCCAGCATCTTCAGTCTTTCTCTGCTCTATCATCGCTTTACTCTCTCTTCTCCGTGTGTAGGTCTCCCTCTGCCTGTCTCTTATAAGGACACACATGATGGAATTTAGGATTCAGCCAGATAATCCAAGCTAATGTCTCAAGATCCTTGTTATAGTAGATGAGGAGATAATTATAAAACATGAAAGAGTATAATATTTTTATATAAAAATACATATTTCAATAACTATGAAAAAAGAAAAGGATCCTTGTTACATCTGCCAAGACCCCTTTTCCTTATAACATTAATAGGTCCAGGGAGTAGGACCTGATTTCTCAGTGGGGTGGGAGGATTATTCAGCTCACCTCCACCAAGTTTTCCCACCTCACGGTCACTTCATTCCTTCTTGATGCTTACAAAGAAGCTACGTCATGCTCTGCTGTATACATTTTCCAAAAGTTAAACTCTACATTACCACTGTCTCTACTTTTATTAACCCACTGGAGAACTCTACTTCCCCAGACCACATCCCTCTGAACATAAAATTGGGGTCATAATAAATCAAAACAGCATTTCTCAGGTTTGCCATTATTGCTGGTTCTCCAGCCTCCTAGAAGTATCAGGACTCCCTAGAATGCACTTAGGTGGAGGCAGCCTAGAGGTTGAAGTCATGATTTCTCAGCTTGGACTCCCTGGGTCTGAACCCTGGCCCCATCACTGCGACCAGCTGTACTTTCTAAAGATGGACACCAAAATCTCTCCCACCCCAATCTCTTCCTGAGACTGTCAAGAGGTAGAGTCCATTTCTCCACCCGCTTTCATCTGGATTAGCCTATACCATGATTTCTCCCACAGAACGTAGTGGGAAAGACACTGGGCCTCTTCCACTGGGCTGGCAGTTTCCTGTTCCTGCCTCTTGGAACGTCCCTTCTTGGGATGCTCCTCTCTGAAGCCAGCTACTGGGCTGTGAGCAAGCCCAACACATAAACACCACTTGTGGCTGCGGCAGCCGACAGCTTCCAGACAGCCAGCAGGAGAAGTCACCGTGGACGTCCAGCCCTGTGGAACCTTCAGATGCCTCCAGTCCCATCAGCATCTGTCTGCAGCCACAGTGGACCTCAAATGAAGACCACCCAGTGAGCCCAGACAATGGGCAGGACCACAAACGACAATAAATTGTCCTAAGCAGTGGAGTCTTGGGATGGCTAATTATACAGCGGCAGATATTCAGATGAGCCACTTACTAACTGGGTAACCTCGGGCAAGTGGCAGGCGTTAGTTGAGGGTCCGGCCAGAAGCAGACCCTGCAATAAAGACCTGGTGCCTATAGTTTACCTGGACTCCAGGAGACACAGGTAGGAGGGTGGGGAGGTGAGAAAGGGAATAGAAGGCAGCCAATAGAAGGAGGGCATTTGTGAGCAGGTTACTGTGGTGACCAGCCCCTCCGGAACCCACAATTATGTCCTCAATAAGAAGGTGCAGCTACTGCAGGAAATGCTATGATGTTTCCTCAAAAACTTAAAATTGCCATATGACCCAGCAATCCCACTTCTCAGTATGGATCCAAAATAATTGAAAGCAGGATCTCGAAGGGGTATTTGCACACACATGTTCACAGCAGTATTATTCACAACAGCCAAGAGGTGGAAGCAACCCTGGTGTCCATCAGTGGATGAATGGATAACCAAGATGTGATATATATATATATGGTGGAATATTTTCCAGCCTAAAAAATAAGGAAATTCTGTCACATGCTGCAACATAGATACACCTTGAGGACTTTAAGTTAAATGAAAGAAGCCAGTCACACAAGGACAAATGCTGCATGATTCTACTTAGGCACAGTATTTAAAGTGGTCAAATTCATAGAAACAGAAAGTAGAATGGTGGTTATCAGGGGCTGAGGGAGGAAGACGAAGAACTATTCAGTGGGCACAGTTTTAGTTTTGCAAGATGAAAAGTTCTAGAAATCTGTTGCATAACAAAGTGCCTATCGGTAACACAGCAAAGTTAAAAATGGTTAAGATGGTAAACGTGCGCTTTTATCATAATAAGAAAAATTGTCTCAGCAAGGAGCAAACAAATTGGGGTATTTACCATCAATTCCCTGGTTGAAGGCATTAACTTGCTCAACTCTCAGAGGGTCAGAGGACACCCCTGTGCAGAAATGCAGGAAGTCATCAGCACATATGCGATTCTTGGGGTGACCTCTGGGTGACCAAGGATCTGGGTGGGGAGCTTATGGAGTCTGACACCTCACCTACATTTGATGTCAGACCAGGTTTCCTTGTCTGTAAAACAAAAATGAGAAAGACCCACCTGAAAAAAAATAGAAATACCCACCTGGTCAGACGGTTGTGAAGGCTGTTTTGGGTGACATAAGCTCCCTGCCTGCCCCGCCATGGGCCTCTCCAGCCTGAATTTAAGTGTGCAGAGCTTAGTCTCAAGCTGGGACCCACCCCCATCACAGACCCTGCCTCGCCCCCTTTCATTTTTACAAATCAGTGATGTATTTGCCTAGGCCCAAACTTTTGGGACGAGCCTCTGAGTTTTGCAAAGACCAAGGCAGTGGCTCTGGGTCCCAAACTCGCACCCGGCCTCCCCGGACTCAGTTTCCTCCTCCCAGCTCACAGACGCCCCACTGAGGGATGTGGACACACAGACAGCCCTCTCACCATCCTCCACCAGCATGACACCAGGTGGAGTCCTTGTGTGACTGGCTTCTTTCATTGAGCATAAAGTCCTCAAGGTGTATCTATGTTGTAGCATGTGACAGAATTTCCTTATTTTGGGGGGGCAGACAAGACTTGGCTCTTCTTTATCTCAGTCCTTGCTCCAAGCAGGGCTTTCAAAGCCCTTCCTGGAAGCTGGGAGAAAAGGAGTCAAAATATTAGCAGCGGTTCCAGCTGGTTGTAGGACTCAGGGAGTAGCTATCTTCTTCTTTACGCTTTCAGGATTTTCCACAATAAGCACATTCTATTTTTTTATTGACAGAAAAGCAAATTTATGTTTTTTTAAGCAAGCAATTTCAAAGCCCATGTAGTTGCCTCCAGCATTCTTTGTAGCCTCAGCTCATTCTGGGCGTCAGTTTTTCATTACTCTATCTCCTGCCTTTCTGGCTTGAGTCTTCTGCCTTTGGACCTCGGCTCCATCCTTCAAAAATCTGAGTTAATCTCAGATGCTTGAACAAACCACAACAGCCTCCCTGTATGCGTCCTTTTTATTTCTTATTTCTTTTTTTTTAAATTAATTTTTATTGGAGTATTGTTGCTTTACAATGTTGTGTTAGTTTCTGCTGTGCAGCAAAGTGAATCAGCCGTGTGTATACATGTATCCCATCTTTTTTTGGATCTCTTCCCATTTAGGACACCATAAAGAATCCACCTGCCAGTACAGGAGACTCAGGTTCAATCCCTGGGTTGGGAAGTTCCCTGGAGAAGGCAATGGCAACCCACTCCAGAGTTCTTGCCTGGAAAATCCCATGGACAGAGAAGCCTGGTGGGCTACAGTCCATGGGGTCACAAGGGAGTCAAACACGACCGAACGACTAAACCACAACAGATAACAGTGAGTAGAGCTCCCTGCGCTCCAGAGTAAGTTCTCATTAGTTGTCTCTTTTATGCATAGTATCAATACTGTATACATGTCAGGCTCATTCTCTCAACTCATCCCATCCCACTACTTGGGCCTTGATTTTCCTTCTCACTGGGAGTGTTTATAACCCAAATTTGCTTTACAATATCCCAAACCAAGAAACCGCCCTCACATTCTCTCGATACGATGCACTGAGCAGAAAGCAGCATACCCTCCCTAAAATTCTGGCTGGGAACGCATGACCTGAGTCTAATCTGAGGAAACATCAGACAGAGCCAAACCGAGGGAGAGTCTGTAACATGACCAGCTCTTTCTCTTCAAAGACGTCAGTGTTGTGAAAGCCTGAGGAGCCGCTTAGGAGAGAGAGAACGAGCAGAGGCAACTTGTGATCCTAAATGTCGTTTTGTTTAAAAGGATAATATTGGGACCGTTGGTGAAATCTGAATCTGAATGAGGCCTGAGGTGACGTCACTGGGTTGACTGAAGTTCCTGAGTCAGGTAACCACCCTGTGATTCTAGGAGAGAATGTCCTTTGTATTTTTTGGAATTATACACCAAAGCTTTGGGAGGTAAAGAGCATCCTAGTTGCAACCTGTTCTCATATAATTCAGGAAAACACGCACACGTAGATGTAGGTGAAGAGTGAAAAATAAGTTCTTTGTTCTATTCTTGGGATTTTCCTGTAAGCCTGAAGTTATGGTAAAATTAAAAGGGGATAAAAAAGTCCTGCAAACCTCAGGCAACGCAGGCCCATCATCCTCGGTCTGGGAGTTTAGTTCTCTGACCAGAACCTCCCTCCAGTCCACACTCATCCCGTGCTCACCCACAATGCCCCGCCGACCCATCAGAACTTCCGGTTGGAACCCTCTCAGGGGCCATCTCCCTAAGGAAGGCGGAGAGGCCTCTCCTTGTCCCGCTGCAGAGCAGGAAGGCCTCTTCCCTACAGATCCTGGATTCTCAACGTCACAGCAGCAGTTCTCATCCTTGGGAGCCCTGAAAACTCCAGGCTGAGGAAATGCCCTAGAAGATAAGATGTACAGGCTCTCAGCGGGGGCCCCAGACCTCCTGAGTCAGAATCTGCACGTTAAACGAGCTTTCTGGATTTCCAGGCAGGGCAGCTTTAAAGGAAATCCCCAGCATCCCACACATGCGTGAGGGCCCCCAAGCACTGGGAACTCAGGATGGAGTGACTGAGGTGGTGGTGGGGGGTTCAGGGGAGGGGGGTGTCCCCTCAGGATGACCAAAAAAACCCTAGTAAAAGATGGTTAACATAACCCAGACAGAGGCACCAGACTGCTGGACCAGAACAGGAGGAAGGAAGCAGACAGAGACCCTGCAGGCGTTAACACAAGAGAGCATATGTGGGGATGAAGACAATCCCTGCCCTCCCCGCCCCAAGAGCCCCTTGGTCTGCCCTTTGCTTTGACCTCCGGAGAATAAAGCTAACACAGCCCCTTGACTCCTAGGAGATGACCCTGTGGTGACACCGAGCAGGAAGACAAGCTCAGAACTAGGTGTCTGTCATCATTGCCTGCAGGTGACACTCTTACTATCTGCGGGTGCTGCCCTCAGGAGGCACTGCACTCCAGAGTCCAGAGGAAGGTATTATTATCCCAATTTACAGATGAAGAAACTGAGGCTCAGAGAGATGACTTTGCTTGCCCCAAGCCACACTAGCTGTTAAGTGGCAAGGCCAGACCAACTTCTGGTTCCACTGTCTTGACAATAAACTAACTGAAGCCGAACCCTCATCTGGACGTGGTGAGCAGGGGTCTTAACTGACTGCTGTGCCGTATCTCCATTTACTCTGCTCTTCCCTTCGCTGAAATGACAGAAACAAATGTTACTCTAAAGCTGTGACTCTCGAGCATGTGTGGCTATTTAAACTTAAATCAAAATTAAATAACATTTACAATTCAGTTTCTCAGTCGCACGAGCCGGGGGTCAAGCACTCAGCAGTTACACACGGCCAGTGGCTACAGAAATCACACAAGACAGATGGCAGCGCAAACTTCCAAAAGTTCCCTTGAATGGGACTAGTCCAAAAAAATGTACAGGCCCTTCACTACCCGCAGTCACTCTTCATGCCAAGTTAACTTTTTTATTTTTAAATGAAACGCAAACAAAGTTTACTTTTACCTTCTCATTTGTGGAATAGAAATCGAAATTTTCAGCCAGAAACCATCAGGTGTTATTAATAGAAGGGAGACACCTGCTGACAAGACATGGTATTACAACCTAGCACAATCAGACACTGGAAACTGGCCAGAGTCTGGGCTCCAACAGCCATCGCTGGGAGACTCAGGGTGTGGGAGAAAACGCACGTCAAGAGAAGATCCGGGAGGAGGCTCCAGGAGGAGACACGGGGTCAGAGAATCCATCCATCAGCAAACTGAACTCTCCAGTATTATACACCACGTGCCTGACACTAAGGAGATGATATGATAAATGTTAGCTACTTAAATGATTGATTGTTGGATTGATTGCTTGATTCTTAGGATTCTAGAATGGCACCACTGAGCATTTAACCTACTTATCATTTTTTTTTCCAAACTGGACATATCCTTTATGTTATGAAGTCAATAGAGAAACACGGGATCGCTGTTTAGCTGACATGAAAGTGTTCAATAACCAAGGGAGGTTAGGACTTCATGAAATCATCAAGAATAAGAAGATGTCAAAATTTCGGAGTCTCTGTTGTGGACACAGTGGGGGAAGAAGAGGGTGGGATGAATTGGGAGAGTAGGACTGACATATGTATGGTACCATGTGTAAAACAGGTAGCTAGTGGGAAGCGGCTGTAAAGCACAGGGAGCTCAGCTCAGTGCTCTGTGATGAGACAGAGGGGTGGGATGGGGGGAGTGGAAGGGAGATTCAAGAGGGAGGGGATATACGTACACTGACAGCTGATTCACGCTGCTGCACAGCAGACACCAGCACAACACTGTAAAACAATCACCTTCCAAGTAAAAAATCATAAAATATAAATATCATTTGCAACCTAAAAAAAAGGGGCTATTCAGCCTCTGGTAAAACATGAAAAGGCATCCCTGGTTTTTCCTTTGGCCCACAGTGGCAGGAATGAAAGATGGCCTGCCTGACTGGGAGATGAATCAAACCCCAAATCATTCATTCATCCATTCAGTTCACAAATACTGATAGGGCTGTACGGGAGCCAGGTGGCCAAGGAGATGAGCAGGTGGCCACTTACCTGAGCCCTGCACACAAAGGGACTCAAAGTCCACCCCCGATCTGGAAGTCACCCTGTGCAGAGCAAGTCCTCAGCAAAGACCAGGACAGGGCAGTCTGGGGCCTCTAAGATGTCTCCTGGGGATCTAGGGATCCAGGTGCTGGGACACCTGGGCTATTGGCTGTGAATCTTGAGGCTGAAGAAACTCGAGTGTAGATAGTGATGCAATTCCAGGGCCCCCAGATGCTGGGAGGTTTTTCATGGGATCCGGGCAAGCCAATCAACAGGTCTGAGTCAGGGTTGTATTAGTGATCTGGTGGCCAAAGGCTGCGTACAAGTTGCTGTCCCGAACCGGAGGGGGTCCACGATCTGGCCTAGCTTCAGGGGGATGGGAAAGGAGAAAGTGAAGAACCCCATTTATTACCAGGTCCACAACAGCCTGCTTCCAAATAGAAAAAACAAAAGAACAGTCCCCCTATTTCATGAATTCTACCGACTGCCAGCCTTGCCAATAGCCTGTTCTCAGTGCTAGGGAGATAGAGTCATTAACTTCTGGGGCCAGGAGCAGACTCATTACTAAGATCCCTTCTCTCACAAACCCACTTGAGCCCCCTCTCAATTCCTGATGTAAGTAAGGCATTGTTTCATGATGCTTTTCCCTTAATCAAAAGTTCTCAGATGCCCAATAGAAAAAGTGAGCAAACAACTTAGTCATGGGAATTAGCCAGATGGCCAGGAAACACGTAAAGGTGATTCACATCAGGGGTTACAGATTAAAACTCTGCGTCCTGGACTGACCAGGATGGCTACAACAAAAGCTCTGGAAACATTCAGGGGAGTGAGGCTGGGGAGTCATGGGAGCACACCATTGGTGAAAGGGCGGAGTGGTCCAAGCCCTGAAGAGGCTTGTCAGATAATTCTGCTAAAATCAAACATATATGTAACATCTGACTGAGCACATCCCCTCCTGGGGATGAGCCCAAAGGAGAGCAGGATGCTCAGAAGCACCCACTGCAGCTGAACCACGAATAGCCAAACCCTAAACACAACCCAAGTGCCCATCAGTGGAAGAACGCAGGAATACCTGGTGGACAGCACCGAAGGGAGATGAATGAATTGCTCTCACATGCAATTCTATGGATAAAGCTCAAAAACAACGTAAAGGAAAAGAATCCAGACCTGAAAGAGCACATCCCCTCTAACTAAATTTGTATGGAGTTTGACAGTTTGTTTGTGGCGCTGGGGTCAGAATAGGGGGGCGGTGGGAGGTGGGGCTTGAGAAGAGGGCTTGAGGGGCCTCACTGGGTGATGGAGCATCCTCTGTGCTGGCCCGGGTGGTGGTCACATGGTGTAGACAGTGATAAAAATCCATCAAACCGTCCACTTTAGAATTTTTTGTTTTAATATTTGTTTGCTGGGCTGCAGTGGGTCTTAGCTGCAGCATGTAAACTCTTCATTGCGGGACATGGAATTTAGTTCCTTGACCAGGGATTGAACCCAAGCCCCCTGCACTGGGAGCATGGAGTCTTAACCACTGGACCACCAAGTCCCTGTCCACTTAAACTTTGTGCATTTTATCATCTGTAAATGATGCCTCAATAAAAGAGTAAATAAAAACAATCCAAGGTTTTGGTGACCACGCTTGACACAGGTGTGGCTGGACAGCAAAAGTTCACCTGTACTAGTGTGAACCCATCCCCTGGCAGTTACTAGGGCAGTCTCAAACACCCAGTCCCCAGGCCCTTGGCAACAGTTTCCATCCTTACCGCTTACCTGGCAACAAAATGGCGTGACTCTTTCTAGCCAAGCAGGCTTCGGCACCTCCTGCAGGTCTCCAGGGACTCCCTCCCTGGAGTTGTCCTCCAACAGCTCCCAAGCCCCTGGGCCTGACTGCTCTGGCCCTGCCCTGGACCCGGGAGCCAGGCTTGCTCAGAACCTCAGCAGGTCCTGCTAGACTTCAGAGGAAGCTTACGGGGCCACGAGTATACTGGACACACAGGGCTGCTCTGGAAAGGAAGGTTAGACAAAGGAAGAAACGCTTTAGGAGGGTCCTGCGTTTAAAACTCCTTTTCTGTCAATCACTTATACTTCAATTTTTTTTTCATTTTTAAATAAATAAATCAGACACTTTTTTTCTGCTAAAATTGCAGTTTCAGCCGTGTTGCACCCCAGCCCACAGACTGGGGGACAACTTCAGTTGTACATCAGAATCCCACGGAGCTGTGAAACGTAGGGTACCAGGCCCGCCGCCACCCCCGAGACCAGCTGAATCAGACCCTCCCACACAGTGATGCTGGAGGCATGCTCCTAAAGCAGAAACCTGTTAGAAATGCAAACACCCACTGAGACCTCCTGGATTCTGGAGCTGCTCCCAGCAGTCTCTGGCATAACTGTTCTGAGAAGCCCTCCCCATGACTCTGATGCACACTCAAGTGCGAGGCTCCCTCCTATGGTTAGAAATTTGCATTCCTCATGGGTTCACAGGTGGTACAGACGCTGTAAACCATCACTAATGAGGGATGGGAATTAAAAGCTGCCCCAGTGAGTGACTCTGACCCAGATGAGGGTTAATACGTGCATCCATGGAGTGTAATCATTGAACGTGGCAAGAGACCCACATAGGTGAGGACATTACAGGAGGAGAAATGAGATTTGTTCTGGGGGCTTCTTCTCATCCGGTAAAACTGCAATTTGGAGTTCTCGGTGTGAACTTACTTTCTTGTTTGGACTTACTTTCTAGGTGCCCACCCCTAGTTTCTTCTGTCAAGATACAAACTGGAGAGGTTTCTGGAAGAACACTTTGTACAAAAGCCTTAACTAGGGGGAAAGCCTGGTTTTATCCTTAGAAGTTAATCTTTGGTCCATGATGGATATGGAAGCAAGGGTGGGGAAACTGAAGAATAAAGGGGATGGAGAAAAAGAGAGTCGATGTGGGGCTGGGCACGAGCCAGTCACTGGCCTGCAGAGAGGGCTAGGGTGTTGGGGGAGTGGGAGGAAACACATCTTCTTTCTAAATAGGACTGACTTGTTAAAAAAAGAAAATTGAGCCCCAAGAAGGGTTTTGTGCAAGATTAGAGGGAGGAATGGAGCAGGCTGACCTGCAAAGCAGGAAAGAAAAGGACTGAAGTGAGTTCAGAGGGATCTGAAAGGACTGAGGGGGCGGGGAGGCCAGCTGGCCAGGGGGAGGTGTCAGTGGCAGAGGATTAAAGCTTCCTGTTCTCAGACTAATGGACACGGGTTGGGGGGAGGCAGGAGGCGGGTGGGTATATACGACCATGTGTAAAATAGATAACCAATGGGAATTTGCTATTTGAATCAAGGAACTCAAACCCAGGGTAACAACCTAGAGGGGTGGGAAGGGGTGGGAGGTGGGAGGGAGGTTAAAGAACGAGGAGATACATGTATACCTATGGCTCATTCATGTTGATATATAGCAGAGGCCAACACAACATTGTGAAGCAGTTTTCCTTCAATTAAAAATGAAGACGTTTAGGGGGAAAAAAAGCTTCCTGTTCTAAGAAGGCAAACCACAGGCTGGCAGAAAACAGTCACCGCACGTAGACCTTAGAAAAAACTTGCATTTAGAATATAGAGAGTAGTTGCACAGTTCACTGGTAGGAAGGCAGATTACTCAATGAAAAAAAATGAGTAGACACTTCACAAAGGATACACAGATGGCTGAAAAGCCCATGAAAAGATGCTTGGCATGACTAGTCATCTGGGAAATGCAAAATAAAACCACAGCCAAATACCATATAATACCCCACAAGTATGGCTAAAATTAAGAACTTGCAATACCAAATGTTAGCAGTAGGGAGAGAAACTGAAAATTGAACAACCACTTGGCGAAATTCTGGAGTTCCTTTTAACATTAAATATATACCTACCCTGTGACCCAGCAAATCCACTCAGATCTTTCCCAGAGTGCAATTAAAACAAATATCCACAAAAAGACTTGTGGCTATATTTATATATACCACCCCCAAAAAGTCTTTGCAAGTGCCAAGGAGGAAAAACTTTCCTCTACCTTCTTAGCCTTGTGACTGGGGCCTGTAAAATAAGCTGGAAAAGACAACGGTAGCAAGAGAAAAAGCAGAGATTATTTATTCATCCATGCAAGAGTCCTCAATGACAATAGTAGTCCTTAGAATTTGGGCCTTGTCTACTTACACACCTCACTCAGTAGGAGAAATGGAAGAGAAAGAAAAAGACTTCTATAGGACAAACAAGCACGTTTCTTTAGGAAAGACAAACAGGTTTTAGGAAAACAAACTGGCCATGAGAACATTTGTGATGGTGTTTGTTCATGCAGGTCCTTCCATTTTCTTCATGCATTGTGAAACTCTCCCAAGAGGGGATTTTTGGAAGGTTTATTCTTGGTCTCTCTCCTGCCCCAAGGTGGAAATTTATGATGATCCTCATTTCTCAGAAATTTCTCCTTTTAGTCAGATAAAGGAAGCTCCAAGAAGACTTCTTTCTGCATCTGTTGAATCTCAAATATCTTCAGTATAAAATAATCTTATATCAACTCTGGGGCTCTGAGTGGGTCTCACACAGGGATGCACAGCAAAACAATAATAGAGGTTATGCGTTTGTAGGGCAGGATATGGTGGCAGGTGGAAACTGAGAGGTTGGGGACAGGAATAAAAAGAAAATATTTGGGGCACATTTTTAATTTCTTTTAAATTCAAGAAAGATATGAATGTGTTGCCCATTAAGAAAAATTTAAGGTGTAAGCATGTTTCTGATCCTTTTAAAGATACGTTTCAACCCCCTATTTAAAAAAAGATGAATTTTTGCCTCATTAGCAAGGCCTAATAGGATCTAGCCCTGAGAGAGATTTTATCATCATTTGCTGCAACTTCTACTGGGAAAGGTTATAAGAATCAGGTCACCCTTTCCACTTTGCCGTGAAGGATCCTTTCAGCAATGTCTTAGCTGTAAGTCCCAGGACGCCCCCTCATTATCCCTCCTGATTTCCAGGAACACAAGGCTAGCTGGAGAGGACTAGGGTGGGCTGGAAGTGGGTCTCCAAGAGCCAGCTGACAATGGAAACCATCCCCCTTCAAGCAGATGCCAGCTTATTCCTTGCGCTTTGCACACGGGTAAAAGGACATGTGAAACTCTGACAAACATCTGCATCTCGTCCTGACATTCTAACTCGCTGCCCTTAAAAGAATCAAGGTACTGTCCAGCTCAAAGAGGGAACTGTTCTTGATCTGAAAAAGACCCCAAAATAAGAATGCAAGGTTTTTCAGATATAGTTGATGACAGGGTCTTACATGCCCTGAAATTTTAAAATACAAACCAAATAGGAAGAGAAAGGATCAAGGTTCTGATTCTGGGGACTCATCTCATTTCCAGAATACGCCAAACCCACTCCCACCCACAGGGCATTGAAATAGCCATGCCCTCTACCTAGACCCCGCGTCTCACAATCTTGTCATGTTGCCCCTGCATCTCATCCTGAGCTCATCAATTTAAATGCACCGCCCTCAAGATATATCTCAGATCACCCTAAATATAGAAGTCCACCCAAGCAGTCTCTATCCCATCCCTTTCATCATTTTAGTCTCTTCAGAGTCCACGTGCATGCATGCGTGTTAAGTTGCTTCAGTTGTCTCCGACCCTTTGCAACCCCATGGACTGTAGCCTGGCTCTGTCCATGGGATTCTCCAGGCAAATACTGGAGTGCATTGGCATGCTCTCCTCCAGGGGACCTTCCGCACCCAGGATTGAACCCAGTTCTCTTATGTCTCCTGAATTGGCAGGCACGCAGATTCTTCACCACTAGCACCAACTTCAGAGTCCTTACCACTCTCAAATTCTTTCTTATTTGCCCATCACCTGTCTCCCAATAGGGCTTCCCTGGTGGCTCAGATGGTAAAGTGTGTGCCTACAACGCAGGACACCCAGGTTCCATCCCTGGGTCAGGAAGATCCTCTGGAGAAGGAAATGGCAACCCACTCCAGTACTCTTGCCTGGAAAATCCCATGAGGAGCCCTGTAGGCTATAGTCCATGGGGTCGCCAAGAGTCGGACACGACTGGGCGGCTTCACTTCATGTCTCCAATAAGAATGTCTCCAACGGTACAGCCATAACCGGCTCCTTCTTCCCCTTCCCCAGTGTTTCCAGCAAGTGCCTAGCACATAGTAAGTGTTCAGTATGTGCTCAGTAGATGAATATATGAGTAAAAGCTCAACTTGAGACGTCTGTGAAATATCCAAGGAGCGATGTCAAATGAGAACCGTCTAAAGTCTACTGTACACACAGAGAACTATATTCAATATCCTATGACAAACCATAATGGAAAAGAATATGAAAAAAAGAAGGTGTATATGTGTATTACTGAAGACTTTGCTGTACCACAGAAATTAACACAACATTGTACATCAGCTGCACTTCAACTAAAATTAATGAATTTCTATTAAGTATAGTTATGTTGAAATAGTTTTCAAAAGCAAAAAAAATTACTTTTAAAACACCAAGAGAATGAGAAACAGAAAAGAGCTGTTAAGTGTGGACATCTTTAGAACAAATTCGTTTTTTAAATCTATAAGGATCAGTGAACCACCTGAAGAAAGACTTAGTGAAAGAAAGGGTCTGAGCTCCAAGGAACCCAGGCTTTCAAGAGTGAATAGAGAAAGGGGAGAAAGTGAAGAAGAGCAAGAAGAGTCTGGAGAGGCAGAAGGAAAACCAGGAGAAGCCAGTGTTGTGGAGGCTGAGAGACAAGAGTGTTTGGAGGAGGAGTGGCCGCTCATGCAGATTGTGACCGCAGGGTGGGCAGCACGGAGGTGGTGAGGATCTGGGCGAGGCTGGGCCAGTGTGGCGATGGGCAGAAACCAGCTGGGAATGGACAGACGCATGAATGGGCCGGGGGAGGAGTGAAAGCCCTAGCGTCAGAGACTCTATGCGGAAGGTTGGCTGCGTCGATCAGCGGAAAAATTGGGTGTAGCTGTAAGCAGATACGGATCCAGGGAAGATCCTTTTCTGCTTAATATTTTATTGTGAAAACTGCCAAACCAGCAAAAAGTTGAAAGAAGCGTATAACACACACCTCTTCACCCTTCACCTAAATTCATCATTTGTTAACCTTCTGCCTCGTTTACTAACCTCCCCCGCCCCGACACACACACACACACACACACACACACACACACACACACACACACATAATCATTTTGGGGTACAGATACTCCTAAATATTGCAGCGTGCTTTTCCTAGGAACAAGACCATTCTCTTCCGTGACCTCAATGCCACATCCCATCCAGAGAAATGGAGCATTGAGTCAATAATGTCATCCTGCGCACAGACCATGTGGACATGTCCCAGCAACAGGCATTCTTTACATTTGCTTTCTTTTTCCTCATCCTGTAGCTGATCAGGGTTCACACATTCCCTTCAGTTGTCACGTCTCTGTTCTCTCCTTTAATCAGAAACAGGCCTTGGTTTTTTTGTTTGTCTTTTACGGCACTGACACGCTTGAAGGGTCCAGGTCGATTGTCACGTAGCTCGTCTCAAATACTGGGGACTTTGTCTGATTGTTTCCTCATGACTGGACTCAGGTTAAACATTTTTTGGCAGGATTACCACATAGATGATGTGAGCTTCTCAAGGGAGAGATTTTAAAGATGGAAAAAAAAAATACTCCACCTACTTGAATGATGTAAATGATTCAGTAGATCAGGGATGATGCTGGGGAGGGGCAGAACTGGAACAATGAAGGAGGTCATGATGTCTTTGAATTTGCTGGTCGGGGGTGAGGGGGAGGTGGCTGTGTCGTGAGGTCCCAGAATGTAGATTGAATGAAGGGATAGACACAAGCTTTTGAGAAAATTCAACATATATCTATAATTAAAAAAAACAAAAACAAAAACTCTTAGAAAAATAGAAATAGAGAGGAACTGACTCAGCTTAACCCTAACCCTGGCTGTTGAGCCAGCTAACAACTTCTGCACCCTCTTCATCTCTATAGGGTTTCTCTCCCTTCACTGTTTCACGTGAGCTGGGATTCAGGAAGGAGCCGAGGCTAATACTCTCCATTCAGAAGGCAGGTGCTAGAATTTTACTCTCTGAACCTAAGGCCCAGATTCTCCCCTCGACTGCTGGCCCCCTCACACAGGCTTGCTTACAACCAGCCAGCCAGTCTCCTCCTCCCAGCCTCTCAGGGTGCAACTGTGCCTTCTTCCTGCACCTGACTCTTACTGTTCATTTAATCACATCTCATTGCCTGGCAGAGTAGGTGGTTTATCCCTGTTAGGAGGTAGGGCAGAGTCTGGAAAATTCACTTTTAAGTTATAACCTGCGTGCCTTAGATCAATGTTGCCTCAGTTCAGTTCAGTTCAGTCACTCAGTCAGGTCAGACTCTTTGAGATCCCATGGACTGCAACATGCCAGGCCTCCCTGTCCATCACCAACTCCCGGAGTTTACTCAAACTCATGTCCATTGAGTCGGTGATGCCATCCAGTCATCTCATCCTTTGCTGTCCCCTTCTCAATCTTTCCCAGCGTCAGGGTCTTTTCAAATGAGTCCGTTCTTCACATCAGATGACCAAAGTATTGGAGTTTCAGCTTCAGCATCAGTCCCTCTAATGAATATTCAGGATTGATTTCCTTTGGGATTGACTGGTTGGATCTCCTTGAAGTCCAAGGGACTCTCAAGAGTCTTCTCCAAAACCACAGTTCAGATGTCATATTTTTTACATTATGCAAATTATATATGGATGCATTCTTTTCATAAACATTGAGCCCTTATGAAAGATTCCCCCTTTACTCAACATTCCCAATACAGGCAGACCTTGGAGATTCTGCGGCTTGGTCCCAGACCATAGCAATAAAGCAGGTCACACAAATTCTTTTGGTTTCCCAGGGCACATAAAGATGTTCACACTGTCTATTAAGTGTGTGATAGCATTATGTCCAAAAGACAGTGGATATGCCTTAACTATAAAGTACTTTTCTTTTCACTCAGGCCTGTGATGCCGCCAGGGTGGGCAAGTGTCACAGTCTTCGTACTGCCAGGAAGCTCTGGAGCCGCTGACAAGTGCAGAAGTGGTGTGATAGACAGTACAAGAAAGCCCATGTGGGCACAGCACTGAAGGCCAACGCTTTTGGAGGCGCTTCTCATGTCAAGGGAATTGTGACCGAAAAAGCAGGGGTTGAAACCAAACAGCCAGATTCTGCCATCAGGAAGTGTGCCAGGTTTCAGCTAATCAAGAATGGTAAAAAAATAAATAAAATCACAGCCTTTGTACTCAACGATGGTTGCTTAAATTTTATTGAGGAAAATGATGAATTTCCTGGTTGCTGGCTTTGGTCACAAAGGACATGCTATTGGCGACAATCCTAGAGTCCACCTTAAGGTTATCAAAGTAGCCAGTGTTATCTGTTTTGGCCTTATATAAAGGTAAGAAGGAAAGACCAAGCTCATACATTCTGATGATGAAAGCACAGAAGTAATAAATTTTCATATGCCGAAAAAAGTACTTTTCTTCCCACAAGCCACATGGTGCAGCCTCCCCAAAACAGTTCCTTCTTGACAAAAAATGATAACCATCATCTGAGCCTTCAAGGAGTCATAATCGTTGGCAGTACTAACACTGAAGATCACCACTCACAGATCACCATCACAAACACGGTAATAATGAAAAATTCTGAAATATTGCAAGAAGTACCCAAATGTGACACAGAGACACGAGGTGAGCAAATGCTGTGGAGAAAGTGGCACCGATAGACATGTTCAACGTGGGGTTGGCACAAACACCGAATTTGTAAAAAGAAAAAGCAACGCCTGCAAAGCACAATAAAGTGACATGCAACCAAACAAGGTGTCTGGACCAGACAGATGTGTCTCCAGTCCCGTTTCTATACATTTTCACATGTATTCCCAAGCCCATAGGAAACATAAAGTGTTGTTTTATTGTGGGTTGCTTGCTTTTTTTTTTTTTACCTTTAACACATAAGAACACTGCATCTTTTCAGTTCTGAATCTCAGCCACTTTTCTATGTCAGGTCTTATGAATTTCTCATCTTTATTTTTTTACTCTTACCTGGATTTTATACTGGGGACATAACATGTTTGTATAGTCATTCTTCGATTAATAAATATTTAGGTTCTTTCCCGTTTGTTCTGCAAGCAACACAGCTGAGCATCACAACGCAGGGTCTGTGGTCCTGTGCCCCGGGCTGGGGGTAAACACTGAGAAACTTCTATAGCAATTTGGCAGAGCAATGTTACATCAAATCTCACAATAAAAATCGTGGACTTGTATTTTGCAAGCTTTTGTGTTTTAGCTGAGTGCCAAAGAATTGATGCTTTTGAACTGTGGTGTTGGAGAAGACTCTTGAGAGTCCCTTGGACTGCAAGGAGATCCAACCAGTCTATCCTAAAGGAGATCAGTCCTAGGTGTTCATTGGAAGGACTGATGCTGAAGCTGAAACTCCAATACTTTGGCCACCTGATGCGAAGAGCTGACTCCTTGGAAAAGACCCTGATGCTGGGAAAGATTGAAGGCAGGAGGAGAAGCAGATGACAGAGGATGAGATGGTTGGATGGCATCACCAACACAATGGAGATGAGTTTGGGTGGACACCGGGAGTTCGTGATGGACAGGGAGGCCTGTGCTACGGTTCACAGGGTTGCAAAGAGCCCCACACGACTGAGCAACTGAACTGGAACTGGACTGTGTTTTAAAAACCTTATTCCTCTAGCAATTCATTTCTACTGTACGAGTAAAAATGTATTAGTTTGTGACAGGTTGGAAATAAAGACTGAGCTTGCTCAGGATCACGGAGAAGCAGTGCTTTTGTAACCAGCCTCACATACCCATGACGTCATGCTCCTGCAGATTAAAAGAAGTGACTCTTAGTCATAGGATGTGGACATTTTTTTATTATAATAGACAGTGTCAACTTGCCCCTCAAAAGGGCTAAGACAGCCTCCCCCCACCTCCACACACATACATCAATCACTAGTATTTTCTTTTGGCCATCCTGTGCAGTATCTTAGTTTTCCTACCAGGGATAGAACCCAGTCCCTTGGCAGTAAGACCACAGAGTCCTAACCACCGGAAAATGATTGTAGCAGATATCACTCACGGAATAGAAGATCCTTAAGTCCACCTTGATAGAAATAGCTACCTGATTAAATAAGTCCATGGAGTAGAAGGGACAGCTCTTTCTTGCTGTGGAAATATGATCAATACACATGGAGGGCGAGAGGGAAGAAGGTGAAGAGAAAAGGAAAACAGAGCGATGTTGCAGACAAGATCTACTGGCTGATGGAGGCTAGAACCGTGGAAAGTTTGAGGAGAAAAGACACCTGAACAGCCTCCAGGAATCTCTGAGGTGTCTGTTCACGGGGCAGCGGTGAGAAGCGACTATGACCTTGCAGAGGGAAAGCCCCTTGGGACCACTTGACCAGAGAGCCCAGTGTACGCGTGGGAGTTCAGTCATGTCCAACTCTTTGCGACTCCACGGACTGCAGCCCACCAGGGTCCTCTGTCCATGGGATTCTCCAGGCAAGAATATTGCACTGGTTAGCCATTCCCCTTCTCCAGGAGATCTTCCAGACCCAGGGGATTGAGCCCTCATTTCCTGAGTCTACTGCACTGGCAGGCAGGTTCTTTAACCAGATGAGCCACTGGGGAAGTCCAGAGAGCCAGGCATCGTTGCCCAAGTGGCCGTGACCCTGTGGCCTGGAATCCCAGGCTCCATGTCTGCGGTGCCCTGGCCAGGCACAGGTCCTCCACCCTGCTGTGAGGACCCCACCAAGCCTGGGCTGAGGGGCCTTTGGCCAGGTGACCGGTCAACACTCCTTGCGTGTATTCTGGTCCGGACAGACAAGGAACAGCTTGGGAACCTTTGCCAAGGGCAACACAGCAGAGACACAGAACTAGCAGATGCACAGGTGGGATCCTGGATGTGTTCCTGGAGCCAAGAAGGACTTTAGTGGAAAAGCTGGCGAGGTTCATGCAGGGTCTCAGCTTGGACTCAAGATGTTAGTGTGTCAGAGTTAAACTTTGACTTGACCACTGGGCTACGTGTTGGTAAGTTTGGGGAGGCTGGGAGAGGAGGATGGATGGGAAGCTTTTTGTACTGTCCTTGCAACTTTACTCCCAGTACTTCTTGAAATGTAGTTCAAAATGAAAAGTCTTTTAAGAAGTAGCAAATGTCCAGTTTGCCATCAAAGTCCATCTTAGGAAAGGAACACTCACCACACCTGTGTTGATGTGAGCAATGCTCAAAACTAGGGCGACGGACCTCCAAATATTCTGCTGTGTGTGGGAGGGAGGTAAGAACCAAGGTCCCCAGGTTCAGAGGAGGCAAAAATTACAAGATCCCATCTGAACAGGATGACCAAGGATGAGATGGTTGGATGGCATCACTGACTCAATGGACACGAGTTTGAGCAAGCTCCAGGAGATGGTGAAGGACAGGGAAGCCTGGTGTGCTGCAGTCCATGGGTCGCAAAGAGTCAGACATGACTGAACTACGCCCATATGAATAAATTTGAACTATGCCCATATGAATAAATTTGGCAGGAAAAAAATGTTCAGTGGCCTGTTTGAGGGCCAGTCACACACTCATCAACAGCATTTCGCAATTCTGGGGTCCCAGCTGGGGCTTCCCAGGCTCGTGTGCCACACCCACCCAGGCCAGGAGCTGGTTTCCTAGAAAACCACGTGCAAATCTGTTTCAAGAGCACATCCTGTCCCCAGAGCCTCCATGTTGCTTGTTCAAGCTGGGATCAGGAGCCCTGCTGCAGCCAGGAGCATTTGGGAGAATGTGCTTGGGAGCAGACCTGATGTGTGGGGGGCCAGAGGACCGGTTTGACGTGAAGTGACCTGGGAGAGCTGTGCTGGGCCCGCCAGAGGTGGGGCTGTCCAGGGAGCCCGTTTGCAGAGAGGAGGGAGCCCCAGGGCTGCCACGTCTGCTCAGCCCTTTAAGCAAATACTGGGCTGTTTGCAGCCAGGGGAGAAACAAATATTGACGGAGTGAGGAACAGCACAAGGCCAGGAGGCTGAGGCCACAGAGGGAGCCTGGCCGAGAAAGAATCCTTGGAGGGAGCCCCAAGATTCCCAAGCCACAGAGCTCCCCTCCTCAAGGCCTCAGAGAGGGGCCCTTACACAAGTCGCCCTCAAGGCTTTTTGGTTGGGATGCTCCTGAGGCACTTGGGGTCAGTGGCCAGGACAGGAGCCACGCCAGGGGCTCAGTGGATGGTGTTTGGCAAAGGTGTAGCCCCAAAGGGCTGCCCATGGTCTATGACGAGCGCCAAGTCTGGAAGATCCTAGGTAAATACAATCCTGCTTCAGCGGGTGCTTCATGGGTCCCAGGGCCATGGGTCCTGCCAGCATCCTGAGGGGGCAAGGAGCTTCTTGATATGGGCACAGGGATGTCATCAGAGGCCCCCCAGGCGCACTGGGTAAAAATGTACTTTCCTCTCCCCAGCCCTCCCACCCTACCCCCCTCCATTCACTCAGGGATGGAGCCTCGGACTGTGCATTTTTAGCACTTTCCCTGGTGATTCTATGCCCATTCAGGTGTGAGGCCCATTAGACCCATTTCACAGAAGAGTAAGTCGAGACCCAGAGCGGGAAGTAGGCAGGCACAGCTTCCTTTGGCTGTGGGCGGGGGGTGAGGCAGTGAGGGAGGGTGGAGGGGCCAGGCATCCACCTCACCTCTCCCACCCCCAGAAGCAGCGAGCTTGCTTCCATCACTTTGGCCGGAACGCCTCTCCCTCCCTCCACCAGGTTGTACAGACCATCCCTCAGGCCAGGGGGTCTCATGCCTGCCTATAGGACCCCCACCTCCAGCCCAGGAAGGTGGCCCTGGGGTGGGGTGTCAGCAGGGGAGGAGGGAGTCACACTTGTGCAGAAGGAAAGCCTGCAAGGCTTTTGGGTCTCCCTTCTCTGTCCTGCCACTCAGTGACTTCACTTACTTCTCTGTAGTTTCTCCCTCAACATGTAACTTGGGGGAAATTAAACAATTAAAGAAACTTGGAGGACACGAAGAAGTTTTCATGAAAAAAGAACAAACTGTGCCTTTTTAATGCACAAACACTAAACCAGGCTGAGTTGGAGTCTCCGTGGCCATGTGGCCTCAGGTGGGTCACTCTGAGCCCGGGCTGCTCACTTGCAACACAGGGGATTGTAGGAAGTTGCAAACGCAGCCTTGATGTTTGCAGCACCTCCCATCAAAGAGCTGGGTCAAATCGCCCTCCCCTTGAATCTTACGAGATAACAAAATACATCAGAAATGAAAGTGCTGGGAGGGTGAGATGAATTGGGAGATTGGAATTAACCTATATACACCATCGATACTGTGTATTGACATGAAATAGATAACTAATAAGCACCCACCCAATAGCACAGGGAACTCTATTCAATGCTCTGCGGTGACCTATATGGGAAGGAAATCCAAAAGGGAGGGGATATATGTATCTGTATGGCTCACTCACTTTGTTGTACAGCAGAAACTAACACCACATTGTAAAAGCGATTATACTCCAATAAAAATTCATTAAAAAATGAAGTGACAGTGCCGGCTCTGACCGGTTCTGAGGCCAGACTCACTCTCCTGGAAGCTTGTCCAGCGGCCATGAGCATAAGCTGGGTGAGGCTTGCTGGGGGCCGGGACTCCACAGAGTCGAGACCAGCCTTTCCAGGGGCGGTCATTCTAAGCCCCAGCCCCCGCCAGCCTGGCAGCCAACCTTGGTTGTTGGAATAAGCCCAGGTACCAGAAGTACTGCCTGGCTGGGTCTAGCCATTAAAAATCAAGAGCTGTTATTTTAAGCTACTAGGTGCTGGAGTGGTTGTTACGCAGCACTAGCTGATGGATACAGACACTAAAAATGCCCTACCAGACAATCATTGTCCTTACTCTTTTTTTTTAATTATTTATTTTTTAATTGAAGGATAATTGCTTTACAGAATTTTGCTGATTTCTGCCAAACATTAAAAGGAATCAGCCATGGGTATATGTGTGTCCCCTCCCTCTTGAATATCCCTGCTCTTTCTTTCCTTTTTCCTTTATCTGGACTCTCTTCCCAAACACCCAGGGGCCTCTCTCATCACCCTCAGGCCTCTGCTAGGCAATTTCATGTAAATTGACCTGGCAATTTCATGTAAATTTCATGAAGCCATCCTTGGCAATTTCATGTAAAATAACTGCTCCAGCCCCAGTTCACCCTCCCAGACATGTGTCTCAGCAAAGCAGCATCACAATACCTCTGTGAACCTGCTTGTTTGTTCACTGTCGCTCTTGCCCCCACACTCACAGCAGAATAAAGTCCAGGAGGGCAAGGATAGTGTGTGTGTCATCCCCTGCTGTCCCTCACACCCAGCACATGGTTCAGGATGTTGGTAGAGTGAGTGATGGGTTCGCCTCATGCTTCTGTGACTCCTGTTCATGGGGTTGTAGACCACCCTGGGTAGATTCATTCTGGGCATCCCCCGCCTCAGCCTGCCTCACTCCAGACACTCACTGCCCTGGTCTTTGCCTTCGAACGCTGATGCCTTTAGAGTGTGAATGGGTCTTCACATCGTCTAGTGGTCCCCTTTCCCTCCATCCACCACTGGGGATGCTTCCACCTCTGGGGACACTTCCACTCTTTCAGATGGGAAACCAGGAGCTGAGTGACTTGTCCATGGAGATGCAGGTAACTGGAAGCACGTCTTGTCCAGAGCTCCCTCAGACCATGGACAGAGGCGCCTCCTGCTTCCTGGCCCCAGAACCCACAGGACCCTCAGCCAGGAGACCCCACCAGAACCCTTTCTCCTGCTCAAGGTTGCGCCTGACTTGCCCTCCCTGCAGTAGAAGTTTCGGCATCCCTGGAGCCTCAAGATGCTGACCTCAGCTCAGCCTTGTTTAGTGTGAAGCCAACAGCAGGGCTCTTGGACCTTGGCCTCGGGGCCCCTCTGCACTGAAACCTTCAGAGACTAAGGGAGAGGGGCAAGGAGGGGTTGCACTGCCATCTCCGGGCAGCTGCCTCCTGCCCCTCAACCTCCCTCTCGCCCCCCCGTGGGCCCCTTGAAGTAGATACTGGTCATTCAGGAGTGCTTGCATGCTCAATCCTGTCCGACTCTTTGCAACCTCACAGGCTGTAGCCCGCCAGACTCCTCTGTAATTGGGGAGGAAAACCCCAAGTGCGAGTCTCTGGAGCTCCCAAGAGCGCTCTGTCTTGTTTGCTGAGGTTCAGGCTCTTTGCACCACAGGGTAGAGGGTGTGGCCTGTGAGGCCTGGCAGGGGATGCGGAGGTGAGAGGGCCGGGTCTGGGCCTGTGGACCCCCATCTCCAACCCATCCCACCACAGGCCGAGGACCTCTAGCTCCTGCCCCTTTCTGGGTGGGGTCCCTCCTGGCAGGGAGTAGCTGGGCCCCAGGACAGAGGCCCGCTGTGTGTGCAGGGGCAGCAGCAGGTGGCCTTGGTGGTCAGTGTTGATCTCAGGGTACCTGCAGTGCCCTGGGGGACAGAGACCAAAGAGTGGCTCCCAGGGGGTGGGCTGTCCACAGAGCAGGGAGAGGGGAGTGGAGGGCTCATGCAGTTGACTCTCCCCCTTCGGGCCAAGTGCTGGGTTTTCTGGGGTGCCTCCCACACCCGCACCCCACCCACCCCCAGCCAAGGGGCTTCACCCACTAAACCGCCCCTGTGGGCGTGCAGCTCCACAGTCTGGGGCGGGGGTCTAGGGGCTGCAGGGGCTGCCTGCCTGGCCAAGAAAAGGCACAACCTGTCAACCTCTGGCTGCCCTGTGGACGCCTGAGGTAGGAACCCAGGCAGAGATGGAATTCCTAGAATTAGCCCACAGGTAAATGGCTTCCCAGATGGCATTTTTTTGGTTATTTAGTCGCTAAATCAGAGAAGGCACTACCGACCCACTCCAGTACTCTTGCCTGGAAAATCCTATGGACAGAGGAGCCTGTTAGGCTGCAGTCCATGGGGTCGCTAAGAGTTGGATAGGACTGAGCAACTTCACTTTCACTTTTCACTTTCATGTATTGGAGAAGGAAATGGCAACCCACTCGTGTTCTTCCCTGGAGAATCCCAGGGACGGGAGAGCCTGGTGGGCTGCCGTCTATGGGGTCGCACAGAGTCGGACACGACTGACGTGACTTAGCAGCAGCAAACCTTCCTAGTGGTCCAGAAAAAAGCTACATAAAACTTCAACAGTATGCCAGGCTTCCCTGTCCTTCGCTATCTCATACTCAATGAGGAGATGTAAGACATTTGATCCCTGGGTCAGGAAGATCCCCTGAAGAAGGGAATGGCTTTCCACTCCAGTATTCTTGCCTAGAGAATCCCATGAACAGAGGAGCCTGGCGGGCTACAGTCCATGGGGCTGCAGAGTCAGACACGACTGAGCGTCTGAGCACCTGTTACTAAATGGCTCCAAACCAGTGGAACAAACAGCCCTAACTGGGAGTCTACTGTGTGCATGGCCCTCAGCCAAGAGCCAGTGGGTACAAACAAGGAGACAACTTTCAAGAAGCACCTACTACGCGCTGAGTACTGTGCTTCCAAAGCCTTTGCCTGGACCATCTCCCTTGGTCCTCGCAGCTTCTCCAACTAGTTGGGACTATTACCCAGGACAAGACTGATGTTCCAGACCCCTTAGGTGCATATAGGGGGCCCCAAACCTCCCCAACCACTCCAGCACCCCGCCCCATCCTGCCCTTGTCCCCATGCAAAAGTGCAGAGGTGTGAGCTTTGGGAGCGGCTGGAGGAGGGAGACAGAAACCAACCCACTGGGTGATGAGAAAGCATGAGTCCTCACCCCTAGGAGACACAGACCAGTCGGAGGAACAAGCCTGGGAGGAGAATGAGCAGGAGAATCAAGCCCTGGTCATCCTGCAGGGATGCAGGAGAGGGAACCACTCGGAGCCAGACACTGGGCATCCGACTGCCATGCCCCTGCTCTCTTTACAGTCCCGTGACAGTTCTACAAAGCCTCTGGAAAAGCATCTAGAACAGCACTAGGTGGACCACTGCCTCCTGCTCTACTCTAGAGCGCTTGCTAACAGGTTCTCCCTCCCCTTGCAGGGCTCTGCACACCCCGTCCCCCATATGAGTCAGCCAGCTGGAAAAGGCAGCTCCTTCATTAAGGCAAGGAGGGGACTTCCACTGCAGCCCCCAGGTCCTGGGAAAACTGTTGAGGAGACAAAATAAAATTAGAGGGAAGGGCAGTGAGCTGCTCACAGGGCAGGAGTGGGCAGTTCAGAGTCTCTCATCAGGCTGATTAGATGCGGGCCCAGCCCAAGCCCTGGAGAGATGTAACCTACCTCCTGGGGGTTGAGGGCCTCCTCGCCAAACCCAGGGGGCCCCAGCCACAGCCTGCAGAGCTTGGCTTCTCACTCTAGGAAGAGGACCAAGGGTTCCCACAGGCACCCTTTGACCTGTGTGTCCAGTGGAGACTCATGTTCCTCATCTGTAAAATGGGTCCAATGAGCACTTGGTTCATGGTAATGACTGCATTCACCTAAACAAGGGGCTCTGATCCTGCCTCTTCATCAGAACCTGGGGGAGTGCTGTCCACTGAGCCCCCTACACTGGAATCAGAACCTTGGGGGTGGGCCCAGGCATCAGCAATTTTAACATGTTTTGTTGTTTTGTACTTTTGGGGGGTGGGTACTGGATGCCTTGTGAGCAAACCACCTCAGGGCAGCGTCTGCAAATCAGGTGGGTTTTGCAGTTGTGAGGACTGGGCCTTTGTGTCCCATCAGAAGGGTCTTTTGTCGACGAGGGTCACACAGATGTGGCCAGAGTGAACTCAGGCTTAAAGTGCTGGTGACGCAGGAGCTTCCTGACAATCTTGACCCCTGCCGCCCTCCTCAGATTGCCCACACTGGCCTGTCTGTGGGGCCCTGACTCTGACCCAGCCCCGCTCTGTGGGACAAGTGCTCTGTGGGCAGTGCTGACAGGTCCAGAGGACGGAAGACACAAATGAGAAACATTTGTGCGAGCCCCACAGGCTTCACAGCAGTTTCCTTCCGGAAAAATCCACCCAGACTTGCCACTTTCTGGGCCAGGGCAGCTTCCCGGAACGAATGGACTTCATCCATCACCTGCCTGTGGGCGTTCAGTGCCTGCGTCTCCCCTGGTCCTGAGGAGCCTCTTCCTGGGTTATTCTTCCTCCCACCCCTGCCCCTAAGTCCACGCCTGGCCACCTGCCTGCTAAAGAGACTGAAAAGGTTGATGATACAATCAACTGCCTGGAGCAGAGATGAGTGACTCACCCCCGAGTGACGCGCTCAGTTGTCTGCAGGCACCTCCCGTCCCTGGCAGGCCAGGCCAGTGGGGAGCTGGGCATTCCACCACTAGGCCAGGAATTAGCATATTAGGACTGAATCTGGGAAAAACTAGTCCTAGCCTAACTTTAACTTGCTGCTCCGGAATCTCGCCAGGTCTTAGGTCTCAGAGCAGGGAAGTCCCCTCCGTGACCCTGCAGTATGGAGTTCTTCAATAGTTGTCTCCGACTCTGCAACCCCAGGGACTGCAGCATGCGAAGCTTCATCAGACCCATCATTTCCACCCGTCTTCAAACTCTACCAAAATGACAAGTCTGCGACATGGTAGTTAAATAAGGCCAGTCTTTCCTGACCCCCTCAAAACCCCCACCCCTTCGACTGATGCTAAAAACCCTCCTTAGGCTGAGGGTGCACCACATAAATTAATGCAAGAGCTGAAAGGCAGGTGTAGGATGAAGTGGCTGTGGGCTGGGATTACAGCTCTCTTTTCCCAAGATTACAGGTCTCACGATTTAACAAGCTTTAAGAAGAGGTTTTGTAAAGCCTGAAAGTAAGACCCAATTAAAATTAAAATCCTCCTAAAATGGCTATGCTAAATCTTCCCATCTAAGTGAAGCCTTTGCAGGATGGGGAGGAAGGCCGCAGGAGCGGGGGTGAGGTTCTGTGTGTGTGATCCACCCTCACCTCCTCCCTACTTGTCTGCAGGGACTGACAGTCCAGACAAAAAGATGCACAAGAAGAGTTCAGGCTTCTGAACTCTAGAAGCTCCAGAGACCAAGCCCTGGATCGTTTTCTGTAAAATACCAACAACTATCTACATACGCAGAGAGGAAATCAGAAACATTTAGTAACTGACCTTCACGGGATGCAGTGTGAGGATTTCTCCTTCCTAGCTTTTAGTTTGAATTCCTTTCTAGTAGGCAGAAACAAAGATTATAAACAGAAAGTAAACACCTTTTGAATGGCAACAAGAAATCACTTTGCTCTGCTCAAACAGGCAGGGGTGCCTTCTGCCCGTGCTGAGGGGTGTGGGGACAGGGGAGCACGTCCTCTTGGCACCCCGCTCACCTGGCCCCTGGGGGAGAGCCCAGGTTTGCAGAAAGGCAGTAGTGGCTCCACTGACGGACACGGAGCGAGAGGCGATAGGACTAGAAACGCCTCCACCCACCCAGAACCCCATGGAGCTTCATGACCAGCATACCACGTTAAGATGCTAATGCAGAAGGTGAACGCAAGCACATTACCGTGAGGGGCACCTAGTTTAGAGCACTGCTGCGCTAGAGGCCTGTCTGGCTCAGAGGGGGAGCCCCCTGAGCCACTAAGCAGGACCAGAACTTGTCCCCAGCGCCCCGGCCACCTTTACCACACCCAGCAATGGCTGTCCACACCAAGCGCCCCCTGTTAAGCCCTGAGGCAAGGTGGGCCAGCAGCCACAACTCCCGGGTCCAGGTGCAACCCCAGACATGCCCGTGCTACTGTGGCCGGGGTGAGAGCTGGTTACCGGGCCGCCAGGTGAGCAGGCTGGAGCCATGGTTAGGAAGCCAGACAGTTTAAATCAACAAGACAGCAGGAGTGATTGTGTCCAGGCCTGTTGAGTAAATTTTAGCTGCTTAACTGGCTGGGAAGACAAGACTTCAACATCAGTTTAACATTTGTTCAAAACCAATGTTTTACAATCCTGCACCAGTTACAGCTGATTAAGACTGCTAAAAGTAGTGGGGTGGGTGAACTTTTTTACAGTCTCAAAGTATATCTTTCAAACGGACCCTTATGAACAGGCCTGTCCCCTGAATGTGAGGATGAGAAGAGGGCAAGACAACGCCAGGCAGCTACCCCACCACCCCAGAGCTGGGCTGCAGCCTCGGCGCATTGAGCCTGTTTCCCACAGAATCACTCCACAGACAGGAGAGCATGGATTATTTTATTGGATGCTTTATAAAAAGTCCAAGCACACACACACACTGCGCCCCCACCAGGAAGGGAGGGGTTCACATTACTTGTTCTTATACCCTCAAGATAAACCGCTCCCCACAAATATTTGTATCCCAGCTACAAAAATGGAGTTGCAAAGGGTATATATAAAGATATGAGATTTTTCTTGCTCTTGTTATAGTACAAACAACTGAAGGTGACTAACGATCCGTGAGATTAAGAAAGGGGAAAATCACTTGACAAAGGGATGGAATGTCTGTTACCTGTAACAAGTAGCTGACTCATCTGCTATTAACAGGCACCTACCTTAAATTACAGGGACCCGGGCACATGAAACTTGAGACATGCGTGGGGCCCCTGCTGATTACACTCGCTCCAGAAGGCACGTGATTCCGCACCCTTTCTTCATTACTACAAATCAGAGGAGAACCCAGTACTTAAGATTCTACCCACTGAGGTATTAACTGCATCAAGATTAGTTATGTCCCAGGAGCATGCAATAGAAATATTTTTAAACCAACATGGTTAAGTGTTAAGATCTTTAGAAATCAAAAAATGTATTCACATAATTTTAAACTCAAGTCAAGATAAATCAATCTTCTGTGGTAATGATTTGAGTGCAAGTGATGCTGGCTTTCTTCACATTCAGTCCTTCACTCAGTTGTTCTTGAACAGGTCAATGCAGCTTTGCAGGAGGGACACGTTGTTCTGGAAGAAAGGAATCCAGGGAATGCTCCGGGGCTCCCACCTCCAAGTCACCTGAGCTCAGGCCTCAGACCCACGGACGGCTGGGCTGGTGCTTGTTTTTCATGCAGTGACACCTGAACCACAAGTCCCCTCGCCCTGGTCACTGCCCTCAGCACCCCCACCCCACCCCTACCCCAGGTCTGCTCCCACTGCAGCCACGCCAATCCCACTGATGTGGCTGAACCTACACGTGATATAAATCAGAGGTCAAAGGCCTTGGAAAGACTGGATAAAAAGTTGCTAAAAATCAGTTGTGGGTGAGATTACAGACAATAAATATTCACATAGGACTTGGTGGGATATGTTTTACAAAGTTCTCACTTTAAAGGAATTCAAATAACTCAGAATATTCAGAACATTATGTATAAATGACACACAAATACTTTAAAACTCCAGTTTAGAAGGTCAGATATGGTAGGACTTAAAGAACCAAGTGAGGAAGCATCTCTGTTGTGGTCAAAATAAAGGAATTCAAAATACACACAAATGTCCAGTCTCCCTGCTTTAACCAGTGGGGATAAGCAGTGACACTGACCCAACCACCCTGGACCAGACAGCACCCTAGGGGGTCAGGATCAGCTGCACCCAGGAACCACCCAAAGAGCTTTGGGCGTGGGCACAAAAAAACCCTGAAGAGCTCAAGTAGGACTCTAATGTGCTCCAGCACTGAGAACCATTGCTCTCCACAGTCTTCTGGGCTAAATCATCCTACACACATTACATATATAAGGACGTTTTTCTTCCTTTTTAAACCAAAAAAGAATTGGTATCAGAAGTCTAAAGTTAGCAAATTGGCAAACTTGAGCTTGCAATTGCTATGATGGCTGCTCACAAATTACCAGGACAAGTCCTCCACAGCATGGCCCACAGGGCATCAGGAGGGAAGCAGGGTAACCACCACCAAGAATGCTCTTCTCACAAAGCAGGTTTTCATCAAGACTATATGTCAGATTTTTGGTGTGCAGTGGGAAAAAAACCTCCATCAAGTGACTCGCATCCACCCACAGGGGATTAAGCCCACAAAGCCAGCCCCAACTGCAGTGACAATACTGGAACAGTGAATTAGAAAGTTAATTTGAAAAACACCCCCCAAAGCTGACTCATATGATGATAAGACTTACCCTGGCATGCTTTATTTCCAGTTCAGACATTTCGATTAGATTCTTCCTGAACGCTGCCACTCTCTTCCGTTTGAAATTGATTAGCTCTACAAAACAGTTTACCAAGAAAAACTGAACAATTTCTATCTTTAACTTCCATATCTCATTTTCATAAACAAGATGATCTCCAGAGCTCTGGTTCCCACCACACCTCACCTTTCACTTCTCTCTGCCATCGGGACACACACCTGACATGGAAAAAACCATCCCTGAACACCTGGGGTTCCCTGAACTGAGCTGCTTGGCCTTTCCCTCCAGGATGAAGTGCATGTGGGGAGTGGGCTGGGGAGGTGGTGGGCCACACAGACTTGCAGCAAGGGTTTTTTTATGGGTTATTTTAAACTTCCTTTGATCAAATCCCCCTCAGCCTCAGCGGGTGCTGAGTGTCTGAGAAGCAAACTCACCCTCTCGAACTTTACCTACACAGCACCGAACAGAAGAGAAATGTCATGTTAAGAACCACGTAAAAACTCAGAAGCATATACTGATGTTAATGACAGTAGTTCAGATATTATCAGGCTGGTCATGCGGGATGTCCTCTTTCCCTCCAAGACCAGACAGAACTCAAGACACACCCGTCCGTCTCCCAGGACGCCTACCCACTGTGCTGTGCTTGTCCAATAGTTCCCATCTAGTCAGCCCCAACTTTAGAGCCTCAACCTAGGGCCACGAGGCTAAGAGCCACTCATCCTGGTATCCTACAAGATACGGCACTTTTACAGGCAGTACACCCAGGCTTATCAAATGCCATCGGCACAAACCTTCCACAACAGAGGTCAGCCTAAATTGGCACCATTTTAAGAAAAACACAAAAGTTATGAAAGCAACTGCTGCTGCTACTAAGTCACTTCAGTCGTGTCCGACTCTGTGCGACCCCACAGATGGCAGCGCCACCCCCCACCCGACCCAGGCTCTCCTGTCCCTGGGATTCTCCAGGCAAGAACACTGGAGTGGGCTGCCATTTCCTTCTTCAATGCATGAAAGTGAAAAATGAAAGTGAAGTCACTCCGTTGTATCCAACTCTTAATGACCCCATGGACTGCAGCCTACCAGGCTCCTCTTGTCCACGGGATTTTCCAGGCAAGAGTACTGGAGTGGGGTGCCATTGCCTTCTCTGATCAAAGCCACTAATTCTGGTCTATATAATTACCTGAGATTTCAATACAGTACCTCTGAAGTCTCCTTTTTCCTTATACATTTAAATTAGCTTTTTTTTTTTTTTAAGCTAGAATTTTACTTTAAGTCCAGGGCAGTGAGCAGGTTCCTCTCTAAAAGAATCCCAAGGGTAGTCACATGGGCACAGGCCATGAGCAGAGGCTCTGCACAGAGGAGCCCAGTCCCTCCCTGGGAGGGCCCCATGGTCCTGGCCGGTCTCAGCCAAAACAAAGGAGCAGAACCCTCCAGATCTACCAAGACTTCAGAACCACGGAGGAGGGGAATGTTCTGAGAGAACAGTCTTACGATGAGATACGGCTTTCACACAGAAACCTAAGAGTTCTGAAGGGGGAGGGTGTCTTGAGGATGAATCAAGTACAGAATCCACTATAACGCACATTCACATTCTGTAAGACAACAGTCTTCAACTTTTGCTCTGGTTTGTTCCACGGTCCCTAAGAACTTCAGGGCAGTGGGATCCCCTATGGAAAAGACTACCTATTACACTCATGTTTAATGGAAATGGTATGTCATCTCCCAATGAAGTTATAAAACTATATTTTATCTTCTTATGGTGGAAAATAAGAATATGGCATGTGGAATCTAAGTTTCCCGACCAGAGATTGAACCTGTGCCCCCTGCATTATAAGTGTGGCATCTTAACCACTGGACCACCAGGGAAGTCCTAAAATATTTTAAAAACCCATTATCCTGAAATGGTAGAGGGCAAGAAAGAACCCTGGAGATGAACCAGAACTGAGTCACTATCATGGACTCATGATCCCTGAAGAGTAGCTGTGTATGCACACCCCGACACTCCTCACCGTCAGTGGCTGGGTCTAGGAGCAGAAGCACCCCAGAAGCAATGAGCAGAGAGTACTCAATATGGGCTCCTGGAAGAACTGATGATTCTCAGGGCTAGAGTAGAAGTCTAAAACTAAAACAAGAGTATCTAAATGCTCAAAAATATGGGGGTGTCGTAGAACACACCAGCTTAAAGGCATGCCCATGGCCTCACTCTGGACAGTATAAACACCAAAATAGCTTAATACACTGAAAAATTTTAAAACTTCTGGAAAACAGGAATCCAGAATTCTAGAAAAAATGATTTTAAAAAAGTAAGGGAGAGAAGGGAAAGCTTGTGTTAATAAAGGATAGACAGCACTGAAGGCTGACCTGGAAAAGCAGGGCTGGAGGGGAGGAGAGACAACTGCCTTTGGCTACATCCAGGAAGGAAGGGTGATGCCTGGTCTCAAACTGTCTCCTACAGTCAAGTACACAGTGGACAAACCCGACTGTGTCATCAAAACACACAGACGAGGGGAAGACGGACACAACATATCCTCAAATGCGATGCCCTCAAATGGACACAAGTACACAGCATTCAGAATCCAATCATGAAGAGAGGGAACAAACAAAAGTGAGGGACATCTAATAATATTTATAAAAAGAAATCAGTCTTCCAAAAGACAAATGTGATTAAGGAAAAAAAAAAAAACCTGAGATATGTTCCTTCCAGATTAAGGGAGATTTTAGAGTGAAAACTAACTGCAACTCACGTTGGTAACTGTATTGCAGAAACACAGCCAAGTTATTACAGATAAAACGACTAAGAAGGATATAACAGTTAAAAAAAAAAAAAAACACCACGCAGATGTTTATAAAATTACACAAGTAGGAAGGAACACATGAACGTGTGCGAGTGACAGAGGACACATGGGCGTCCTCTGCACCATTTGGACAACCTCTCTCTGTAAACTTTTTAAACTGTTTCCCAATAAAAAGTGAGAGTAGGGACTTTCCTGGAGGTCCAGTGGGTTAAGAAGCAGCACTGCAATGGTGGGGGTATGAGTTTGATCCCTGGTCAGGGAACAAGGATCCCATGTGCCGAGGAGCAAGGAAGCCAGCGTGCCACAACTAGAGTCCATTCACAGCAATGAAATTATCTCACATCATGCAATGATGATCTGACAGAGCAAGTAAAAATATTTAAAAAAAAAAAAAAAGCGAAAAGAAAGAAGCGCCTCACTCACCTTCTTTTGCAGATTCAGAGAGCTGTTCAAACTTCTGGCAGCATTCTTGCTGGTGTGCCTCAGCCAGCTTGACGTCTTTGCTCTTTAACCGAGCCTTATCCAGCGCTTTGTTTGAATTCTCATAGTCGATGAGGGCTTTGGTGCGTCGGTATAAGAGATCCTAGAAGGAAAATCAACCAACATGGTAGTTAAACCTATACTGAAAAATCTCTAGAACAGAAAAGACCATCTAAAGTCTTTAAGAACCAGACAAGTACCTTGGTTTACTGCCTGAAAAGTCAGACGGCAGCCACCTCATGTACTTCCACCCTTAAGATCTCAATATGAGGCTGAGAAGGCAACTAATTAACGCAATGTTGAGTCTTTCAAGAAGTCTCTACATGGATCAAGTGAAAGGGAAAGTGAAGTTGCTCAGTTGTGTCCGACTGTTTGCGACCCCATGGACTGTAGCCCACCAGGCTCCTCCATCCATGGGATTTTCCAGGCAAGAATACTGGAGCGGGTTGCCATTTCCTTCTCCAGGGGATCTTCCCAACCCAGGGATCAAACCCAGGTCTCCTGCACTGTAGGCAGACACTTTACCCTCTGAGCCACCACAGAAGCTGTCATGGATCAAGCAAGAGAAGGAACCAAACAGTGAAGACCACAGGGTTATTTCCCAAAAGAAAACATGTCAAAGGCTAATCACTGAAAATAAAAGTAAACTATGGGGAAAAGAATTTCTACTTCCTGATGACCATTTCCCATTAGCTTAAAATTTTATGCTGCCAAATTTAGTATATTTCATATAAAAATCATAACAACCTCAGATATGCAGATAATACATACCACTCTAATGGCAGAAAGTGAAGAGTAACTAAAGAGTCTCTTGATGAGGGTGAAAGGGGAAAATGCTTAAAACTCATTCAAAAAAAAAAAAAAAGATTATGGCATCCGGTACCCAGCACTTCAAGGCAAATAGATGGGGGAAAAGTGGAAACACTGACAAATTTTGTTTTCTTGGGCTCCAAAATCACTGCAAACAGTGACGGCAGCCACAAAATTAAAACATACTTGCTCCTTGGAAGAAAAGCTATGATGAACTCAGCATATTAAAAAATAGAGACACCACTCTGCCATGATTTTTCCAGTAGTCATGTACAGATTTGAGAACTGAACCATAAAGAAGGTTGAGAGCCAAAGAATTGATACTAACTGTGGTGTTGGAGAAGACTCTTAAAGAGTCCATTGGACAGCAAGATCAAACCAGTTAATTCTAAAGGAAATCAACCCTGAATACTCACTGGAAGGACTGATCCTGAAATTCAAATACTTTGGCCACCCGATGCAAACAGCCAACTCACTGGAAAAGACCCAGATGCTGGGAAAGACTGGGGACAGGAGAAGCGGGCAACAGAGGATAAGATGGTTGGATGGCATCACTGACTCAATGCACAGGAGTCTGAACAGACAAATTTGAGATAGTGTAGGACAGGGAAACCTGGTGTCCTGCAGTTCATGGGGTCACAAAGAGTTGGACATGACTTAGTGGCTGAAAGATAATGATGACATAAAAATAATTTAAACACGTCGCCAAGACAGTCTAGACGGTGAAGAATGCGTGTTCCACTTCCAAATGTCACTCTGCTTACACTTCATCTTGCTTTTGGTTAAGTGATACAGTGACAACTACAATTCAATAAAAGATTACAAACCCCAAAGCCTTTCCTGCCTCAGAAAGAGCCCCTTAGGTGTATAACCAGATATGTCCCCATCCAGCAGCATATTAACTCCCCAAACTCTTATTGGCACCAGCTCTCCTGCTCCAGGCCCTTGAAGAACACACACGAAGGACTTGGTATCACACCTAAGAAGGCACATCACTAAGACCTAGTGACACACGTACCCTCAGAATGGAACACAGGAACTGAGAGACTAACTTTCACAAATAGCTGATGCACAGAAGACCCAGCCTGACCTCCCATCCTGAGCAGTGAACACCCAGCCAGTGAGCTTCTGCTCATGCCAATGACATGCCTTCTCCCAGACTCTCTGTCTTTGCACTCCTTTCCCCAGAATACAGCCCACTCCAGACCTCCAGTGGAATCTCCTGTGGCTTCCCATGGGGCATGCAATTCCTCTGCTCTTCCTGAATAAACTGGCGCTTGCCTCAGTTTACTTTATTTAGAGTGACATCACTTACATGAACGCTCCTAACAAATCCCCACCTCCCTTCATGTCTAACCCAGAGAACACACTTGCATCACCAGGCCTCACTTGGGAGAAGCCCTCACCTTGGCAGCCTCTATGTTGAGCATGTAGTATCGCAGGAGCTCCGTCAGCTTCAAGTCTTCATCTGATGAGACTCGACTCTCCACTTTCTGTTAAAAAAAAAAAAAAAATCAAAGGCCACCATCATCTAAGCGGAAATCTACAGATTATAAAATATATACTATGAAGACCAACGTAAAAATCCTTACCCTAAGTTTTTCAAACAGCTCAGCCACCTTCAACAGGTACCTGCAAATACACACGATTCTGACTTAAGGTCTTAAATATACTACCCCGACTAGACCAAGCCTAGTAGAATAGTCATTCCATGGTAACAGCTGGGCACTGGCTCCAGGACCCAGCGCCACCCTGCATGGATCCTAGAGTCCACAGATGCTGAAGCCCCTGATATATATAATACATGCTCACTCTCTTATACATGTTTAATCATCTCTAGATTACTTCCTGTGCCTGATAAATGTAAATGGATGCAAACAGTTATAAGTATAATGTAAATGCTATGCAAATAGTGGCTGATGTACAGCCAATTGAAGTTTCGCTTGTTGGAACTTTCTAAAAATGTTTTTCTATCTGCAGTGTCTTCTAGTTTGCAGATGCAGAACCCATGGATATGGAAGGGGTCAACTGTGCCATCTCACGCCAGAAATAACCTGAATGGAGACACTGAAAAAACCTCACTCAGTGACAACTCCAAATCAAATTAATCAAACCACCCGGTGGTTCAGGTGATAGAAATCTGCCTGCCAACAGAGGAGACAAGCCCTGGTCTGGGAGGATTCCACACGCTATGAGAGGGAAACCAAGCCTGTGTGCCACAACTACTGAGGCTGCATGCCTAGACCCGAGCTCCACAACAAAAAGTCCACGCACCATAATGCGAATAGCTCCCGAGCAGTCAAAAATTAACTTCAAAAAAAAAAACAACACGAAACAGACATATATAAGTCTGACAGCAATCAAATCCTTGACAGCAGCTACCACACTTGGTACAGAAGTGCCACTAATTCCCTATAGACGGCTTAGAAGTACTCCTGCTTAGAGGGTGTATAAAATGCATGCTGGACACCATCCACCCCTGATGGGCTTGTACTCAAGACAAAACTGAACTAGGCAGTCCTTACCCATTATACTCTTAATTGCACAAGTTTTCAATTAGGGGGTGAGAGAAAATGTCTCCCAACAAAAACTTACTTCTTGATGACCGTAGGCTCCTCTAGAGCCAGGCTATGCAAACAGGCTGCAGTGTGGATGTAATCGTCTGCGACATCTGTGGGGACAAGGACAGTCCTTTCATGTGAACAGAGCTGGCACTTGAGCAGAGGTAGGGGGCTAGGGTGAGTGTACTTACTTTTATGAGATCTGGTCATCCTGTCAGCCTTTGCACAGGAATCCTTGATCCTGTTGTAATAGTTGATGAGGAAAGTCTTCTCTTGCTCAAAAAAGTCATCTACCTCCTTAAAGAGAAGGAAAAAAAGTTTCAAAGCAGCAAAACTTCTACATATGAGTATGTATTTTATATTTTAAAAATAAGCTCACGCCTAAGAAGTTTAACCTCTGAGGACCAGGGAAATTTAAATAATTTTTTCAGTTAACATTTTACACCAGGGATTAGCAAAAGTGAAAGGCTGGCAAGAAGCATCAAGAGAGAAGCATTCTGCAGAGCCATTCAGCACAGCCCAGAAAAGCTTGCTGACCTCCACTAAAGTGGTGGTCCGCCAGGTGGGTTGCTACCTCGCCTCAGATACCTGCACTTCTGAAACGTGGCCTGGGATGTAATACTAGCCATCTGGGGTGGGGCGGGGGGCACTGACCAGGGATGCCAAATGCCCCCACTACACACAGCTATCAGCACACCTTCACGGCCACCTAGAGGCAGTCCAAGAGCTTCCAAAATTCTAACAAGGCCTGCGTTACCCACATCCTAGTCTCCTTACTCAAGACCACAAGCAGCAAAGTCAGACACCAAACAGTAACTGACAAGCAAAGAAATAAACCACACCTAGGATGCTACTGAGAAACTTGGACATCTATTTATGTTGCAGAACAGCACTGTCCAACAGAAATAACGTGAGCCAAACGTGCCACTTAGAACTTTCTACTTAGCAGCCACAGTATAAAAACAAACAGGTAAAATTAATTCTCATATTTTATGTTTTCTTCATATCACAGGCCTACAAATCCAGCGTGTAAATAAAATAAAAAATTCGGTCCCCTAATTACACCAGGTCACCACACTGGCCAGGTGCTCAACTCCACACAAGGCTGGGGCTGCAGGGACAGTGCAGCTGGGAGAACAGCACCAAAGACTGGTCACGTAGTTTATTTTCTTTTAACTGAGTATTGTTTCCTCACAGAAAAGGAGACAATGAAAACTCAAGAGTGAGGCTCTTATCCCTTCTCCTGGGAAAGAACAAGTATTTTGAGAAAGTAAGTGAAAGTTCAGTAAGTTGATAAAAATTAACCAAAACTTGAAAATATTTCCATTTTTGAGAAGCTAACACCATTTGTTTCACAAACACCTATTCTGAAGAAAGAAAAGGTCACCTATTCACACAAAGAGAATTTTCTTAAAACAGTTAAAGGCCACTTACCTTAACTCCTGAAAAAAGAACTTCATCAGCACTTTTCACCACACTTTTAAAAAAGCCACCAAACATCTCTTTGGTATTTTTACGCCTGACACTTAGCTGAAAAGAAAGTCAAAATAGTTAATATATTTTTCATCAAGTCCTGAACACATCCCAAGTAACTGTTCACTAGTATAAGCCCACCCAAGACACCTTTAACCCCATTGTAACCACATATAAAATATCAAACAAAACAACTAAATCTAAGGACAGGTGATAATTCTATGGCTCAGGAGGCATTTTGAAAAACTATCTATGTATCAAGTGTGCATGTGTGCTCAGTCATCTCTGACTCTTTTGGACCCCATGGACTGTAGCCCACCAGGTTCCTGTCCATGGAATTTTCCAAGCAAGATACTTAAGTGGGCTACCATCTTCTACTCCAGGGGGATCTTCCTGATCCAAGGATTGAACCAGAGACTTGCATATTCTATGACTTGGGAGATATTCTGAAAAATTATCTAGGCATCAAGTCTTAGTGCCCTTAAATTCTGGGTAGAATTGTTGTCATGCTATTATTCACTGGTTAGAAGATTACAAGGAAATTTGTGAGTCAGTGTTTGCCTCATATATAATAAAGAAAAAAAATGTACTTTTTTAAGGTAACCATATGCCTCCTTTCAATGAAAAAAACAAATGTGGATCAACTTTCAAATAACCCCAAACTTAACTGAGAGGGAAAAGGGTCAAAATCTTTGCATGCAACGTTCTATATACACTGGGTTTACTGCCCTGGGGGAGGAAGTGAGCAGGTAGAGGAGAGAGTAGGGGGATCTAAGAAAGGTTTCCATTGCATTGATAAGAAACCCAACTTTGAAAGTCGAATTATCAGAAAATATGCACTTTTTTGTACATTGCAATTAGACTGTGGAAATGGAATCAAAATGACTTACATCTTGATCATATTCCAGAAAAACATGGAAGTTGCGGTCTTTACTGAGAACAGGGTGAGAGGAGAGTCGCTGAAGAAAGACTTCATGTGAAGACACAGTCTTCTTGAAGACGGCAAGGTACTCACTGCAACACAAGGCACAAGGGTCAGCTCAGCTCACCGCCCAGCACCACACCCAGGACACCACTGTGCTGTCCCCCAGCCACACACAACACCTGAACTGGACCCAAGCAACTTGGTATAATTCAGTATCCAGTTAGGTAATGAGACAGCTTTCATCTTGGAATTTGTGGCATAGCCACGGCAGGGGAAGTGACATAACCGGAGTTGATGGGCACATCTGTGAAGCCCAAACCCACGTGCAATTACAGCATAAAACAATGGCTTCTTTAAAATCATCACAGTCCTTTAATTTTGCAGCCATGTACACAGCGATGAGTGTACAAAGCTGGGAACTATCAGAAATTACAAAGTGGCTTTACCTCAACCTACACACTATGCTCAACAGCAGAAAACCAAGTCTGCAGAAAACCAAGTCTGGTGCTCTGTCCTCAGAGCTGCCCATGCAGGCCTGGCAGGTGTGTGAGCCCAGGCCTAGCTCACCTGGGCCTGTGGCAGCATATTGGCAAGAACTGCTAAAATGGACCCCAATGAATAGGGGAAGGGCAAGAGGAAGGAGCAGGAGGATAGTTCATGAAAACCTTCAACTATGGCATAAAGAATCCATTTTTGTTTGCAAGAATTACAATCAGATTAAAGTAAGCTTCTTGCAGACCTGGAGGTCTTTCAAGCCATCAATGTAGCCATTGTTAGAATGGTTCCTTGTTAATAGCACTTGCTACAATCTAGTTTCAACTGTATTTCCAGTAAACAAACGTCAGGGAAAAAACCTTTTGTACATTACAGTCAAAGGTTTAGTTCTTCACTTTGTCAGACCAACATTCTAGCATGGTTTACAAAGAGAAAAATTAGTCTATCCAGTATCACCAGGCGGTTCAGCTGCTAAGTCGTGTCCACTCTTGCAACTTCGTGGACTGTAGCCCACCAGGCCTCCTCTGTCCAAGGGACTCTCCAGGCAAGAATACTAGAATGGGTTGCCACTTCCTTCTCCAAGTATCACCAGGGAATCATCTAAAGACCAGGCCCCCACACCCCCATGCAACTCATTAACTGCTACACTTGAAAAACTTAGCTGTCAGAGTTTCTTTGCTGTACAACATCACTTTTCTCCTCAGAAGACAGGGCCCCATCAGGAAAAAAGTCACTTACGCTTCTAGCTCTTGCTTCATCTTGGCAAATTCTTCTTTAGTCATTGACCCTTCACCCTCTCCTAGCTTCTGCATCTTCTCTCGAGGGCCATCAAAATCGGGCTTGGTCGGCGCCGGCGGGATCTGCAGGCAAGGCACTCTTACTGTAGACTATAAGACTACATTGTTTTCACTTACTTTAGACTTTACCAGTAACAGTTAACATATACTCTAGTTGACAGATGAACTCAGACTATTCTCACAACCCATTACATAAAGTGGGTCAATCTCTCAAAACAAAACGAATAGCAAGGTATTAGAAACTGGCTTCATTAATTATCTGATTATTCAAAATGCACTTACAATAAGCCCAGCATAGTCTGTAGTTTCAATAAGAGTGTCATGTAGCCACACAAAGTCTTCATGTTGCCTTGTAACAGAAAACTCTGGGCTCTGAAACGTGGGCAGTGTGGTCTATAAAGAAAAGACAAAGTGACAGTTAAATACCATTTTCCGAAAAATCGGTTTGGGTTTCATGCAGTGCACAACAAGAAAAATGCACAATACATCATCTGGTTTTTAAGAGATCTAATAAAGAACAAAGTGGCAACACATGACCTCCCTACCACTAGGAAAGTCAGAGCTAAGATTCAACGTGTTCTTCAAGGAATTCTAGTCACACAACTCCACCTTTCAGGTCGACTCAGACAGATATACTCACACTACCTTCTGAGGGACAGGCATGCTAATCACACACCAGGACAGCAGAGAAACCCATGAGGGAGAGGACCTCAGGGACACACATGTGCTGGGGGAGGCACCTGCCAAGAGCTCTCACTCCAAATGTCCTGCCTCAGACTAAGCCTCCGCCACTGACTGTATCTACACCTGTACCTCAGTCCCTCACCTGTAAGATGGCCATCAGAAAACATCATAAGGGTAAGAGAAAATCAGGTCCATGTCACCCCTTTAAAACAGTGCCTGGCGTAAGACAAGCACTGAGTATACTTAACTAGCATGGAAGGGGCTAAAAATGTTCCTGAAAGGACTCTTGAGAAGTTAAACTTTCTGTACGTTTCAGACTGGCATAGTGCTTTTGTCAAATCAGAAACCTGGAGGAGAATTAACACAACACGTTAAATCAGTTACACTTGAAAATAAACTTTTTAAAATTGAGAGAAAAAGTCTTGAATCATAATAGGTTGAGTGATGGCCAGGAACTGAGCAAAGATGGGAAAAGCAAGCACTTGCCACGCATGCAAATTAAAAACAAAGGTGGCACAGTGGAGGACTGGTGTGCTTCCCAGGCAGAGTATAAGCCACATTCGCATCAGCAGAGCAGGGCCAAGGCTCCCCCAAGCGCCCAGGGCTGTAACAGGAGCAGGTATCTGATGAGAGGGAGAAGGGGCCTCACTCAGGAGTGGCACTATTTTCACTGCTGAAGTCACTTACCTTGGTGTGCACTGTAAATTTGACTTTATCTCTCTCACTGAGCGCATCAGGTATGTCAATCTGAAGTGAGGGATCAACATTCAGGTCCACTGACACAGATCTCAGCTGAAATACATTTTTTAGCTGTTAGTCTCAAGTCCACTTTAGTCCTAAAAAGCATCCATCCAAAAATGGGGAGCTAGTAACAACCTTTAGCAATCTATCCATGACCATTTAGAACAAAGTCAGTTGAATTATCTGTTTGCAACTGTGGGGACATCTGCTCTTAAGTGCATGGGTGGGTCCAGTGACTTCCTATAATCTAAACAAAGCAACTATAGGATTCTAATATCATGTACAATACATACTTTGTGTGAAAAATACATTTAACCAAATACTTAAAAGAACTGTACTAAGAAGGCTTCAAACAGATAAAAATGAAATCATGAACTTCCTACATACATGCCCAAATTACAAAAACATTCGAGAGATGTTAAAAGTTAGAGGCTGGGATATCCTAGAGACAGAAGATACAAAGAACAGTCACGCAGTGAGGTCTTGGATGGAGAGAAAAATCCGCTCCAGAACGGACCTATATATATTCAGGGACTGTCTCAAGGAGATGAAAGACCTAGATCAGGAACTGTACAAAACCAAGAAAGGCGTAAATTGGCAGAATTCCACTGTGATTACATATAAATAAAGCAGAAGGATGAGCACTACCATGGAAACAAAAATAACTGATTTTTGTGAGCTGGAAACTTAAGAGGAAAATAATATTCAACTCCAGTTTTGAGAGTTTTAAAAGAATTCTTTAAAGAAGTGGATTATTGGGAAAACATGGCTAAATGGTTTCCCTTAAAAAAAAAATTCCTACTGAATCTAAAATATGGTAAATTCTTTCATTCTTCAGACAGACAGGCTGACAGTAGATCTGAAGGCCTGTCAGATGAGAAACTGCATTAAGCATCTCATCCCTCCCCAGGCCCACAACTGTAAGCAACTAAGCTAGAGCTGAAGGGAGGCTGCTGGGACACTCTGGGTCACTGAACACAGGAAGATGGAGATGCCAAGTGGAGACTGGACCTAAGATGAGGGAACAGGGAATCCCAAGTATTTCCCTCTCAATTCTTTTCCTCAAAATAAAACCACCAAAGACAGAAAAATTGGTTCCATCAGGTATAAAAAGGTTAAATATATTTTCTAAAAATGCATGGGATTACTTCTTACTTCTTTGTTGTATCTTAGGGAGAGTCATTATGTCCCATTTTTCTTCAGCACTGTGACTAAGAAAAAAATTTTGACTGCAATAGCCAGAGTTAGCCTTATAACAACAGCTTTCCTAGCTAGAAGAACTAAGTCTCATGTTCTTGCCACCAGTACTTGATTTTAACATCAGGTATTTGTGAGACCATAACATACCTAACAGTTCCTGCCATGTCAACCTAAACACACATTTCAAATAAATTCTTGATGACATCTATGAAATATTTGCTTGTTTGGCTTAATTTTCACATGTCCATTTATGAAATCTCTGCAAACAAAGATAAAGCTTCAAGGTCAGGGATACTTCACTTTATCACAGCTGCAACTCTGGCTCTTGACATATTTCTGATAAAACCTCCCTCCCGATAATTCATGACTGGGCAAATACAGCATTTAGGAAGACCTCAAACACGCACACAACACACAGTCTGACTGCAGAGAGTACTGGCCACCCATCTGATCTTACGTTTCTACTTGTCAGAATCGGTACATGAATCAAGCTGGTCTGGTTAATGGTGGAAAGAAAGATGGGACAGACCCGGGGCCAGGACTAAAGAGCATTTCCCTGAGCTCAGCAACAAGGGCCAGAGTTTCCTGAGACTCTGCTGCCTGAAGAGGTCACAAATCCTGGCTTCCTCTCAATTTCTGAACATGCTGACAATTCCATCTAAGTGCCAAGCACCATAAGCCAGCAAGCACCACCGGCACTGCTCTGGAATTAGGGCTGGAGCACCCAAGCGGATGTACATGGGCTCATCACAGGAGCAGTCAAAGCCGCAGTGGGCTTCACAGGTGGACACTGAGGTCGGCCCTGTTCCCACACCTCCAACCACACAGGTAACCCCAGACTTTCCACTGTTTTCCTGTCTTCCTTTCTGGTCAGCAAAGCCATTTCATTTTTTAGTGTATGATAGTGTGATAAGGACACAAAAGAATTAACAAAACCCACTCGAGGTTGGAAAGACTGCACCCTAACAAGACATTAAGCACCCAGCTTGTTCTCCAGCACCCAGCTTGTTCTCCAGCTGTCATCACCCCAAGAAGGGAGTCTGAACAATCTCAACCCCTAACACAATATAACACCCTTCTCCCACAGACAAAACAATCAACAAATTAAAAAAAACTCACAACAGTTTGCATTTGGGCCTTAAGGAATTGTCTGGAAAAAGTTAGGTACAAAATTCTGAGTATGCAAACCCTCACCAACTCAAAAACAGCCCCTATTCACAAGTCAAACGAACCTCCTGTACTGTTGCTCTCCAGACAAGGAAGAGATAAATCACAGAGGAGTACAAAGTTGTGAAATGTTTCAAGCTTCTAAGTCAGCACTGCATCCTCATTCCGGAAGTATCCAGTGTGATTAAAAGCTCAGCACTCCTTTTTCTGCTCTGTCAACAGAACCAACACCCCACAGTCCCATGCCACGGTACCTGCTAAATACATAAACCAACAGAGTGGAGGGCACAGAAGCGGGTAGCACGCCTCCACACAAAGCCGCTACTCACCACCTGCCCCCTAGTTTCAGCAAGCATCCCCAGGCTGCCACAGCCCCGCTGGTCACGGCTAGAAGGGAGGCTTCAGAACCATTAGGCATGTTAATTTTGTTTCTTGTTCCCTTAAGGCCACTTGTGAGAACCAAATTTAAAACACAGTAACTTTATGTGGAAGGCAAGTTTAAAAAAAGACTTTCTTTTGCAGATTTCTACAGAAACCACTGCATCACATACCAAGTTTTAGGTGGAATTTCAGTCCCCAAAATACTTACCACATTAACCCTTATAGTAAGGACTACAGTGATCTTCGTGAGAAGAACAGGGAGTAAGCAAGCATTTCTTCATTTAGAAAACAAAATTTTAACTGTTTTAAGAAATCTGGGGGGCCTTCCTGGTAGACCAGTGGTTACCAGTTGGTGCTTCCACTGTGGGGTGTGCAGATTTGCTCCTTGGTCAGGGAATCAAGATCTCACATGCCTCGCAGCCCCCCAAAAAGGGAATCTGAATGCTTGATGAGAACTTGAAAAGGAGAAAAACTAAAACCAAATCCCCATGCATTCCCTCACCTGTTCATCAGCACTGGGACACCTGACACTGGCCAAAGGATGGTCTGCAGAGTTCTGAGCTGCTAAGGACACTTACGGTCCAGATCTTGCACCTGACTCACTTTGGTACAAGGCTAAATTAACACCATTTGCAAAACCCCCTCTTCAAAAGGTGAAGCAGTTCAGAGATGGCAAAGAGTACCTCTGTGGCTGGACAACACACAAAGCTAGATTCAGAAATTCAGATCTTTGGTGGAAGACAAAGTATAATAAACGTTACCACTGGCTACAGACTCCAGTTCACACTACTGCCATATGGCCAAATGACAAGCCACAATGGGAAGAAGAAACCATCTCCAAGGTGACTCTCATCTGCTAGAATGGAGTCTAGCTGAACATCACTTAAATCTAACCAGTTTTGTATATATGCAAGAAACTGAATATGCCAGCCCCAGTATTTCCAGCTTACCGTGAATATTACACAGAAACTGCCACAGGCAGAGGAAAAGGCTGCCTTTCTCATTTAAGTGCCTCTCCCTTCTCCAGTCCCAGAGCAGAAAGCACCAAGCCCGCAAGGGCTACACCAGATTCTTCCCATAAAACTGATGCTCTGCGAAGGATATTCCTTTGCTATCCCTTCACACCTGACTGCCTAACATACCAAAGACCCCTACTGGGGATGGAACCAAAACCACAGATCACCATGGTCTGTAAGCAGCATAGAGCCATTATTTCAGCTGGAAAGGGAGGGATGCCATGCCCAGTCCAATATGCTTTAGTAAGGAAATAAATCCAAAAACACTCTGCTGCAGAAAAACCAAATTACTGGATTTGCAGCAATTTCTGAAAGCAGATTCACATGATGCAGACTTATGAAACATACATTACTCTGTCACTGTTTCATCTCACACGAACGAAGTGTTCTATAAGAAATTCTAGTATCACATCTTTCTTTCTCTTAATTTCTCTTTATGGTTCAAGTTTTTCTGCCCTGAAGCTAACTGAAACCTGTCTGTGTTCTCTGCCAGCTTACCTGAGGCACCAGTACATGAAAAACTGAACTGTGAGCAACACAAGAGCTCGGCCCTTCCAGGCAGCACTGTGTCTGTGGTTTACTTCCTCCCCCCACTACTGTCTCTCCCCTCCCTGTAATTCCAGCCCTGCCAATACCGTACACCTCGGTCTTCAAGGAACACAGATCCAAAGACTTCGAGAAGATCTGTCTACTCACAAACATAACAGCTATGGAAAGTCACTAATTAAAAACTAGATAAAGAGCTGCAGCAAGTGATCAGATTTCCACCACTCATCTCGGTGAGATGAGCCCACAGGACCCATCCCTGCTGACACCGGCCTTTCTTACCGGTAGTCCACCAACACACAAGCCGTCCACAGCAGAACACTGTGGACTGCAGGGCATTTGGCGACCACGTAACCCAGAGTTCCCAGAACAGGAACCCAGGCTTGGAAGAAGGTCAGTGCAGCGCACTCAGCGAATGGATAAACTGAATCATCATTTCACAAGGCTGCAAGCCCGTGAGCTAGTCAGATGCCAACATAGAGCCAAAAAGAGATTAAGATGCATCATTGGCTAAAATGAAATTCATTGAGAAATCCATCTAATTACAAGATATCTGGATTATTCTCAAGAGTTCACAAAGTGAAAGGCTGAACTACAAGATCTATAAGGATCTCCTAGCACAGAAATTTTATTGATTATCAACATACCACTGCTACAGAGGATGTAGCTGCCCCACACACGTGCACACACAGACTGGTTACTTCCATTCACAGCTAAACCCTTCATCTACTGCTTCCCTGATAGCTCAACTAGTAAAGTATCCACCTGTAATGCAGGAGACCCCAGTTTGACTCCTGGGTTGGAAAGATCCCCAGGAGAAGGGATAGGCTACCTACTCCAGTATTCTTGGGCTTCCCTGGTGGCTCAGCTGGTAAAGAATACAACTGCAACGTGGGAGACCTGGGTTGGATCCGTGGGTTGCGAAGATCCCCTGGAGAAGGGAAAGGCTACCCACCCCAGTATTCTGGCCTGGAGAACAACATGGACTGTATAGTCCATGGGTCACAAAGAGTTGGGACACAACTGAGGGACCTTCACTTCACCTACTATTTGGTCTCATTAAGTCTCCCTACCAAAAGTTCCCACTCTATCTAGTCCACAACTCTTTACTACAAGCCGTCTTACTTTACGTTCAACCCGAGATCAAAGAGAAATATTTGAAAAAAAATTTACCTTTACCACCAACAAAGATTACTCAGCAACACGGACAGAGCTGCCTGAGCTTAGGATTGTGTCATTTGAGTTTGAGACACAAAAGGCAACAAGGGAGAAGAAAAGGCTGCCTGCTCTTGCTGGGATTCTTGTGTTTAGGTAAAGGTACCATACTTCCCAGACCTTTCAGATGTAAGTATTTTAACCTTATTTTATCACCCCCCAGCACAACATGGCACCCCCCAGCACAACATGCAAGCTTTGTATGTCCTGCTCTTGAGGATAAGGCTGGCAACATTTGCATTTGTGCCCCATACCACAGGCACTGTAACTAGACCCAAGGGGTTGGGGTGCCATCCCTCAGAAACAAGTAAACCATAAACTCTGCTGAAAGAAAACACCTACCACAGGTTAACATAAGCAGCTACTGAGAAAACTACAGTTGTCTCTCCAGACCATATATCAGTATCTGAACAAGTTACACCAAATGTGTAAAAAGAAAGAGGGGAAGTCAAGCCAAGGACCCAATGTCTGTACTGAAGGCCAGTTGCTCTTGCACCTTCACTCCTGCCTATGTATTTATGCTCTGTCTTTAGGGTACAAGACAGTTGAGAAATTCCACTTTCCCCTTTTAGAGGAGGAAATCTCTTAAAGAGTTACTCCGCGGGGACTTCCCTGATGGTCCAGTGGCTCAGACTGAGCTACCCTGTGCAGGAGGAGCAGGTTCGATCTCTGGTCAGGGAACTGGGCAGCTAAAATGCATAAATAATTGTTTGTTTGTTTTTTAAAGGAGTAACTCAATGGCTAATCAGAAAACATACAGGTGTTGGGGGTGAAGTATCCTTTTCAGGGTGGGGGTGGAAGGAGCAAGTTTCTCACCGTAATGTGAAGATACTTCTCAATTTAGACCCATAAAAAACAAATCTGCTATTCATGCAAGACAAGATGTCCCACCATCCCTTCCCTCTATAAAGTTGGGTTCATGCAAAGGTTGTTTCTGTAACTACCTAACTTCACTGCATGTGCCTTTCACTACTGGTCAATGGTACTGCTGACCTACAGAACTATATCCTAATTTCCTCAATCAGGACAACAGAGAGCAACATATTTAAAAAGCAGACTTTTAAACCACGTTCTACCCTGCAGCAGTCTCAGCCAACTTCACTTCTGCCCCACACCACTTTGGCATCAGAGCCTCAGGTTTCCACTGTCCAAAGCGGGTGAACTCCAACAGGGTAAACACAGCAGCCTTTGTAACCCTCCACTACCCAGAACCCTTCACCATTTTCGATCAGGTTCCTCAATACTGGGTGAAGGCTAATTCTATTAATGTCAAAGACAGTCAATGATGCTTATGTTTTACGCTATTTCTTTAGAATTTATCAAACATCTGAAAAAAACTAGAAACAAACTGGCACACTAAAGATTCACCTCTAACATAACCTGACCCACCCCCATCATACCATCTTAGAAAGTCTAAACTGGTGATTCTCAACCAAAAATCTTTGACGGCCACTAAGGAAGCCCAAAATGTCTGTCTGTAGTGCTCAGATTAAGAAACCCTGGTTCAAACTGAAGCTCTACATTATTAGGTCTTAGTCTCTTACTAGGTCTTATATCAAAGGAGAACTTAAATCTCAGAATCCAAAAAATTCTCTCATATAATCTCCAAGGGCCATTTCTTCCCACAGCAGATCAAGTGGGCAGATCGTGATCTGTCACGGTAGTATTCACAAAGGGAGACCTTAAGACACTCTGTGCAAGTTGCTGATCCAGAACTAAGGCGTGGGCAATTCTGAGAAGTCATACTTCTCAAATTTGAAGTTATGCCATAAACACAGTGGAAAACTTCAGCCCACTTTAAGAATCAATTACTCTGGACTTTGCAGTATTGGTGAAAATTCAGGTTGTCCCTGTAATACCACTCCATCTAGGCTGGTAGTGTCCCTACAACTTCCATACATGTTAACTGCCTGCAAACCAGAGCAGTACCAGGTAAAGCACTAATGACTGGCTCTGAAAAGGAAAACACCATCCAGAGCCCAGGTAATCAACCAGTGAAAACTTAAAGGTAACAAGGCTAGGCTGCGGGGAGGAGCAGGGAGCGGGGAGCAGGCTTACAAATCTGTGTATACTGGCATGTTGACTTCAGCTCACTAACAAGAGTCAAAAAACACCCGAGGAGACAATCAGGACCCACACTCCATTTGCCACAGGTTGGCAAGACTCACAGGATCACAACACACACTGAGTCTCTGGGTGAGAACCTAAGTGTGATGTTTAAAGGACCTTGAGGTGAACAGGAGGCCTGGAGAACATGCAAATGACTGGACGCCTGAATAAATATCTTAGGGGAACAAGGTTCTGCATAACCTCCATCTCTTCCCAACCATTAAAAACTACAGACACCTTAGGACATTAATCCAGCCAGTGTGTGTGAGCCTGGGGGTGGGGGGGGCCCTCTGTCCTGAACTAATTTATCTTGGAGATGAACCTAATGGTATCAAAGTTTTAGTTAACTGTTTCAGGGGCTAGACTTGACAAAACCTTACTTTTCTAAATTTAAGGATCATAACACAATCTCTCCCATCAGTATAGGATTAGTTAAAAACCAAATTAATCATGCAACTGCTTTCTGGGCAAGGGGACAAATCAAAACAGTCAGCTCAAAAGCACAGCACTAAATGGAAGCACCAAGCTACTGGATACAGGCCAATTTTCATGTTTTGAGAGCCAAGTTCTGTAGACAGATTCAAAATCCTTGAGATCAACTATGCTCCCTGCCTTATTAGTGGGGCCAACCTCGAAGAACCCCTATCCTCATGGAAATCCCTAAGCAGACAATCGGAAAGTTTGGACTTCTAATATTTTCAGCAAAAAAACAAACTCTTCAGTTAACTAACAAAGCTGTAGTACAGCAATATAACTGTCTGCCCAAGATCTGTCCTGTAATTTCACTATTGTCCCATTTGGGACTCCCTTTTTTGGTGAACATTAAAAACCATCTTCATGTTGGTTTCTTAAAAACCTCAGAGCTCAGTTGAGCTCTTGCATTGCAAGAATCTGCTTGCAATGCAGGAGACCTGGGTTCAGTCCCTTGGTTGGGAAGAGTCCCTGGAGAATGGAAAGGCTATCCACTCCAGTATTCTGCCCTGGAGAATTCCATGGACTGTAGTCAAAGAGTCGGACAAGACTGAACTTCCACTTCAAAAACAATCTTAATCCACATCACTGGACCAATATCAGAGATGAGGAAGAAAAACGAAGCTATGTGTTAAGAGTAACATTTAAGTTTATTTCCTTACTTCTGCAATTAAAAGAAAACCGGGGAAATAACTCTATATAGTCCTTTCCTGTAGTCACTAAAACCAGAAGGAAATAGCCTTCACAATCCTGTCGTGCTGGAGGGTCAGAGGGTGGTAAAGTTACTTAAAACCAAGCAGGGCTATACGATACTAAGAGAAAGGTCGACTGAAGTTTTAAACAGCAGTGTAAAACTAATTCTGGGTCGAGAAAGGAGATGCACGGTGGGGGATATAAAAATTTCTATTCGGCCATCTAAACTTCTAGAGAGAAAACTACCTTTGGAATCTTCCAGCAAGTCTTCTCAAGTTCCCACTTCCGGCTTTAGGGAGGAAAAAAAATTTTTTCAGCTTTGAAAGAAATAAAAACATCCCCAACGAAAACGCTCTCCTTACGCTTTCAGTAACTAACCCAGCAGCCATACGGAGGTTCGGCACCTACTAGATGAAAAGGTCTCTCCAAAGACCTGTGGACCAAAAAACGTGCTTTGGTTTCTAAAGCGACGCCTTCCAGACTAAATCTGAGAGCACCTCGAGTTTCTAGATTACCATTTTTCAATTTTCTGTTAGAAAAACTTTTCTGTTGACAGTTCTGCACAAACCGCGGGGGCTCACACCAACCCCTGTATTCTCCAAAGTAACTTGCAGAAGACAGGACCAATAAAAGCGGAGACCGAATTCGATCTTTAATTGGCTACGGTGACACCCATTTATTGCATCGGTTACCTTTTAGATCTCCAGATTCGAGAGGCAAGGAAAGGTAACTTAACATCCACACACGTCTAAAGGGAGGAAACTTATGTTTAGCTATTTGAGCACCTGCTAAAATGACACAAGTCCCGCAGCGGCGCACTGAGCGCTTAGTTAAGTTGCAGGGGACTCGGGTCCGACTTCGGCCTGGGCGGAATCTCCCCAAGATTTCTGGAGGGGTGGGGGCGGTTCGGAGCTCCTTTGCACCGTGCAAAGCGTGTTTCCAGGGCACCGCTGGGCTCCCCGGGATAGAGCTGTGTACCGCACAGGCGCAGCGTGCGCCCCCGGGCCGGGTCCCGCGGGAGCGCTCCGGCCCACGCGCAGGAAGGGCAGCTGGGTCCCCTGGGGGCCCGGGGAAGGCGCGTGGGGCCCAGAGGGCCGGCGTGGCCTCCCGGCCCGGAGCCCGAGCGCAGCCAGGGCCTCACCTTGCTGCGGTCCTCCTCCTGCTGCTGCAACACCTCGGGAACCGCGGCCATGGCGACGCGGGTCTCGAGCGGGGCCGCCTGGCTGTGCGAGGAGAGAAGAGGCTGGGCCGCCACCACCGCCGCCGCCGCCGCCGGGGCGTCTCTCAGGGGAAGGGACGGCCGCGGCCCCGCCTCCGCCAGCCTCCCTGCCCGACGGCGGCGGGAGGCCTCGAGACTCCGCCACCGTCCCAGCAGCCCCGGGAAAGGCGAGCGGCGCCCCCACGTGCTCCCCCAGGGCGGCCTCCCCCGTCCCCGCTGCCGTCCATCTTGGAGCCGGGCAAAGAAGCGACGCGGGGGCCTACCCTCGCTCCGGACCACGCGGAAGCCGCCAACCGCAGGGCCACCCCGGGGATGCGGAAGCCAAGGCACTCTAGCAGCTAGGCGGTTCTCAAGAAAGGCCGCGCGCCTGTGCCGGGGGGAATTTATTACTCAGCCAGAGCCCAACATGGCGACGAGCTCTGACGTCAACGAGATCTCGCGAGAGAGAAATGGCGCGATTTGGAAGTGCCCGCGCTCCCGGTGGAGGGAGGGTTCCCCACTGAGCGCGGGAGAAAGGACGGAGCTGGGGGTGGGGACCAGGGATAGGGGCGGGGCAGGAGCGCCGCAGTGCTTGCTGGGGCCGCCGTGCCTGGGAGGGGCCTAGCCTGAGGGCAAAGCGCGGGACCGACGAAAGGACCGGCCCGCGGGGTCCGTAGCGCGCTGAAGTTAGAGGAGGGCGCCGGTTTCTGAGGTACCTCCCTGCCGGCTGTTCCCTACCGCCGTCTCGCGCGAGGGGCCGCCGCCGGCCTGGTCCTGTGGGGCTCTGCCGAGACGCGTATAGGGCGGCGGGGCCCTGCTAACCGCCCCTGGCGGTTCAGACCGGTCGGGAGCGCGAGTGCCCAGTCTTGAGTGGATCCTAGCGGCGCCCACTGTAGGGGATGTGAGGGCTTAGATGAGAGCTCTTCCTCCATGCTACTTTTCAGAGTGTCTGGTGTTTCCGTCTTATGGTTACCTGGGGAGAAGCGGGGAGGAATAAATGGGAGATCTGGGAGTGACATATTGTTGCTGTTGTTCAGTGGTACACGACTCTTTGCGACCCATGGACTGCAGCCCAGCTGGTGGACTGCAACACGCCAGGCTCCTCTGTCCACCACCATCTTCTGGAGTTTGACCAAATCCATGCCCATCAAGTTGCTGACGTGAGCTTCCCTGGTGGCTCAGACGTTGAAGATGGTGACGCTATTTCACCGTCTCATCTTCTTTTGCCCCCTTCTAATTTGCCTTCAGTCTTTCCCAGCATCAGGGTCTTTTCCAGTGAGTCCGCTCTTCACATCAGGTGGCCAAACTATTGGAACTTCAGCAGCAGTCTTTCCAGTGACTATTCAAGGTTGATTTCCTTTAGGATTGCCTAGGTTTGATCTCCTTGCTGTCCAAGGGACTCTCAAGAGTCTTCAGTACAATTTGAAAGGGTTGTGACACATACCCCCCTACTTCTGAAGAAGGAAATGGCAATGCAGTATTCTCGCCTAGAGAGTCCATGGGATCGCAAAGAGTCGGACACCGCAGCACATAGGCAAACAAGGACCTGCTGTAAAACACAGAGAACTCTACTTGATACTCTGCAATAGCCTATATGGGATGAGAATCTTAAAGAGAGGGTATATATGTGAATGTATAACTGATTCACTTTGCTCTACACCTGAAACTAATATAACATTGTAAATCAGCTATACTCCAATAAATTTTTTTTTTTTAGAAATCTGATGTTTCTGGATTAGTGGTTAAACTGCTAAGTGTGACCACCAGGCCCCTCTAGTGTCCTGTCCTTTGTTTCTTTGTATCACAGCTCCCTTCATAGGTGGCAGTTGACACCATAGTGAATGTTAGGGACGCCTTGTCCCAAACTTTCTGCTATTTCACATTTAACAAATGCTGGTCCTTCAGAAGTAGTTTTGTACAAATAGTACCAATTCCAAGCTCAGCTGCAGGACAAGACAAGAAATTGACTGATAAGCTGTTGGGACAAGGAATAGCAACTTTATTTGGAAAGCCAGCAGACCCAGAGGATAGTGGACTAGTGCCCCAAAGCACCATTTTTCTAGAGTTAGAATTGAGACTTCTTTTATCCTAAAAGAGGAGGGAATGTCGCTGGTTATTGATGCAGGAATCCTTTGTTCTTGTAGCTGCCCAGGAAGGTCTGGTCACAAGGCTCCTAAAAACCTCAAACAAGACAATTATATTCTGTCCTGCAACTTTTTATGCTTGGAAAAGTATTAATACCTTTAAAGGTCAGAACTCTTGAGAATGGGCCCTCCTGTATGTTCCAGGCTGTAGGCATAGCATTCTCTTACAAAAGGTGCAAAGCCCGCATTAAGCCCCGGCAGAGAAGTAAGGTTAGAATTAAAGGAATAGATCCAATATGGAGTCAGGTTTGTTCTTCTCTGTTAAACATGTCGAAAAAGCTTATTGAATACAATTTTAAAGAGCAGTATCATACTGTTGCAGCTTTCACTTTGATGGTTCAAATGTTTAACACATTTGATATCTAACACCACTTTCTCTTTGATAGGAAAGCAAAAATTAAAAGGCCTTCAACATTACAAGCAAATCAGAGGGAAGTGAAAAAAAGTCTAAAGATGAAGGTATTTCAGACCATCTGCAGGCAGCTTCAAAGTTCAAAGAGGTTTTTCGTGGAAGCAGCCCCCCGTGTTGTTTTCTCCACTTCCTCTTATTTGCATGGCCGGAAGAAAAGAGTGAACCCTTATGAACAAGTGGACCAGGAAAAATACTCTGATTTGGTCAGGTCTGTCTTGTCGTTCAGAGGCCATGCTCGGACTCCACAGTCTTTGTTCGAGGAAGACGCTTTACTCTACGGACCGGTGAATAAGAGTAAGGCCCCAAAGCAAGAAGAAGCAGCCAGAGTTCCACAGAACTGGTTTCCTCTGTTCAATCCAGAGAAAAGCGTAAAACCAGACCCAGCAATGGATCCTCCAGTTCCTCTAAAAATCCCTTTCCAGAGGAACGCAATACCAAGCGTGACCCGAGTCCTGCAGCAGACCATGACGTCAGAACAGACTTTCTACCTGGAGAAGTGGAGGCAGCGCATGATTCTGGAACTGGGAGAGGATGGCTTTGCCGAATATACTTCAAGTAATCTCAATCCTGATTCTTATGGTTATTATGTTTCCCAGAGTAGAAGGCACCACTATAGCTAGTGAGGAACTGCTTTCAGATGATAGTATTAACAGCGTTTTTTATAACTCACTTCATTATCATGACAACCCTATGAAGCATAGATACCATTATCCCCATTTCACAGATAAAATTAAGCAGAGAGATCAAGTACTTTGACTAAAAGATGTATAAAATTTATATGTTTTATAAGCTATAGACTTAAGTATTAGAATTTCCTGGGTTTTTTTGTTTTTTTTTAATGGAGTAGTCGATCATCACATAATGGAGTTCCAGTTGTTGCTAGGCTTTCTGTTCAGAATCTAATAAATGCCCTCTTGCTCTGTTTATCAGCAGAGACTGACACGTAAATTTAAAGACTGGCCATAAGCCAGAACGTGTGATCTGTATTTAGATCTTAGTAAACGGAGGTAGATGTTCAGAGCCTACAACTCTTGTCCTAACTCACTAACTTCGTGGACAACCAAGGAGAATAGCTTTTGTAAAACAAATTCTACCCAAAAGCAAGATGAAAGAAGAGACCGTTAGTACAGGTTAGTACGGAATTCGATGCTTCCCAGCAGGATCACAGTTGTTAAAGCTAAGTTTACACTGAACATCCTTTATTCCATGCTTCCCAGAGAGCAGGACATGCACCTATAGTGGTCCAGAAGCACTTTAATTTATAATATAAGAGTAATACTTATTTTGAGGCATATTAGAACAAAGATATGTGTATGCATAACACATTAAACCTGTGGTCACGTGTTTTAAAAGAAAAATGTTAAGTATTTAGGTGGCATTTGGATATGGTGAAAATGGTCAAGCCCCATATAAATTCCTCAGCTGCCTCAGCCAAGGACTGCATGACAGGGCTGACTGCCTTCTTAACATAGTTAATTAGTAACAACCACCAAATTTCTCAGCTTGTTAAACAAGCAACATTTTTTAAAAATATTTCAGTGGCATTTAAGTTTTTTTATCTGAAACACTAGAATTTAAAATGGACATTGTTTCCTATGGTAAGTTTTGTTTTGTTTCATTCTTGTTAAACCAGAAACCTGCTAGGATGTTGCATACCTAGGTCTGTAGCTCTTGGCACAAAGGAAGGAAGTACTTTGCTGGCTTCTTGATAGAGGAGTTGTTTGGATTGAGCCAGCCCACTATCTCAGGCAGAGAGAAAACTGGTTGACTCCATGAAGTCAACTTTGTAGATCTAGATTACTGTGATATGATTTCTCCATCAATTTAGGATCAACCTTAAACAGGCAGAATTAATTTTTTTTTAATTTTAATAATGGGGCAGTCACATACAGACTCATGTCATGGCCCAACAAAAAGAAGAAAGAAAAAGAGCAGGAAGAGACGTCCCTGGCAGTCCAGTGGCTCCACTGCAGCAGCAATAGTTCCATCCCTGGTCAAGGAACTAAGATGCCACATGCTGCATGCACAGTGTGACCAAAAAAAAAATATATATATATATATATATAGGATCAGTTTCCCAAACACCAATTTACCTTTTGAAGATTGCAAGGATAAGAAAGTCTGACTTTGATTTATACTTGTGTTGATCCTAGTGGGAAAGCTGGGGTTTATTTTTTCCAGTTTTTTTGCTACATTGAATTTTTTTTAATTCTAAAATATCTATGCTTGTCAGTTAGAATATAGGAGATTCATGACTTTTTTGTTGCTAATATAAGACTTGAAAACACTGCACTTTTATTCCTTTAATTTATTGAAGGAGCACTCTTAACTTAATTGCTATCTGTAATAACTCTTAAATCTTTCAAAATTTATTTTCACAAGTTGAATCATGTTTAATGTTCTTAGCTTTACAATCCTAAGGGATCCTGTAACCCAGATCCTCATGTATGTTGCCTTGCACCTTACATGTGAAGACCTCGCCAGGGGTAAAGACTGCAGTGGAGAATGGGTTGTCTCTTAGCTTGGCTGTTGATAAAGCAGGTTTTTTTCCTTCCTGTTTTTAACATGTTTGTGTTCTGCTTCATTAAAGCTAATCTGTAGATGAATACTACACTTCTTTTCCCTGGGTTTTAATTCCGTAAGTCCTTAAACATTTGTAGGCCTTTTATGTACTGAGAAGTCCAATTAAACCAGGTACATTTGGAGTGGAATAACTTAGGTCCTTAGTTGAATTTCACTTCACTTTCTAAGTCATGTCCCCAAAGCAATTCCATTTTTTGCCAGTAATAGAACTGACCTTTCAAAATCTTTGTAAAAACTACTTGGCAAAGGTGATACGGTAATAATTGCCTCATTAGCTGAGGTGACTTTCCCCGTTTTCTGTGGGCGTGTCTCTAAGCACGTATATTTCCTCCTCTGTTTCTGTGTGTCTCTCTGCCTGATGGTCCCTGAGTTTTCTTCTTGCTCTGCTGGGTGACGGGCTGGAATGAGCGTGGACTCTGGGGCCAGGCCCATCTAGCTTTCTGCTTTTGGGCAATTTAATAGCACTGCCTGAGCCTCATTAAATGGGGGTGAAGATCCTTATCTTACCAGGTTGCTGTGTTTGAAAGTTAACAGTTTGAAAGTGCCCAACTTAGCGCTTAGCATAGCAACACCTTCTGTCTTTCCTTCCTTATCAAGAGTCAAGTAAATATATAGTATATCTCCCACTTGTTGAATATGTTTGTGTCCTCTTTTCTTAACTTAGAAGTGTATGAGGGAAAAAAAAAAATCGAGGACAGAACCACTATCTCGGGCTGCTCTCATCCTAAAAGCAAGTGCGGGTGCAGAATGTCATGTCTTCCTCCCCTCCCCAAGCCCCACAATGTTAATTCCTGTGTGCCTTGTTTTTCTTGCCTTTCCTGTCACTAAGTCCATTGGTAAAGGATGCCTCCACCAGTGTTCATAAGTCAGATTTGGTTGTAAAAAGAACTATAAGCAAGTGCAGTTATCTAAATGTCTAACAACTACCACAGCTGGTTAACTTACTGGTCACCTACATTAAATGAATTCTAAAATTCACAGCGCTGTGTGAATTCACTAGGTATGGTTCTTCAGCCCCCCAAATCTTCAATTCTAGCTTTGGCCTAATTCTACTAGAAATGCTTCATTTTTATACATTGTATTATCTAAACTCTTCTAGTCCCTTTTGTTCTCAAAGTGCATTCTTAGGTTTCACAGGAGGCTGAAATATGGTGTCTTAGAGGTTGTCACTTAAAGGAAATTCATGTGATTTTTAATTTCACTGTTAAAAGTCTTAAAGAGTAGTTGTTCTTTAGTACTAGCTTTGTTTGGGGGTATTTTTTGTTGTTGTCCCTTTTCTCTGATTTTCTTTTCAGATATGTTTTTACAAGGGAAGAAGTTTCACGGAGCCTTGGAAAGCATACTTTCACCCCAGGGAAGCTTAAAAGAGAAAGATGAAAGTTTCCTTGAATCTGGCTATGTCCAAAGTGTGCAGCATGTTTTGAAAGACGTCAGTGGAGTACGGGCCCTGGAAAGTGCGGTTAAACATGAGATCTTACAGTATGTGGGTCTGCTGGACTGTGTGGCTGATTACCAGTAAGTATATTTAGTTTTTCACATCAAGTGTGGAGGTGAATTAATTCTGGGTGGGACGCATGGTTCCATCCAGCACTAGTTTTTCCTCTCAACTCCTCCTTCAAGGTAGAGCCTGTGCAAAGTCGCATCAGGTGAGAGCCACGTCATCCTTGTCAATCTATGTGCCCAAGTCAGGGTGTTTGGCGGAGGAAAGGTATAACTGTCCAGTATGGCTAGGATGGCCTGTTTTCCTGCATGTCCCCCCGCTCCCCACCCTCAGGCAAGGTACCAGCCATAAGATCCAATTTGATTCCTGCATTGCTTTTCCTGTTTTGCTAAAAATGACACCTTGGTCTATTGGCCCTGAAAATCAGCTTTCTTCAAGGCTTCCACACAACATTTGACATGCATAGGAACGCTGAGCTCTCTAAAACTTGCTAGGGTCTTTAAATTGCTGCTGTCACTGTTTTCCCACTTACTCCAGATTTCAAGGGTAGATATAACCTGCAGATAGCCATATTCCCCAAAAAAGCATGTGAGCAATAAAAAGGGTGGGGCAAAATCTGTTAGTATAACCCATGGAACTCTAGTTAAAAGATACTTCGCTCTGGAGACACGCCCCCTGAGTTTGGTTTCTGGGTTTTCTTCTTAACTTTGGACTGCTTACTTAGCTTCTCTGTACCTCTATTTGTTCATCTGTAAAACAGGACAGATAATAGTACCTACCTCACAGGTTTGTTACAGAGGTTAAATGAGACATTCCTGTACTTAAAATGCATACTATCTGCTCAGAAAGTGTTAGCCTTGTTATTTTGACCCTCTTCTCTCTTTTAACTGCAGTTTAGTGTGAGTGAACTGTATCCACTTCCATATTGGGTGCTCTCAGGTTATTTCTAATTTTTCAGTTACAAACTGCAACAGTGACCGGGTCTCCTTGTGTTCTGTCCTGACGGTTTCTTTCAGCAGGTGCACAGGTTCATTGGTTTGTTCTGGTGAGTGACCTGTGAGATATGAATATGTCCAGTTGATCTGAAGTAGGCCTAGGCATGAATACTTCTTAAATTCTCTAGGTACTTGTCACTTGCACCCGGGATATCAGACCATTGCTCTGTGGTACAGACCTGAAAGGGAAATTGCGGGGTCACAGGGAACAGATGTTTTAACACTGTGTCTCGTCATTTCAGTCTGCATTTCAAATAAATTAGGCTAAGCACCTTTTTGTTTGTTAAATAGCTAATTGCAGACTGTCTTACTGCAATTTTAATTTGGGTTTATACTACTAAGATTTTTTTTCCATAGTATTAATTTCTATAAGTTATAGTACATTTCTGGAAACAGTGGTACTTGGCAGAAGTCAATACTGTAGGATATTTTGATTTTATCAAGGAGAGAACTGAGAATGGTAGCCCTCTGGGGATGCTGGGGCCTCTCTCCATTTGCAGAGATTGTCAAGCTTTACAGAATGGAAAACAGTTACAAAGATGATGTATTACCTCTACATCTGCACCATCCAGTAGGGTAGTGGTGGGCCCTATAGGCCACTAAGCACTTGACTGGGGCTGGTCCAAACTGACGTGTGCTGTAACTATACAAACTAGATTTCAGTAAGTTTGCACAAAAAAATTTAAAATATCTCATTAACAACTTAATGTTAATTATATATTCAAATAATCCTTTTTGGGATATATTAGGTTAAATGTTAAAATTTCACTTGTTTCTTTTTGGTGTAGCTACTGGAAAATTTTGGGCTTCCCCGGTGGCTCAGAGGTTAAAGTGTCTGCCCGCAATGCGGGAGACCTGGGTTCGATCCCTGGGTTGGGAAGATCCCCTGGAGAAGGAAATGGCAACCCACTCCACTATTCTTGCCTAGAGAATCCCATGGACGGAGGAGCCTGGTGGGCTACAGTCCACGGGGTCGCAAAGAGTCGGACACGACTGAGCGACTTCACTTTCACTTTCACTGGAAAATTTTAAGTGGTGTGTACAGCTCACATTTTCTTTCTTTTAGACAGCGTTCCTCTAGCCTGGTTTTATAAATACCTTGCATAGGTTCTAACTCCAGGGTTATGTTAACAGGAAGATCTCCCTCTGAATAGCTGGTTTTGAACCTGAAGTCAAGACAGTAGTAAGACCGCTTGAGGGTCTGCTGCTGCTGTTAAGTCGCTTCAGTTGTGTCTGACTCTGTGTGACCCCATAGACGGCAGCCCACCAGGCTCCACTGTCCCTGGGATTCTCCAGGCAAGAACGCTGGAGTGGGTTGCCATTTCCTTCTCCAGTGCATGAAAGTGAAAAGTGAAAGTGAAGTCGCTCGTGTCCAATTCTTCACGACCCCATGGACTGCAGCCTACCAGGCTCCTCCATCCATGGGATTTTCCAGGCAAGAGTACTGGAGTGGGTTGCCGTTGGCCACTGGTTCTCAAATTATCCGCCCTGCAGTCCTTTTGACATGTGCTGTTGGCAAGTGTAAAACCCCACCAGGATGGGGGAGAGGGAGGAATGTACTGGTTATTTTACCCAAAAAAAAGTGGCAGGACTTTTTTCTTTTCCCAGGATCCCTAATAGAAAGTAATGTATCCCTACCCTGTGGGTAAACTTTTAGGACAGGAACCAGGTCTTCTCATTTGTATTTCTACATATTGCTGCTACTTTTTAAATGTTGATGAACTCCAGCTTTGGTTTTTGAGGCACCATGATGCTTGGTCCCTTAAATGGAGACTTTGCTACTGGTCTTTTGTGGTTCATTCTGATAGACGTTTGAAGCAAAACCAACTAAGATAATAGCAGATGTAGTTTCTAATTCCCTTGTCAACTATTAAACTGTGGCAGTCCAAAGAGAAGCCTAGAAAGTTCAGAGGCTTGCTCTGGGGAAACTGTTTCCCAGCCCTGGCACCTGGGCCCTCACTGTAGCCCTGTGATGAACCCCTTCACACCCCGTCACTGACCTGAATGAGGGGCTCAACACCTCTTCAGTTCCAAGTAAAGCTCAGGAGGGCTGTCTGCTTGGAACTGGGGGGAATGGAAGCCATAGTCATTTGGTGACAAACAGCGAACTACAGTAAAAAGAGGGTTAGCCTAACAGAGTCTCAGTTTGAGCTGTCACCTTCCAGGGCTTCCTTTGGTTTCTCTCTAGGGGCAAACTTTGTGTGATTGACTGGAAGACGTCAGAGAAGCCAAAGCCTTTCATCCGAAACACCTTTGACAACCCGCTGCAAGTCGTGGCGTATGTCGGTGCTGTGAACCACGACCCCAACTACAGCTTTCAGGTCAGGATGCAGAGCCTGGCTTCCCTCAGGCTTTGCCCTGCCAGGTCATAGCTCCTTCAGGTTCTGTCCTGTGTGTATCGGACCGCTTCTTCTGTTCTGTCCTTATACACTTCACAGAGCACTTTCCCCACTTCCTGGGCTTTTTGTTGTTAATAGTTCTTTGATGATCACAGTGGGTTCTCTGTGTTCATCTTTCTGTTCTTGTGTATCATCAGCCCATCAGCCCATCTTAGAAACTGAGGTGGGAGCGCTCACTGCTGATTGTTTTGCTCTGGGCTCGCCCTGGAGTGAGAAGGGAGGGAGCCTCAGTCCTGGTGCCGCTACAGACTCTGAAACCGCCCTGCTCTTTCCTAGGTTCAGTGCGGCTTGATTGTGGTGGCCTACAAAGACGGGTCCCCCGCCCACCCACATTTCATGGACGGCGAGCTCTGCTCCCAGTACTGGGCAAAGTGGCTTCTTCGACTGGAAGAATATACAAAGAAGGAAAAGAGCCAGAATATCCAGAAATTAGATTAGGGGCAGGAAGCCGCATGGGAACAGGAAGCGCTTGTTCACAGTCGGGAAGATGTGTCGCTGTTTGCTATGATCTGAGATGAGGTGCCACATCTGAGATGAGGGCTGCATCAACACAGGCACAACCAGTAACTTGTTGGAATTATTGAAACCAAAAAGGTGAATCCTGAAAAGTTAAATTCGAAAAGCTGGACTTGAGCCCATAAAAGACCAGCTCTGCTACCTCTGGCTGTCATTTCCCTGGATAAGGGGCAGGCAGCACTGGACTGGCACAGTGTTGGTGACTCTCAGACCTTCTGTGTCCAGGGCAGGATGCTCAGTCTTCGCACTGAGACATTCAGGGCAGTGAGGCTTAGTGTGCCAAGCGCTTCCCTGGGGCACACCCCGGGGAGGGGACTGCACACCCCCGGGTATGGGTGCAATGAGAATTCCTGTCAGCTAACTGCTTCTGCCAGTGGAGGTTCCTAAATCATGCCTTAGGTTTTGGGGTTCCCTGTATTTCATTTGAGGGAGGAAGCGTCCATTTACCATTTTTAAAGAATAAACGTGTGATCTCTTAGCCTCCAGTAAACATTGCTCTCCAGAAAGACGGTACACACTCCCCAAATCATTGCATTGCCCCTTGGCCTCCCACCAGATAATCCTCAGAAGCGGATAGGCCCCCTCTGAGAATTGTACTTCTGGGTGTTTTGGTAGCTGTCTTCTGGTTTGAGTCAAGGAATTGTGTACATGGAGAAAATTGTTTATGGAATTTTCCAGCTACGGGGAACAATAATGACATGTTTTGGGTTTTTTTTTCTGTGTTTGACCAGTAATAAAATTGGTTAGTAGTGACTGGGTTTGGGAAACTTAAATGCCCACTCCGCCTTGGAGGATGGCTCCCTGTTTCATGGAGTAGGTTAGCACTTAAGTTACAGTTGCTATCTTGAAATAGTAGGTGCTACAGTCAACTTTTTTCTTTCATTAGCCATTAATTATAAGAAATAAAAGATGAAGTAAAGGCTTTTGGTTTTGCTTTTTATTTAAATGTGTGCATTTACAGGGTAATTTCACAAACCTGGAATTATTTAGATTTTGTTTGTAAATTCAGAATCTTAATCACCTTAATCTTGACCCAGTAGCTTTGGGGTATGTTGTACGCATTTGCACACACGGTCACCTCACAGGGAAAGTGAGCTTTGAGTGGGGCAGAGGATTGAGGGAGACCTTGTGATGATTCCACACACCTCGTGCTTTTCAAACAGCCTAGTGAGTGAGTGAGTGAATGTTGCTCAGTTGTGTCCAAGTCTGCAACCTCATGGACTGTAGAGTCCATGGAATTCTCCAGGCCAGAATACTGGAGAAAACTCCCTACACATTATTATTATTAATGCATTTAGCAGCTAGCAAAAGCTCCATGGTGGCACTGAAAGCCAATTTTCAATTTTTTCCCCCTCAGACTTGGCTTCTCGCTCAGAGCTATTAGCCCCCACTAATCTGGGGCCATTAACCTCTATAAACCTCTTCCAGTTCTAGGAAAGCTTGTCAACAAAATCCAACATACGATTTTTGTAAGCATTCACCCTAGTGGATACAGGAAGCGGGTTAGTCCTAAGTCATTGTGTTTCTAGGTAACCTGTTTGCATGGAGGATCCCTGGACAGAGGAGCATAGGGGACTACAGTCCATGGGGTCACAGAGTCTGACATGACTGAGCACATAAACTCATTACTTACTTAATTTGCCTATAGGCTTTAGAAGGAGTAGGAGGGGTGATTTGTTTTAATCACTGATCTTTCCACCTGAGCAATTAAACATTTGATTATAACCTACCCTACCCTCCTCCTACACACAAAAAATGAACAAGGAGGGTTGGAACTTTTATGTTTAAAGAAATACCTTAGTCATTTGGAGTTGGTGCCTAAGGAGAAACACTGTCTTAAACCAAACCAATCAATAACTAAGTAAAAGACAGAAGTGACTCTCCTTGGCTCCCACCCCCTCCTTCCTTTCCTTCCAGGTTAACAAAATGTCCTGGCTGGCACTAAGCCACTGAACTTGAAAGCTATTTTCACTAAGAGAATTTCTAGGGAGACTGCCTTACATGAGCAAAGGCTTCCCTGGTGCCTTGACAGTCACAGCTGTCAGGTTTAAGAAATGCATTTGTAAAGATCAATCATAAAACACTATTTGGAGTGGGGTTTGAGATTTTTCCTTTTTGCTCAAGAGGTTTAGGGAGGGAGATGGGGAGACGGAGAGAAAAAAATAGGCATTACACATAAAAGCCCTTCTCCCTAATCCTGTTTCTCTCTCCCTTGAGATGTGTGTGTGAGATGTCGTGTTTGACTCTTTGCAACCCCATGGACTGTAGCCCGCCAGGCTCCTCTGTCCAAGGGACTCTCCAGGCAAGAATATTGGAGTGAGTAGCCATTCCCTTCTCCAGGGGATCTTCCTGACCCAGGGATAGAACTCGGGTCTCTAGCATTGTAGGTAGATTCTTTAACCATCTGAGCCACCAGGGAAGCCTCCCTTGAAGTAAACACCATCATAAATTTGGTGCGTTATCTTTCTAGCATGTCCTTTTACAGTCTTAAAACTTACACCTGTGCTGGTCTCCATGAACAGCAGGCAGTTCTGCTTTCTGTGTTGGCTTCTACCTCTGCATCTCAACATGAGTCTCAAGACCATCCAGGTTGATGCCCCTAAATCCAGCGCAGGGCCCCCAGCCCCTCTGCATGTCCCCTCCTGCTGCACAGTCTCACCTGTGGGCCGTTAGACTGCTCTCTCCCACCTACAGCGCTGCAGTGAGCACCCCCACATGTGCCTGTTGCCAGGACGCGTGAGGCACACGCAGTGTAGTGGAAGCAGATGTGGCTCTTGGCCCTGCTATTTATTAGCTCTGTGACCTTGGGCAGGTGACCCGACCTCTTTATGGCCGACTTCCTCTTTTGTAAATTGACAGGAAATGAGAGCATTTCTTTGAGCTGTGTAGATTAAATGTGGCTGCGTGCCTGGCACACGGCAGGAACCAGTACCTGTTGGCCATCCTCATCTTCATCAAGATGAGGCCTGCCATGTTCACTGGGTCCCCAGCGTGCCTGGTGTGAGCATCACCGCCTAGTACCCCCACCACTGTGATGTCAGCTCCTGCTCCCACCATGCTAAGTCTTTTCAGTTGTGTCCAACTCATGGCAACCCCATGGACTGTAGCCCTCCAGGCTCCTCTGTCCATGGGATTCTCCAGGCAAGAATACTGGAATGGGTTGCCATTTCCTACTCCAGCGATCTTCACGATCCAGGGATCGAACCCTTGGCTCTTACATCTCCTGCATTGGCAGGCAGGTTCTTTACCACTAGCGCCACCTGGGAGGCCCTTCCCGCTCCCACCAGTGCTGCTGAAATGTCCTGCTTTCCTGCATCTTCACTATTAAGAGTGTGTAACGTGCCAACACGACGGGGTGAAAACAGCTAATTTTTACTTTATAGCTTCAAAAGCATTATTGCTTGAATTGTTATTGTTTGTGTCACTAAGTCGTGTTGACTGCAACCCCAATAAATGTAGCCTGCCAGGCTCCTCTAAAATCTGTGTTAAAACGGGACTGCCACCTAGTGGTGGGAAAAGATGTCCTGCAGTTAGGGCAAGAAGCCCAAGTACGGGCGGACCCACACATACCTCATTGGGCATTTCAGTCATTCACACACGTCTGAACTGAAGCAAACCACATGAGAGTTCTTCTCTTCTCTTCCCATTTGAGGCAGCTTGTGATTCCTCACTTTTTCTGATAGGACAGTGTGGAGACCTGGCTGCCCAGTCCTGGGCAGCCTCTTCTAGCCAATGACTCTGGGCCCCTGGTTCACAAGAGCAGTGGGGGAGATTAGGAACAAAGCTGTCTACAGACTGGCAGCTTCTGAAGCTCCAGCCGGGCAGGCTTTCCCTGAGCAAATGTCATCCCATGTGGGGAGGTTCAGGAGCAGGCGATCATCAGGGCTGTGCCAAAAACCTGCCTCCCAGGGCTGAGCTGAGCCCCAGTCAATGTCCTTCCAAACCAGGGCCTTAGACAGTCTTTCTGTGAAGACTTCTAAGATCACAGCCAAGAAAGATGAGTGCACGAAAATGTTGTTGTTGTTCAGTCATTAAGTCATGTCCAACTCTTTGCAACCCCATGGCCTGCAGCACTCCAGGCTTCTCTGTCCATCACCGACTCCCTGAGTTTCCTCAAACTCATGTCCATTGAGTCGATGATGCCATCCAACCATCTCATCCTCTCTCACCTCCTTCTTCTCTTGCCCTCAATTTTTCCCAGCATCTGGATCTTTTCCAATGAGTAAGTTCTTCGAATCAGGTGGCCAAAGCATTGGAGCTTCCGCTTTAGCATCAGTCTTTCCAATGAATATTCAGGGTTGATTTCCTTTAGGATGGACTGGTTGGATCTCCTTGCAGTCCAAGGGACTTTCAAGAGTCTTCTCAGACACCACAATTCAAAAGCATCAATTTTTAGGTGCTCAACCTTCTTTATGTTCCAACTCTCACATCCGTACATGACTACTGGAAAGACCATAGCCTTGACTAGACGGGCCTTTTTCATCAAAGGGATGTCTCTGCTTTTTAAAACACTGTCTAGGTTTGACATAGCTATTCTTCCAAGGAGCAAATGTCTTTTAATTTTGTGGCTGCAGTCACCATCTGCACTGATTTTGGAGCCCAAAAAATTGAAATCTGACACTTTCCAACATGAAAATATTAATCCATACTAATCAAGGTTAGAGACACATATTAAAAGATCTCTAAAAAAATGTTCCATGAATGATAGGGTGTTGAAAAGCAATGACTGGGACTTCTCTGGTGGCACAGTGGATAAGAATCCACCTGCCAATGCAGGGGAAACAAGTTCAATCCCTAGTCCGAGAAGATTCCACATGCCACAGAGCAGCTAAGCCTGTGGGCCACAACTACGGAGCCTGTGCTCTGAAACCTGGGAGCCGCAACAACTGAAGCCCATGTCCCTAGAGCCCATGCTCAGCAACACGGGAAGCCACCGCAATGAGAAGCCTGCTCACCGCAACTAAAGATAGCACAGAGCAACAAAGACCCAGCACAGCCAAAAATAAATAAATAAAATTAGTTTTTAAAAAAGCAGCAATTTATAGAACACTGTAAAGAAACTGTACTCCAATAAAATTTTTAATTAAATGATTTCCACACTAAAAAAAAATTAAAGCAATGATGCTGAGATGTCATATAACATGTCTCTAAGTCAGAATTATCCCTAAATGAATGGGATAGGAAACAATAGAAAAAGAAAACTAAGTCTAAACAACAAGCAAAGATCAACTGTGATTAGAAACATCCGTTCGGGCCAGTCCCATCTATAGCGTGGGCTCCCACGTCTGTGAGCTGTTGTTTGAACCGAAGCCTTTGCCGAAAACAACTTTCCTTTATCCCTTTGTTCAACCGAGCCTTAGCTCTTTATGTGCTTGGACCTGAGCCCCAGCCTGCCCTGACCAGCACAGAGCAGAGACAGGGAGCCTCAGCATTGGGCAGGTGGGACCCAGGTCCAGCCTTGCATGTCAGGCAAGTCACTCCCCTCCCCTGTGTCTCTCTCCTCATCAGGTAACTTGGGGACAGTTCTGACCCCAGTGCTGTCGGAAAGATTAATTCAAGGAAACGTGTGATGATTCTGGAGATGGAAGGGGTACTGGAAAAGCATCCATTCCATCCTCCTTGGAGCTGGCACCAAGCAGCACGTGAAGGTTCCACCCTCCTCTGGTCTCCTCTGGAGCCACTGTTTGCACTACCCATTTGCATTCTTAGTCGTGTCCTACCGTTCCTCTCATTTCACCCTTCCAGATGTTTATGTCGCTCTCCGTTCACAGGACACATCAACAGCGCCAGACAGATGCAGGGTCTTCAGTACGTCCGTGTATGTGCTCATTGAACTGCCCCACGTGTGAATGCTCCTTTATCCATCACCACGATCAGCAGTTACACACAAGGTGGGGAATTTTTTTAAAAAATCCAAGACTTGGTGACCACCACTGAACATGACACAAGGGCCAGGTGGGCACAATTTGTGAACCTGGATGCATCCTGAATGCAAGATCAAGAAAGTGAAAGAGGCTGATAAAAGTCACACAGGACAATTTTAAGAGAGATGAGTGGAGGGACAAACAATCTGGAAAAGACCTGGGGGTCAGAGTGGACCCCAGAGACATTCTGCTGAGTTCTGGTCAGCTCTTTGCTGAGATGCTGTGGCTTCACCCGTGAGCTCGGCAATTTGAAAGGTATTACGTGTAGATCTAGGCTAGAGGAGACAGGCCTGTAGAGTGGGCTTTGTGAGGCAGGATGATGAGAAAAGCACAGGGTGTGAGTTGGAGGTTTATTCACCCCTTCACCCAACAAATGTTTACTGAATGTCTGTTTTGTGACAACTTGGGCAAGACACCAAGGACGCAAGACAGACATGGAATTTATAGTCTAGAGCTACAGAAATAAACTCCACCTCTTTTCTTGTTGCTGTTTTATTTATTATTATTTTTAAACTTTTTAATTGTTAAACTTTTTATTTTGTATTGGCAAATAGCCAATTAATAACATTGTGATAGTTTCAGATGAACCGCAAAGGAACACAGCCATACATCCGCATGTATTCAAATCCTCTCCAAACTCCCCCTCCATCCAGGCTGCCACATAACATTGAACAGTTCCCAGTGCTGTACGGAGTTTCCTAAACTTCTGTCAATCCTGTACCACCACCAGGACGCTCACCACACCCCAGGACCACTTAGACAGTTATTTACACAATGTTTTTCTTTCAACACTCTCGCTCTTCTTATTTGAAGAAATTTATTTCAAGGACTGTATCCCACCACCACTCTGAAAAAGCACTCTGACCTGCTGTAAACAGAAGGCAATGTCAAATAAAGAGAGCAGAAACAAAACAATGCTCTTCATCCCAGCTCAGTTCCCTTGCTTTCTGAAGATCAAATCTGAGGCCCACTATCTCTTGGTTAAATAAGCGCCAAAAGCTACAGCCTACAGAGGTTTTCTTCTTAGTATAACTGCAGAGATAAGAGGCCTTTTTCATAGTGCGCTCAGGTTACCTGGAGCAGCACACAGAATGGACTCGACTCGTCAGGGAAGCACTGAGTCCAGACCGGAGACCAGAGGGAGAGAATGGCCTGTCTGGCCCCCCTCCCCCCTCGTGATGGCCGTGGGCCTCGGAGGGGCTCTAAGATGGGGGACACACCATGGGACAAGATCTCAGGTGCACCTCCTGGACCTGTCACCTCCTAGCCACGTAACCTTGGGCCCATCCATCGCTATGTAGGAAACCTTGGTTTCCTCAACGGCAGAATGCAGCTGGTAACTTCTCACGGGCCTCACGGAGTGGCCGTAAGAACCAATTGTGAACGAACTTGTATGTCGCTTTGCTTCTTAACCTGTAAACTACTGTATAAACAGAGCAGGTCGTGTGGATAGTCCCTGAGGCCAGGCATGAAGAAGTGGGTGCAAAGGGGTGAGGTCAGAGGAAGGGAAAGCCTGCCTGCTAGCTGCTGGTATAGGTAGATGACCAAGTGTGGGCACACTCATGATGGAATCAGTGCCTGTACAGGAAGAAGCCAGAGAGCTGGCTTGCTCTCCTGCCTCTCGGGGACACAATGACAATTTGGTGGCCATCTGCAACCAGAAAAGGACCTTCACTAGAACATGCTGACCCCTGATCTTGGACTTGTGGCTCCCAGAACTGGAAGAAATACTTTTCTGTTGTTTCTAAGCCACCCCATTTATGGCACTTTGTTATAGCAGCCTGAGCTAAGGCTTCTTAGTAAGAAACTGAGAACTTTGGCCTGAAGGTTTCATAGTGTTGCAGGTGGACCAAAACTCCATGGAGCTAAATGCCCCTGGGGCCACCCTCAGCCAACAGATCACATGGTGGGTGAAGAGGCAGCTTCCCACCCCTCGGGGTGCCCTGAGCCCCCAGCAGTAACCTGCGCCTGGTTAACCCTAGGCTTGCTTCTCTTTCCTTTTAACTTCCCTGGGACCACATCACAGCGCTGTCTGCCAGGACAGTCGTGAGCTGGTCAACTGAATGAACGGACAAGATGCTTGGCAGCAAAGGATGGGCACAGCTTGCCCACCACCCCATCCAGGCTGCTGCTCCCGGCGCGTCCAGACCACATGGGGCACGTGTGCAGCCTACAGCTCCCGCACAGGAAAAGCGCTTCTCAGCTGTCCCCACCAGCCTGCTATTTGTCATCCCATCCATCTGCTGTCCCCACGAAACACTCCCCCACGTCAGCTAAAATGGTGCACTGGGCTTGGAACCGGTTGAGAAAACGTCAGGCGGATGGAACCAAAGAGAAACCCGAAATAGCAACCCTGTGGACTGTCGTGGCGGCCACAGGACTCGAGCCTCGGCACAGAAGGCCGGACTCCAGGAGGCCTCTCCAGGGGGATTTTTCCATGATGTAGGGTGCAGGGAAGGCCCTGGGAGGTGTGAACAGCTGGGCCATTTCCCTCCACTCATCTACCTGGTGCCTGGTGCCTCTGCCCCTTCTTCCAACTTCCTTTCCCTCCTGCTTCTTGTCCCCTCTCTGGGAACAGAGGCAATTCCCCAGACATAAAACTGGATATGTTTAAAGCTGATATTAAATATGTTTATCTATTAGTTTTCCAATCAGTCTTCCATGTGGCAGGAGTACAATAAGAATGTGTGGATTCTTGGAACTTCCCTGGTGGCCCAGTGGTTAGGACTCCATGCTTCCACTGCAGTGTGCTGCAGGCAGACCAAACTAAGATCTCTGTGTTCTTTCGAGCTGGGGATTGGATGGTTTTTTCCTCAGAGAAAAGGAGTCATTTCACCAAGGCTGTTTTGATGTCAGAAGAGTGGGTCCTTACACATTCATCCATTCAACAAGTATGTACTGAGAGCCTACCATGAGCCCAGCAGTGTCTTCAGCCCCAGGGATAACACGGTGAGCAGAACAAACAAAATGCCCTCTTTGCGGAGATTGCAGGGCAGTGGGAGAGACAGATAGTAAATGCATGTATAAAAGGAAGTTTTAAGTACTGTGAAGAAAAACAACACAGAGGAAAGGAAACAGAGATAGAGGCTACATCTTGAGTGGTAATCAGGCAGTGTTCCCGTGTTCCAGTTCCATGGGGCCACATGACAAACGTCCTCAAATCTGAGTGATGAAAACAGCAATCACTTTATTATTCAAGATTCTGTGGACTGACTGGATTCAGCTGGGTGGTTCTTCTGCTCCCCGTAGAGTTTTCCTGGGGCTGCAGTCATGTGAGTCTTTGCTGGGTGGGAACATTCGGGGTGATTCATTCGCACACCTGTATCTTGGCTGGATAGTGAGAAGCCCAGGTCCTGCTGGGATGTCAAAGGAGCTGAGCCCCCTCGGCATGCAGTCTCAGGGCTGTTCCCTCTTTGCTTCTGACCATAAGAAGTGGTCAGACTTCTTATGTGGCAGCTCAAGGCTCCCCAAATTCAGAAGTAGAAGGTGCCAGGACTTCCCTGACGGTTCAGGGGTTAAGACTCGCCTGCCAGTGCAGGGGACACAGGTTCAGTCTCTGGTCTGAGAAGCTTCCACACGCCATGGAGCAACTAAGCCTGTGTGCTGCAACTACTGAAGCCAGCTCCCTAGAGTCCATGCTCTACCACAAGAGAAGCCACTGCAATGAAAAGCATTCACACTGCCACTAGAGAGGACCCCACTCACCACAACTAGAGAAAGCCCTCACAGCAATGAAGACCTAGCATGGCCAAAAAATAACAAAATAAATTTTAAAAATAAATACAATTTTATTTTTTTTTAAAAAAAGGCAGAAGCTGCCAGGCCACGTTAAGGCTTAGGTCCAGGGTTGGCATAGCATCACCTCTGACACATCATGTCGGTTAAAGTAAGTCGCGGGCCCAACTCAGATTCCACGTAGGAGGGAGGCTGCATGGGACAGAGCACTGAGGGGCATGGTTCACTTGGCACTGGTCACCCAGAGGCCTTGATGTTGGTGTGACATTTGGGCAGAGACCAGAATAAAGTGAAGAGATGAGCATGTAGCTATCCAGGGCATGCAAAGTCCCTGAGGCAGGGATGTGCTTGGGCTGTGAGAGGAAAGCAGAGTCCACTGTGGCTGGAGCCAAGCTCTAAGCCATGAGGTCAGGGGTAGCCTGCAGGCCAGGGAAGGGGATCAGGGAGTTGTGACCTGCCAGGACCCACAACAATCCCCTGCTGGATCCTGGGCTTTTGGGTCCAGACTCCCCATCACTCTCACCGAGGCCCCAGGACCACCCTGTTTCACCTGCAGCCTCCCTTCCATGACTCTACACATGCCTCCTCTGCTGGATGACGTCTCCACAGCTCTGAGTACCCCCACATGCTCCCAAGTTTTATTCATTTATCTTACCTCTGTCCTGTGTGCATGTGCACTCAGTCATGTCTGACTCTTTGAGACCCAGTTACCTGTAACCCACCAGGCTCCTCTGTCCATTGGGATTCTCCAAGCAAGAATACTGGAGTGGGTTGCCATGTTTTCCTCCAGGAGATCTTCCTGACCTTCTGTAAATCAAAATGTACTGTGAACAGACAGGCAGGGATTTGGGTCGGCTTTGTGTGTAGGTCCACGAATAATGCTTGTTGTGTGAGCAAACTAATCGGTCACTCCCTGCAGCACCCCCACCCCCGTCCTGATCTAACAACGTTTGGGACATATGGGGCGGGACTGCCTAGTAAATAATGAACAACTAAATTAACTTGGCAACAGAATAGCTCTTATATTAACAGTTCACTCCGTTTATCTCAGTCACCTTCCAGTAAGCAATTATCCAGGGAGAATGAAGAAATAAAGAAAATAGCCTTGGAAGCAGCCTCAATCAAGACTGCAGGTCACAGGACAGCCTCCAGTTCACCTGTGAGTGACCCCAGTGTGCCCTGCAAGCCAGTCCTCAGACCAGCCATCACAGCCTAGAGAGTCCTAGATTAAAGGCGGAGGGGCGGTGAGAGTACATGAAGAAAGTGAGACTGGGGCAGGTGTGGCTGTCTGGGCTGCAGGGCGTGAAGACAAGCAGCCAGTGGACCATGGTGGCTCGGGAAGCCTTGCCCACAAACTGTATGACAGCAGGCGACGTTTATAAAGTGACCGGGTCACTCATAACGGATCAGATTGTGTTCACCATCTTCCATTTAAGATGAAGAAGTACACACATCTGGGAAAGATTTTCATTTGAAGGGATAAGCAGGTGCCCACCTGCTTGTGACAGAAAATGTGATGGAAAATACCTGTGAAGTTGTGCCCACCCTACCACGTCCCTCCTTTCCGATGGCAGCTCCTTCATAGTTGCTGTCACTGGGCCCTCCTTCACTCCCTGCCACCACGCTGGCTTGCCCACATGCCCATGAACCTACAGCATTTCTCTTCCCTGGAACGCTAGCATCTAGCCTCATGTCTTCATGCTCTCTCTGCTCTAGCAAGGCTCAGGCTCCCATATCCAACTCCAGTCTCGATTCAGAGCTCTCAACTTTCTAGACTCCTGGACATCTCATCAACTTGAAAAGATCCAAACCAGAACTCCTGACTCCAGACCTCCCCGGACCCAACTCATTATGCTTGGCCATCCTCAGATCAGTAAACGGCACTTCAACTCTTGCACAAAAGCTCTGAAGTCATCCTTGACTCCAGGGTGATGACTGTGTCATTCATATTTAAACTGGAACTGCCCCAGACAAAGAAAGATGTATAGTCTGAAGATAACCCACATCCAATTCATCAACAAACCCAGTTAGCTCCACTCTGAAAAACCTAACCCAGCTTCTGAACATTCTCGCCACTTCCTCCACCATTGCCCTGGTCCAAACATTCCTCATGTCCTTATTCCACTGCCTTTATTTCTGCAGTGGCCTCCGAGCTGGTCTCCTCACCTCCACCCAACCCTCCCGCCTCCAAATCTGTTGCCACAGCAGCCACAACTAGCCCACTCCAGCCTCGGTGAGCTCACTTTTCTCTTCGGCTCAGAACTCTCAATGGTCTCCCAATTCATTCAGGAGAAAAGCTGCCGTCTTCGCAATGGCCTGCAGCGGCCACCTGCTGCCCCACCTCGCTGACCTGTGTACACTAGCCCAGCTCTCCTCAGCCTCTGCTCTCAGACATGCTGAGCTGGGCGCATGCTTGTCCCAGCCTCGGCCTTGGCTCTCCTCTTTGCCCTCACTTTCTCCAGGCCACATGTCCCTACCCACCTCCCCAACACAAAACTCCAAAACTCCCCAACTTTTCTGTCTTCCCTTGTCCCACCATCCTTGCTGTAGATGGCAGATTTCATTGCCTAAAAAGGCTCACAGAGACATGGACGGTTCTCATTAGCTCATCTAGAACCATCCTCCCACCAAAGAGGAAGACTCATTTCCCTCCCCTGAATGTGGACCGGCCTGAGGGACTTGCCTCTGACAGAAAATGTGGCAGAAGTGACCCAGCAGGAGTCTGGAGGCAGCCTCCTCACAGGGGACAGCAGCCTGATGCTCCCTGCACAACATTCCCTGGGAACCCACCCCGTCGGAGGAAACCCACAGGGAGACGAGGAAGAGAGACCCGCGGGGAGGGGAATCCAGGCCCCAGGTGACAGCCAGCATCAGGTACTAGATGCTCAAGACAACCAGCTTTCAGATGTCCCTGGGTCCCAGACTCCCCACAGCAGAGGGCGGCAGTCCCCACCGCCCCATGCTGTGCCCTGTTCCCGTTGTGCCCCCACCCCCCACGAAGCCAAGTTTGGCACAATGTCTATGGTCATAGAATTGGAACACCAAGTCTGATCTTCGCTATACTGTGTAACACAGGAGACGTCCCTGGTGGTCCAGTGATTAGGACGTGGCACTTTCATTGCCATAGGCCTGGGTTCAATCCCTGGTTCAATCCCTGGTCCGGGAACTAAGATCCCACAAGCCACACAGCGTGGCCCCCCAAAAAGCATATGTTTATTGCTTATTTATCATCTGTCTTCCCCCAAGAAGACAGTACTCCTGGAGGGCAAGGACTTGGGTCCATTTCTTCCAGCCTTGGTATTTAGTGCCGCACACAGTGGGCACTCAGTCAATATTCGTTGACCACACGAATCCCTGCTAATTAAAGAAAACTGCTCCTCACTATAATTCGCAATACCTTCTGCCAAGGCATAAGACCTTTTCCTGAAGACAGCGTTCTCTGGTGTGTTTTGGACCAGCTCCCTGTTAAAAAATATCTCTCGTCAGCCATCTGGAAAATGATAAAGTTGGATCCATACCTCCCACTATACGCCAGGAAATAGTCCAAACGGATCAAAGATTTATACACGATAAAATGAAACCATTAAAGTCCTAGAAAAAAAGCATGACAGAATTCCGATACAACCTTAGAGTAGGAAGGCCTTTCTAACTACGACTCACACTCCAGCAGCCATAAAAGAAAAAGATGGATCAATTCAAACTACAGAAACATCACAAAATTTCTGCTTGGCCAAGAAAAGCCAGTATGAGCAAAATTGAAGGATGAATGATGATCTGAGAGAAAACCAGCAAACAAACAAACAAATTTCTACTGGTTGGACAGAAAAAAAAAGGCCAACATCCCAACAGAAAAATGGGCATGCAGGCAGTTCATGAGGAAAGGAACTACAAACAGGCCCTAATCAAATGAAAAGCATGCAACCTGTTTCTCTCACACAGAGTAAGAAAAATATGAAACAAAACATGTGAGAATTGAACCATAAAGGAGGCTGAGCACCGAAGAACTGATACTTTCAAACTGTGGTACTGGAGAAGACTGTTGAGAGTCCCTTAGATAGCAAGATCAAACCAGTCAATCCTAAAGGAAATCAGCCCTGAATATTCACTGGAAGGACTGATGCTGAAGCTCTGATACTTTGTCCACCTGATGGGAAGAACCAACTCATTGGAAAAGATCCTGATAGTGGGAAACATTGAAGTCAAAAGGAAAAGGGGGCAGCGGAGGATGAGATGGTTAGATAGCAGCACTGCCCCAGTGGACTTGAACTTGGGCAAACTGCAAGAGACAGTGAGGGGCAGGGAGGCCTGGCGTGCTGCAGTGCATGCGGCTGCAAATAGTTGGATAAGATTTAGTGACTGAACAATAACAACAAAACAAAATTACAATGAGAAACTATTTGTCTCCTGTCAGCTTGGTACAAATCCCAAACCATGGCAAAACAAGGTCGGTAGGGTGTGGGGAGAGGGCAATCTCATATTTTGTTTGTGAGACTGCTAATCAAATTGGTATATCTCTGTGTTGGCCATATTGATCAATGTTTCTGAGGGTCTATCCTTAGCCCTAACAATTGCATTTCTGGGAATTTATCCTACAGATATGTCTGCACATATGTGAAATGACAAATGTACAAAGTTACTCACTGTAGCATTCTTCATAGTAGCAAAATATTGGGAACAACATAAATGCCCATCAGTAGAAGTTAATGGTATATCCACACAATACAATAGCAGATAGCGATAAAGGAGAATGAGGTTTCTTTTTTGTACTATTACAGTAAAAGCTATGAGATGTATTATTAAAAGAAAAGTATAGGGGTGGGGAGAGGGATAAATTAGGAGTTTGGGATTAGCAGATACAAACTATTATATATTAAACAGAAACAACAAGGTCCTATTATATAGCACAAGTTACTATATTCAATCTTTTAATAAACTGTAATGGAAAAAAATATGAAAAAGAATATGTATATGTGTAAGTAAATCACTTTGCTGTATATCAGAAACTAACACAACACTGTAATTTAACTATACTTCAATAAAAAAATAAAGAAAAATGCAGGATTCCAAAGAGTATGCATGATGCTATATGTTAATTTTAAAAAACAACAGTAGAGAACAAGGACACATATGTTCGTATTTGCTTCTCTAGGAGTAGAGAAACTCCAGAAGGTTCCCAAGAAGCTAACAGTGGTTGATCATGATGGATGGTAGTGGAGAGGCTTGGCAGATGAGAGACATGTGTGGGGGAAGGACTTGTCTTTGCATACATTTAAAACTATTTTTTATTTCTCTCCCAAACACAAGATAATTTGCAATAAGTGATTCACTCCTTCAGCTCCAAAAGATGTCCCTTATCAAAACGTAAATATTGGACTTCAATCGGCTTCACAGCTAAGAATCCATTCCTATGATCTCTCCCTCCCTCACCCTGGAAACCGCCACATGAACCACCCCTGGATTCCAAGAGTGTTGGCTGCTTAACAGCCCGGTGGTCCTGCTTCCCCTCCACCTCCCAGGGATAAAGCCACAGCCAACAGCTTCCCTCAGCCTCGAGGTGAGACACCGTCTGTGGTGCCTGAGATCAGGCCACAGCTAGACTCCAGCTGCACCCACATCCTTGCCTGGTTTCCCTCCATTGTACCTGGCATCCCTCACCACCTTCCCGGTTTCTCCTGAGAGCCTCCCCCAGTAAACCACATGCCCTCAATTCCCGGTCTCAGGCTCTGCTTCAAGGAACCGAACCTAGGATGTCAAGCACAGACAACACACGGGTGATAACAGATCCCTCTTTCCAAAACAAACCGCCAGGAGGCACTTCTGACGAGCACAAGAATTCGTTTCCATTCTCGGTGCTGACTGATCAACCAACAGCAAAGACCTTCCTGACCTAGCCTGACTTCGTACAGGCTAATGAATGGATTCTGATGAGGGCAGAAGATACTGACAACAGTTCATCCACGTCCATCCTCACCACTATGGACTTAAGTTTCCAGGGCTGCCAACCTGAGAACCAGTGCCCTAAATCCTGATCCTGGATGCTGTAGCGGGATTTCCTGACAACTGGCTGAGAGCAGGACAAGCAAACGGATGGGAGGAAGGGACAGAGGCTCCGGTGGTCGTCAGCTGGTTTTGCCTGCTGTGGTAGAATCTGCAAGCTGCTCCCATGATCTGCCCGCTCTGCTCTGGCCTACAAGGAGAGCCCGTGGCTGAGAACCTATGTTCCCTCCCCCGTCCCCCTCCCTAACATGGTGAAGTCCTCACCCTGGAATGTGACTGAAAGGGCTATATGCCATTTCTGGCCAGCCGATTCAGAGGGTGGGTGGGACCTGTCCATACCTGAACCAGACCCCGTGCCGCCCCATCCTTGTCGCCTCAGCATTTGCTGTACTTGGTATATTAACATTGTTCATGGCCAAGCCCTCAGGCTCTGCCTGAGGGGTTTTCTTGGCACTTGAAGCATGCCTGGTCAGTGCACAGGGCAAGATGGAAAGGCCCAGAAATGAATGCTCCCATGCCAGCATCCTCAACCAAACCCCAGGCAGGCGGAGCCAGCAGACAATGGCTTGCTGTCCTGTGGGCAACTGCCTCCCAGAGACCCCTACTGGGATTGAGCTCCGACTGCCCACCAGTAACTTTCCTGGTTGTATTTGTGTGTGCATGCTCAGTCGCTAAGTCATGTCCCTCTCTTTGTGACCCCATGGACTGTAGAGCCCATCAGGTTCCTCTGTCCAGGGGACTTCCCAGGCAAGAATATTGGAGTGGGTTGCCATTTCCTTCTCTAGGGAATCTTCAACTCAGGGATCGAACCCACGTCCCCTGCATTGGCAGGTGGATTCTTTACCACTGTGCCACCTGCAGAAGCCCAACTTCCCTAGTTATGGTCCCTGTATCGTCTTCCTTCTCCTGTCCCACTCCCCAACACCCTACATCTGTTCTTTCCTGGGATCACCTCCTAAGCCAGCAACTTGACCTCGACCTCTCACCTAGAAGCAGCTTCTGGAAGAAACCAAACCACAATTTTCTTACTGGCCGAAACCCAGAGGCTCAGCTCCAACCAAGCATATATTGACAAGGTCCCAGAGCAACAGACACGGGAAGTCCGGGTCCCTGAGTAATGGCATGGAGGTAAGCTACCTGCCAACCCAGAGCCACCAGGTGAGGAGGAAACATCCCACTTTAAGCCACACCATGTGCTAAGAATCTTTGTTCTTGTGACTGTGCCCTGTCTTAGCTGGTACACCTGCCCAATATCCATGTCCTTTCTGGTCAAAGAACCCTGCTTTCCTGCTGGGACCCACTCAGACCTCTCCTAGGCCAGAGGTGTAGTCAGCCTGCCCTCTCAGCCCTGCTTCAGAGGAGCAGGAGCCACAGGTCAGGCCTGGGCACAGAACAGTGGTTGGCTAGGGTCAAGGGGAGGCAGTGATGAGAGAGAAGCTGGGCCAATCAGAGACAAGAAGCATCAGCCCAGGATAAAAGCCCCGTCCAGAACAGTGGATGGTCGTCCAGCGCCCATTCGAATCTGCCTGAGAAAGAAGCCACCTGGAGGAAAACTAGATAAAAGAAAAAAAGATACAGGATCAAATGATTTAAGCACCTAGGCCCAGCCACCCCTGAAGCTGGAAAAACCCCAGACGTTACAGTTAATACATTCTTTTTGTCCACTGAAGTCATTTTAAATTGATTTTCTGTCACTTGCAACCAGAAGACTACTGTTTAATAAAAATCTGACCCTAAAGAGAACACCACGTCAGCTAGTTCACAATTCCCTGTGCAAAACCGGCCACAGGGCAGCTGGTCCAGACAGAGTCACTTAGGTATTCCCTTACAAGAATGTCAGATAAATGAGGAAAAAGCAGCAGCCTCCTCCCAGCTTCTCTCTCCTGTGTCAAGTGCTGAGACCCAACGCCACTCGCCCTTGGAGCCAGGGTTGAGCCCTCAGCACTGGCTCTGTCCCAGGAGACTGCACCCGGCAACCACCTCACCCCACCCCACATGTCGCCGTGGGTCCCAAGGGTGACCCTGCCATGGCTGATGCTCGAATGTACTGTTCAGACCATATGGCACCGTAGCTCCAGCCCAAATAGCCAGAGCTTCAGACACAGTGGACAGGACCCATGTGGCCCCGCAGTACTGTCTTGCCCTTCACCACTGCCCCAGGGCAGGTGACACAGGTGGTCAGGATTCCCCGAAGCCTGCCTTTGTCTCACACCAGCCTCAGGTGCAGCCCTGTTGAACCTGAGGCCTTGTCTTTCCTTTCTGAAGGGAGGGTAGGGAGTGGGGGGGGGGAGCAGTTCTGACCAGATTTAGGGTCCCTGGACAGTCCCTCCAGCGGCCACTTCCAGCCACAGCTCCAGGCACAGAGATGCTGACCCTATAGGCGCAACCAGAGAACGTCATGCTTGGCTTGGCGCCTGGTGCATCATAGGTGTGAAGAGAGAATTTATTTCCTCCTTCCTTCCTCCTGAAGAAAAGTGCTGCTGACTCCACAGAGAAGTGTTGAGTTATAGGATGTGCCACTTAAACCAGACTGGAGCCTGAGGCCTGACCAGTGTTGGGGGCAGGGGGAGGATGTGGGGGAGAGGAGGTGGAAGTGAAGAGGGAGGGAAGAGGAGGAGGATGATGCGGGCAGGGAGGAAAGAAGAAAACGGCCACATCGTCGGAAAGTTCCCAGACTAGCGCCAAAGCCAAGGTTTTCTTAACTTTCCAGAGGGGATTGAACCTGTGCACTCGGCCAGCACCCAGGGGTCAAGGGGCAGCGAAGTCCAGTGAGGTGTTGTGGATCAGACCTCCTGCCTGGTTCCAGCAGCTCCTGGGACCAAGGTAAACCTTTCCTAGCCACAGTGGCTCTGGGGAGATCCAGGTCCTTCCTCCCACCCCTCCAGGCATGGAGGGGACCCTGGAAACCACCCCATACCCCCCCCCCCCGGCTTCCCTTTTGCTCCATCTCAGTCTCAGGCCGACTTTATCGCTAACGTCCCAGGTAAGGAGGTGCAGGTGGCCGAAGGTCACTGTGCTCAGCCCTCACAGGCCCTGAAGGAGATACTGATGCCACCGCCGTCCCCGCACCACCACCACTCAAGAGCACTGAGCATACTCCAGGGCTCCTCATGCTCCAGCCTTGGCCCCAGTGCCAGACTCAAGTAGGGTGGACGACGGCCTTCAGGCAGCAGGCCTGGCCCTGGAGGCCAGAGCATCTCCACAGGAACGTGCTGGCCACCAAGAGTGTCTCTTAGCCCATCCAAACCAAGCCTAGTGTCTCTGCCCAGCTCACCAGCCATATGTTTACCTTTACCCAGTGCTCAAGATTCGCATCTTCAAACCCACCCACTAGTACAAAATATGGATCCCCAAACAACCTTGAAGTCAAAGGTCCTGCGATAAGCCCTGGACAGGGAGCACCGGGTTAGCACTCTCCTGTTGCATTCTGAGCCGGATAATTTCACAAGGATGTTCCCTGTATTAGAATAATTTCGGCCAATGCTTGCAAAATAACAGAATTTGTTTTCCTTGCTGGAATAGCATTTCAAGTGGAAGTACTTTTATTTCAAGGCACCATATCAATCTCTCCAAGGATGTTTCTCTCAGAACACCCCTGCCTCCATGTGTGAAACTCCTAAAAACAAAACAAAAACAAAAACTAGACCCAGACGGTGATCACAGCCCTCCACAATCTTCCATTAGTATTCCTGAGGGCCCAGGTGACAGGGGCCTGATGCCACTGTTATCAAAGACAGTGTTGGCACGGAGCCCCCAATGAGGCCCCCAGGACAGAGAGATGAATGGACCACTTGGACTCTGCAATAGCACATGGGGCAGGGGACCTGCAAGACCAGGAATCCATGGACACGTGGCAGAGTTGGCATCCACGCCCCTCTCCTACTTCTCCTCCTCCTCGCTCAGGTTGGCATTTCCCTGTAGTGAGGACGTCAGCTTGTCTTGCAAGAGAGCTGCCAGTTTCTTGGATGTCTTTTTGAGGAATGCGCTGCCAGGGTGGGCACCATTCACGTGCAGATACAGGTCCTCCTGGGTGGGGCCCGTGTAGCCGCAGTCCTCACAGACGTACAGCTTGTCCCGGCGCTGCTTATAGGCGTACTGCTGCTGCACCCCGTGGATCTTCTTCAGGTGGGACTCCAAGGAGCAGCGCTGGGTGAAGGCTTTGTGGCAGACATCACACTTGTAGGGGCGAATGCCTGCAGAGGTGAGGGGCAGACACAGAACCAGTGGGTCAAGACCAAGCCAGAGCCTCCTACCTATGAGGCCATTAAAAGTCATCCCATACAACCCAATGGCAAAAACCTCCCCAAATGATCTGATTCAAAACACATGCAAAGGAACTGAATAGGCGTTTTTCCAAAGAAGACATACGAAGGGCTGAGAGACACAAGGGAAGGTGCCCAGCATCACCAATCATCAAAAAAGTGCAAATTGCCACCATGCAGGGAGGAGAGCGAACTCATTGGAAAAGACCCTGATGCTGGGAAAGATTGAAGGCAAAAGGAGAAGAGGGTAGCAGGGGATGAGATGGTTAAATAGCATCACCAACTCAAAGGATATGAGTTTGAGCAAACTCCAAGAGATAGTGGAGGACAGAGGAGGCTGGCATGCTGCCGTCCATGGGGGTCACAAAGAGTCAGACATGACTTAGCGATTGAACAAGGTAGGAGAAATCACCTCACACCTGTCAGAATGTCTATTATCAATAAGACAAGAGGTAATAAATGCTGGAGAAGGTGTGGAGAAAAGGGTACCCTCATGCACTGTTGGTGGGAATGTAAATTGGTGCAGCCACTGTGGAGAACAGGGTGGAGGTTCCTTGAAAACTTAAAGACAGACCTTTCATATGATTCAGCAATCCCACTATCCGTATTTATCCAAAGAAAATGAAAACAGGATCTCAGAAAGCTATCCCCACACCCATGTTCACTGTAGCTTTATTCACAACAGCCAAGACATAGAAACAACCTAAATGCCCCTCAACAAATGAATGGATAAAGGAGATGTGATACATATGTAAAATGGAGCATCATTCAGCCAGGACAAAGGAGGAAATCCTGCCATTTGCAACAATGTGGATGGACCTTGAGAACATTGTGTTCAGTGAGATGAGCCATACAGAGGAAGACAAATAGTGTGTGGTATCACTTAGATGCAATAAAGTCCAACTCGCCCGAGAAACAAGAGAAACATACTTGTCAGGGGCTCCCAGGTTGGGGAAATAGGGAGAAAAAAAGAATCACCATAACCAAGGATGAAGAACATGAGGAAAATGGTTAAGGCAGGAGACAAAATTGTCCACAGAGCAAACATAATAAAAACAGGCACAAACAGTAAAACTCTACCACCTGGCTTTAAGAGGAGGTATTCTAATCTTCTCACTTGCCTGCCTTAATGTTTGGGTTTCAGAGTGGGTAGAGTAAACTGTGCTTTTATTTTAATTTGGGGTTTCCTGGAAAAGGAGGTGCCTCCAGGAAGGGAGACCCCAGGAACAGTGTGAGGTGACTCCCCACCTTCAGGGGAGGGAGAAGATGACAAGGTAGGGGGTGGTCATCCAGTCAGTGGGCAGCCAGGGTCCAACTGGTCAGGCAATGTAGGGGACAGAGGAGAGCACACACCTCCAAGTCACCCTGCCCTCCTGGAGCTCTGCTCAGGCAGCACCCTGGAGAGCACCCTTGAAGGGTGGGGCGCTCTCTCCCCAGCAGGTCCCGCCTGCCTGGAGGTGGGGGTGGGAGGCCTCCAGCAAGAACACCCACACTGGTCAGCTTCAACGTGGACAGATGTGCTCAGAAGTGACAAGGGGCAGGGGCAGGGCACTGATGGTATTAGCTACAGTTGGGAAAGCATCTCCAACCTAGATCTGGTGCTGACTTTAAATCTGGTCTGCTGTCAGTGGGACCTGCCTTCTGGCTGGAGAGGCCACAGGTACCATACAGAGCAAGAAGCTCAGCAATCAAATGACAGTCACCCCCACACCCCTATGGGTACCCCACTGGGTGAGATGGGGCTTCTGGAAGTCCAGAGAGGTCCATGGAGCAGAGAGGAGGCTGCAAGTAGTTAGACCATCTCAGGGCCTGGTGGCCAGGAGGACCACTTCCCACAGGAATCCCCAAAGCTTTAGGCTCAAAATTTAAGAGTATACAAAACCATCAATCAAGATAAGTATTTTCAAGGACTTCCTGGATGGTACAGTGGTTAGGACTCATGCTTCCACCACAAGGAACATGGGTTTGATCTCAGGAAGGGGAACTAGGATCCTGCATGCCCCCGTGGTGCAGCCAAAAAAAGAAAAAATTGTTTGAGTTGCTGAAAAAATAGTGAAAATTAAAATTCACACTCTAAAATGCTTATGTCATTTATACAACAATGAAATTTATCATGATTTTACTATCCTAGCTTTAATGGAAGCAAACTACTAAAAGATATCTTTGAAATCTACTTTTTTGCTTAATAATATTCCTAGGGTACCTGTCAAAATGGCAATCATTAAAAAGTCAACAAATACATGCTACAGAGGGTGTGGAGAAAAGGGAACCCTTCTACACTGATGGTGGGAATGTAAATTGGTGCAGCCACTATGGAGAACAGTATGGAGGTTCCTCAAAAAACTAAAATAGAGTTACCATATGACCTAGCAATCCCACCCCCAGGCATATATCCAGAGAAAACTATAATTCAGAAAAATGCATGTAATCCAATGTTCACAGCAGCACTATTTACAGTAGTCAAGATATGGAAGCAACCTAAATGTCCATCAACAGATGAATGGCTAAAGATCTGGTACATATATACAAAGGAATGCTACTTAGCTATTAAAAAGAATGAAATAATGAATGTCATTTGCAGCAACCTGGATGCACCTAGAGATGTTCACAGTAAGTGAAGTAAGTCAGACAAAGACAAATATCATATGATATCACTTATATGTGGAATCTAAAATATGACACAAGTGAACCTATCCATGAAACAGAAGCACAGACAGAACAGACTGGTGGCTGCCAAGGGGGAGGGGCTGGGGGAGGGATTGAGCAGGAGTTTGGGATTAGCAGATATAAACTATTATATATAGAATGGATAATAACTAGGTCCTACTGTACAGTACAGGGAACTATATTCAATATGTCATGATAAACTATAGTGGAAAAGAATATTTAAAAAAAAGAACATACAGTGAAAGTCACTCAGTTGTATCTGACTCTTTGCAAGAGTGGAGTCAGTTGTATCTGACTCCACTAGGCTCCTCTGTCCATGGGATTCTTTAGGCAAGAATACTGCAGTAGTTTGCCATTTCCTTCTCCAGGGGATCTTCCCAACCCAGGACTCCTGCATTGCAGGCAGATTCTTTACCATCTGAGCCACCAGGCAAGCCCCCAAAAAGAACATATGTGTATAACTAAATCACTTTGCTATACAACAGAAATTAATACAACATTATAAAACAACTATATTTTAATAAAAAATAAAAATAAGTAAATGGTCCTGGAGATTTTATGATGGTAGTGTTTACAGCCTGATTTCATTCCTTTTTAGCAGCACCATGGTGTTATGTTGTTCAGCTGCACCGAAATCCCATCTTTTAAAGACTATAGAGATTGAGGAAGCACAGCTGCAGCTCACACCCTCGCATCACATCATGCTGCCTTGTACAACCTGGTACTAAGGTGTGGTCCACCCCACATCACATCACCTAGGAGCTTGCTGGAAGTGCAGAGCCTCAAGCCCCCACCCTAGACCTCCTGATTCAAGTGAAAGCAGTGGTTTTCAAATTTGAGTCCGAAACAGAATCACCTAGATAGACGGCTTGTCAAAACACAGATTCCAGGCCCCCTACCCTCACTGGTGATCCCAGTTCTGGGGTTTGGCCAAGAACCTGTATTTTCTAGCAGGTTCCCAGGTGATGCTGAGGCTACTTATGCTGAGGTCTGAAACAATGCCAGATGAAGCCATAGGATGGCACTTGGGGTGTCTGAGGCAGACATACACCCCAGTCTTTTCCCCAAGGTTACAAGTCCCCAGTGCCTTACTGGTGCTTCCTGGAGAGCTATATCTGTTCATGAAGTTACACAGATGATAAAGGAAGTCAAAATGAAAAAAAAAAAAAAAAACTACTCTCCACCCTCATTCAACCACCTGAACAAACTGAGTAGCTTCCACTATTCTTCCAGAAGCCCCCATCACTGTCTCCAACACTCAGTGTGAAAAGAATCCCATCAGCTCAGTGATGTGGTGGGGTGTTCTTCCAGCCTATCCAAGCAGAAGGCAGGCCTGTATTATATTCTGCAGGTTCTGGAAAAACTGCCAAAAGAAACTTCATTATAATGCTCAGCACTTGGCACATAATAGGTGCTCAGTAAATCATTTTTGAATGAATGAATGAACCCTCCTGGCCCAGGAAAAGAAAGGAAGATCCCCTGGAGGTGGAAATGGCAACCCACTCCTGTATTCTTGCCTGGAGAATCCCATGGACAGCAGAGCCTGGCGGGCTACAATATGGGGTCTCAAAGAGTCAGACACAACTGAGCAACAAACACTGTCACTGTCAAATCATTTTTCAGTGAATGAATGAATGAACCCTGCTGGCGCAGGAAAAGAGAGGTCAGTCACATCTTGGGGGCTAGTTTTCTCCAAGCTTAGGGGCTATGATGAGACCTGCCCCACAGGAATACACCATGTAGGTTGCATTTTGGGGCCCCAAGGGGCTTTGTGTTACCCAGGCCTCTGGGCCCACATGGCAGCTGGCTTCTACCACCTCTGGCCAATCAAGAATCACCCTGATTTCAAACCCAAAGCTCATCAAGACAAATTCACCCAGAGACCAGCTGCTCCTTTCAGGAGGGATCGGAAACAGCCCACTACTATTTTAAAACATCCAAATTCAGCCGGTGGGGAAACCAGCACACTTCCACCCACTTTAACCTGGAGCAATGACTCTTGGATTCTAGAAATGGGTGCTTTTCCCACCCTACTCCTAGAGGTCCCCAACCCATGGTGGCTTGAGAAGGGGTGTGGACGGAACTGCACTGCTTGTTCCAAGCCCTGCCCCTTGGACAAGTCCACATGCAGAGTCACGTCTCCTCCCTCTCTTCATCTAGCTGCTCAGCTGAATTCTACGGGCACCGCACCCAGCGCAGCCTGGATGGCAAGGGCGAGAGGGTATCAGAGCCCTGCATCGTGTGGATGACAGAGGCAGGGAGGGGGGACACAGGAGGCCCCACACCTCGTTACTGCAGTTAATTGTGACTTCTGCAAACCTACTCCCCCTACCCCATCACCACATTCACCCCTCAATCACTGGGGCAAGCAGACCTTGTCACACAGCGGCTGCCTCTTGGTGACTCTGGGCTTGGGAACAAGTTCCTGCTTCCTGGAGTCCTCCTTTCCCCCACAGACTTGGAGGTCAGTGAAGAAGGTGGCTAGAGAGGAGCCCAGGTGAGGGAGACCGATGCCAAGTTCTCTCTGTCTTGGACATGAGCAATGGCCAATCATGTCTGTGCTGGCAGTGGGGTTCCAGAACTGACAGACACCATCCCCGACACCTAGACAGTAACAGAGTCCAAGGCCACTGGAAACCCAGGCATTAGCCATTAGCCACTCATCAACCAAGTCCATGCCTTAGTTTCCTCACCTGTAAAGTGGGGACAATAATTAATACCCCCTCTGTAAGGCTGCTCTGAGGAGTAACTGAGATCTCATGAGCCAAGGATTCAGCACACAGTAAATACTCAATGGGATGCAACCTCAAGTGCCTATAATCCAGGTCAAAAGAATGCAAAGACACTCTTTATAATTTCTTGTTGTTTAGTTGCTAAGTCGTGTCTGATTTTTTTGGAACCCCATGGACTGTAGCCTGCCAGGCTCCTATGTCTATGGGATTTTCCAGGCAAGAATACTGGAATGGGTTGCAGTTTCCTACTCACAAAAGAGTCAGACACAACTTAGCGATAAAACAACAATAGTTACAGAGGACTTCTTTAATGTGTTACATTTCTTAAATGTAGACATATATTTTTAATGTACACCTAAGTAACATCTAAGGGGCCAAAGCAATGATTCAATCACAGTATCATTTGTCAATGACAAAAATAAAAGCATGTTAGTGACTGAAAAAAAAGAACATCATTTATTAAAAAGCATTATAGAGTAGACACAATGAAATTTTTAAAAAATCATTTTATAATTATAAAAAAATCAAATCTTTTAAAAAAGGATAACATTTTAAAATGTAGTCCCTATTGACTTCACTGGTAGTCCAGTGGTTAGGATTCCATGTTTCTACCGCAGGGGGCCTGGGTTCAACGCCTACCTGGAGAACAAAGATCCTATATGCCACGTGGCATGACAAAAAAAAAAATATATATATATATATATATAAAATAATAAAATGTGGTCCCTAGGCAGCTGGAAGAGAGAGGCGGGAACAGACTTCCTTCCCCAGCCACTTTCAGTGCTATGCTGTGAGCCTGTATCACCTAGACCAGAAAATACTGTGTGTGGGTTATCACAAAGGGCTCCTTCTTTTCAAATGTTCTATTTCTACTGCCAAATCAAGCTTCATCTCACATATCCCCAAAGAAAAGTCTTTGTCACTGGCAATATCTGCTTTGTTCTGCTTGCTGTATCTAAGTCTCCTTTACTGAACTTTATTCAAAAGTGGGCTTCCTCGAAAAGCTCTCTGCAGGCCTCCTCGTGGGAGTGGACCTTTAGGGCAACATCTGCAAGAGGCAATGTGACCACGCCCATAAACATCAGAAGGGGTCTACCCTTCAGCCAGCTTCAGGGAAATTATCTACAGGAAGACTCACACAAGCAGGCAAAGGATATATAAGAAGATTTGTGATTGTATTCTCTAAAATTAGAAGAGAGGGAGAGAAACAAAAGAAATAGGGAAGGGAGGAAAGGAAAAAAATAATCTGAAAGTGAAAGGCAGTGTTACATTTGGAGCAAGAAAACAAATGACAGTGCCTCCATATTTGAAATTACATCATCATCTCACAATAAGAAACGCTCTGACACCCATTCAACAGAGTGAGACACCTCCACTTGTGCAGGTAGGAAACAGTCTCCCAGATAGATAGTACATGAAAAAGCAGTGTGTACAAAAAATTTCTGGGGAAGAAAACTAAATGGTGGTTTGCTTTCAGGAGGGGCTTCCCTGGTGGCTCAAAATGGTCAGGAGTCTGCCTGCAATGTGGAGACCTGGGTTCCACCCCTGGGTTGGGAAGATCCCCTGGAGGAGGAAATGGCAACCCACTCCAGTATTCTTGGCTGGAGAATCCCATGGACGGAGGAGTGCGTCAGACTATGGTCCATGGGGTCGGACACGACTGAGCAACTTCTCTTTGCTTTCAAGAGTGGAAATAGGGCTTGGTGTGGAGAGGAGGCTTCTTTTCTTTTTCTTTCTTTCATTCTTTCCCTTTTTATTTTTGTAGCCAAGAAGTAAGTCAAAATCAAAGAGGGGAGAGCTTGTTGAGTGAAGGACTCTGTGTTCCGCTCCTCCGCTCCCTGGGGTGAAGGGGTGGAGGTAACTATTCTTCCTCCATGCACCCCCACTCAACCTCTCCCAGCCTGTGCTTCTCCTAATCCAATCTCTCCACTCCTTTCCTTTCACCTCCAAACAAACGACACCATGACACCATCGTTTCCTCCTCTTCAATCAAGACAGGATTTGTTGGCCTCCTCTCTTTCTCAACGTGGCCCAGATGGAAGATAGGGCCAGAGGGCCCCTTGGGGGCTGGGGGGTGGGGCAGGGCACACAACTGCTCTGGCCAACTGCCCCCCCATTCCCTCAAGTGACCTCCAACCTGAATTCCTCAGTCTACCTCCATGGAACTCAGAAGCTTCCACAGGAATGACAAGCACTCAAACTGACTCTTTCATTCTAGCCAGAGTTGTAAAGGTATATAACCAACATGGGTTATGTGCTCTGGAGCCTCCCACAAACTGAGTGGGTGACTCCAGACATGTGTGCCCTTTTCAGCTGGTTACAGCAGCTATGCTTTCTCCTTCACAGCTTCTATGTTGACTGGAGTCTTCCACACAATAAGTAGTCACTTTTACAAATGAGAAAAATAAAATGCTTTCAATTAAAGCTGTACTTGTCTGATGAGCCTGGCATATCTGGTCACAGTGTCCAGACCACACATCTGACACCTCCGCAGATGTGACTCGGTGTTTCATCTCGCCCCCAGGAGCCAGCGGTACTCAGGGTCCCTGGGCATCGAGGGCAGAGATGATGAGTACTGAGTCTGGCCCATGCTGGTTGCTACATTCTACCCTAAATGACAGATCTCTCCCTACCAAAAAACCAAACCATCTTCTTCTGTGGATGGCCAGCTGGTTCAACCTAAAAGATTCAAACAAAGCCAAAAGAATATTCTCTAAAAACAGACCCATGACATTTTTCATGGGCTGTGAACTGAATATACATTCCTTTCTTGAAAGGTCTCCCCCTTTCTCCCCCTCCATCCTCTGTCTCATTTTGACCTGACACTGGCCTCAGTGACCCTGTCAGCTCCTTTCAAACAGAACAAATCCCTCTATTCTGTGTGCAGTGAGTGCTCTTGGTTCCCCAACTAGACCCCCTCGAGGGAGCCCTCACTTGCCTGGGGCAGGACAGGCCTGTAGAGCCAGTCCCACCCAAGACCCCTGTGGGATCAGGCTAGGGCCACATCCCTGCTACCCTGTGCAGCTCCCCCCTGCTTCACAGGCTTCTCCTAAGAGCCCACCCCTCAATACCTCAGTTTATAAGAATCACCATCTCAGGGACTTCTCTGGTGGTCCAGTGGCTAAGACTGCACTCCCAATGCTTGGGGCCTGGGTTCAGTCCTTGGTCAAGAAACTAAAGATCCCGCATGCCACAACTAAGACAGCCAAATAACTAAAAATAAAAATAATTATTTAAAAAAAAAGAAAAGAATCACCATCTCAGAAACTGCTTGTAGGGAGCCCAACCTAAGACCATCTGGATTGAAAATAGCCACTCGTTTGCCAATATATTTTCACAAGATGGTAACAGAGCTTCTTCTTTCTATTCTAGTTTCTTTCAACCTGGAGTCAGATGTCACGTGGCTACTCCCCCCAACCCTCCACGTTACTCACACACCCCTGATCTACTCTTTCCTTGGTGAAGTCATATCCAAAAGAGAAGTCTAATCTTTTCTTTCATCTACTTGGATATTAAGGTCAGACATTTCCAGGCTTCGGTTTCCCTGGGTCTTTTCCAAGATGTTTCCTCTTGTTCTGAGTCTTTCCTTAGATGCCCTGTTCTCTCCAGGGCTACAGAGGGCAGGAGAAGATGAGGGGGAGGAAATTCACCCTGCTCTTTGGGCCCCACTCAGCTCTGTCCACCTCTCAACACTGTCCCTCCAATTCTCAAAACAAAGGTCCAGAGAGCTTAGGTAAGTTTTTACATTAATCATGGACTGGCCCAACCGGACTGGGAACAACTATAACCTTCACTGAACTAGCTACTGTACTTGGGAAAACTGTCCACATCTTTGCTGCTGGTCCAAGTACGACATTTACCTGTCACTGTCCAGAGCAAAAATCCAGCATCTGTGTCTCAACCAAAGGCAAAGCCAAGTTCACAGAATTCTGGTGAGCTCTTTGGAGCTAATGAGGTGGTTCACGTGAGCTACAAGGTCAGAGGACCCCCAAGTTTTTGCACTTTTTATCGATTATCCCTTTGGCATAGAGCTCAGAGCTTATAGGACGGGCCTCTAGAGCCAGGAGGCCAGGTCTATCCCTCCAGCTCCTGCTCAGCAGCATCACCACAGCTAGTGGCCTTTTGTTGATCTTCCAGCAGCTAATTTGTCAACAAGCCCTTGACTCCTCTTTCTGATTCATCATTACCTGGAGGCAAGTCTCCATCAGAAAATAAACCAGAGCAGGGAAAACAGGTTCAAGACACTTCCTTAATACTTTTTGTTAACCACTGTAAAGAATGTACTTGCAGTGCAGGAGACTGTTTTCAATCCCTCGGTCAGGAAGACCTGGAGGCAGAAATAGCAACCCACTCCAGTATTCTTAACTGGGAAATCCCATGGACAGAGGAGCCTGGTGGGCTACAGTCTATGGGGTTGCAAAGAATTGGACACAGCTGAGCATCAGAAGACCAGAGATCTAGAACTGGGTCTGGGCCCCTTAAAAAGCTTAAGGAGGAGTCACTTTAAGAGTTAAAATTATGATTAAAAAAATTAAAACCATTATCTATAGATTCAATGATCTAAGAACTATACAATAGAGACTCAAATGCAAATCACTTGGACTTTCCTGGAGATCCTGTGGTTACGATTCTGCTCTTCCACTGCACAGGGTGAGGGTTCAATCCCTGGTCAGGGAACTAAGATCCCACATGCTGCATGATACGGCCAAAAAAAAAAAAATCAAGTCACTTTGTATTTTTAGAGTTCACGATTTTTTTTGGTGGGAGGGCCATACCACCTAGCTTGCGGGATCCTGGGGATTTTCTGCCTCTCCTTTAGCAGTTACTAGAGGTATATAAAAATCTTGCTCCTCCTTCACGGCTCAACCAAGAGGACATCTCCTCCGAGAAGCCTCCCTAATGCCACTTTCTCTTCTGTCTGGCACACCAGCTGAGAGTGGTTTATTGGGGAGTCCAGGGTTTGGGTTCTTTCCCTCAATGGGCTGAGGTCTCTGGAAGCACAGAGGTGAGTCTTCATGCCTCAGGAAAACTCTACCAACTATTTCAACATTTACCACCTCTAATAGCTCATATTTACTAAGTGCTTACAGAGTACTAAGTACTTTAAACACCATTATTGCCCTGAAATCTCACAGCCATCACTTAGGTGATAGGTATTAAAACCCCATGCCCACTTTAGAGATGGACAAACTAAAGCCAAAAAAAAAAAAAAAAAGTAATTTGGATAAGCCTGCACAGAGCTTATAAGCCTGCTAGCTAGCTCAGATCTGGATTTCTTAACCACTATGTGACCGATTCAACTTGCAAACTCTTCCGTGAGAGTGATCAGTCCGTCATATTTCCACTAACGGAGAATTAACTCAGTCACAGAGGAGGCAGCTCAATGTTTACTCCAACTGACCATACAAGCAGCCCACAATGCTCCCTGAGCCCCCTTCACTTTGTCTTAAAGGCCAAGATCCAGGATCAGGGAGTGGCCAGAGAACCCACCAGGCAAGGAGCTGCAGAAGAAATAGGCCATGCCCTCAACAACATCTTCAGAAAAAGATGCAAAGCTGAGGAACTCTCCAGGACAACCAATGACAAATGACTGGGTAACCGTTCCCCAGTTTCTCAACCCCTTGGGTTAGTTGCCTATTAGAACAGCTTTGTAGCCACTTGCTGGGTCCACTGGATAGCTGGGGCTGCCCCATCAACCACAGAACCCTCCACCTCTCATAGGACCATCTACCACCTACAGGCCCCTTCACCCTATTTAGGACCCTCCACAATTACCCTACCGCCAGCCACTCCCTAAGCATTCTTCCTGCCTCAACCCAAGGTGTCAGCCTGGCCACACAGAGGTTAAACTTTTATAGGTTTGCATGTTCAGGACTGAAATGAAAGCATTAAAGCCAGACCCCAGAGAGCATCCTTTACTGATTCCACTTTCATCACATTCAAAGCCAGACAACAGTCAGTGATGCTGTCAGATGTCAGGCTAACAGTGCCTCTCGGAGGTAAGGTGACAATGATCAGAGGGGGCAGGGCAGAGGCTTACAGGGTCTGTCAATACTCCAGCTGGTTAGATGGGTGTATTCACTCTGTAGAAACTCCTACATTCTCACACTGTGCGCTTATGACATGTGTGCTTTTCTGGATGCATTGTTACATTTAAATGAAAATTTCACTTGAGCAAAGTTTTTTTAAAGGAAAAAAGAAAAACCTTTCAGAATGCCAGACCAATCTTTGGGGTGAAGGACACCCTTCTGAGGCCAGGAAGGAGCTCATACCTAGTACCCTATGAACAAAATGTGTGACAGAGTCTATAAAGGAAATCTCAATAGCAAGGATCCAAGAAGGGCCCAGTGTGGGGCTTGGGGAGCTGGAGCCCCTCTGAGAAAGAGGAGTAGACATTTTACCACCCCCAAAATGCCGGGGGGGGGGGAACCCTGAACCCTGAAAGGGCCTGAGGGATCAGCAGGACTATAAATAACAAATTCTAGGGACTGTAGGGAGAGCAAGAGGGCCCCGCATGAGACTGATTGGTCAGGATGGGATGAAAGGATGGAGCTCAGAGGGGTGCATGAGGGTTCGGAGGGGCTGGTACAGGAGGCACATTTGAAGATGGGAGCTCCACCGAGAGAGGCTTTATATGGAGCCCATCAAGATGGAGGCTTTGGATTTCATCCTGCCCAGAGTTGGAGATATATATATATATATATATATATATATATTTTAAGCTGGGAAATGGCATCTTAGTATTCTCAAGGGATCTCTCTGGCAAAGGTGTGGTCCTCAAGGAGAAGCCTGCAGACCAGACATCTGCACAAAACAATGGAGGCTACCAGCAATCAGAGGTGCCGGTAGAGCGGCGAGCCGGCATCCTCCAGGGCTGAATGTGGAAGGAGCTGGTGGGGATCCAGACCCACTGCACAAGAAGGGGGCGCTGAGGAAGGCTGGAGGGGCTGGCACTTGCCCGCCCGCCTGACCTCCCGCACCCCTAACCCTTCCTCCCCACCCCCACAGAAGGCTTGGAGAGCGCTAAATCCGCTGAGTGTTTTCTTCTCTTTCTGAGCTCCCAGGAGGAACCAACATGATGCTATTTTGGGACAGGCTCACTTCCCAGGAGAGAAGCACAAAATACCTGCAGAGGGACCACAGGAACCGCGTTCCAGCGTCAGCCTGGCCCAATGCCTGCACCTGACGCCCAGATGCTCCGAATGGGCATCCCAGGGCACTTCCAATCAGTGACCTGCCTCCAACCGCATGTCACTGGGGGCAAGACCAGGCTGAGAGAGGGGGTTGGTCGCGGGCCCCAGGGGGCGCTGCTGGCAGGCAGCCTGGCTCCAAATGGCCCTCCCCCCGCCCCCCTCACCCCCGCCCCGCGATCCTTACAGAAACATGGCTCTGCTCAGGGCTCCCTCCTCCTGGGCGCAGGAGCTCACGCAGCGCCCTCTCACCTGTGTGCGTGCGCACGTGCCGCTTGAGGTCGAAGGTGTCGTTGAAGCCCTTGCCGCAGAAGCTGCACAGGTGCCTCTTCACCTGGCTGTGGCACTTGAGGTGCCGGTTGAGCATGCGCTGCAGACGGAAGGCCTTGCCGCACAGGTCGCAGGTATACAGGGCCGCGTCACCGCAGGTGCCTGTGGTGAACTGGGGTAGAGAGGGGCGTGAGGTCCAGCGCGGGGTCGGGAAGCGGGGAGAGGGGTAGGGGAGGGTTGGCCCTAGCTCAGGCTGCCCCGACCCCCACTAAAAATTCCCAACAGGTATAGGCTTTGGGCAGCTCCCCCTACATCCATGCTCTTGATTTCCAGCGGCGCCGCACCCCCAGCAAGTGGGGTGGGACCACCAGCCTAGTGAGATACACTCTCTGGAAGGGGGAAGATGGTGCCCTTCGTGGCCTTAGTCCTTCCTGCTTGCTCGAGCTCCAGCTGCCACCTTGGACCCTGAGGGGGAAGCCAGTGCTGAAGATGGAAGGGAGAAAGAAGAGAGGAGTGGATGTCTGATAACATCCCGGAGCCCCCAGAGACAGCCACAGTCAGTTCCTTCCTTCTGGGCCTGCACTGAGGTTGAATCCACCAAAAGCGACTGTCTCCTCGTCCCCTGGATCTGGCAGAGCCTGTGTCACTTCCAGATCTTAAGAGATCTAGCAGTGGCTTTTCTCCCTCCTCCCTTCTGGAAGCCAGGGGCCACCAAGAAGGCTGAGCACACCATGCTGTGAGGAAGCCCAAGCAGCTCTGTGGAGGAGCAGTGAGGTGCCAAGTATCTTCTGGCCCACTGGACCTTCCCGCCCACCCAGGACTACCACCAGCTGAGTGAACAAACCAGCCCAGAGGAGAACGGCCTAGCTCAGCCATGCCCCAGCTCCTGATCCAGAATCATGAACAAATGACAGTTGGCTTCTGAAGGGACTTGGTCAGGATCCCACAGCTGCATTACCAAAAAAAACCCCCATAATCAAGTCCCAGGTTCTGAACCATCTGCTCTATTCTCTCCATTGCATTCGCTGCCTCAAAGGAAGAAAACAGAATCTGTGTGATGAAAAACACCAGATCTGCTATGTTCATCAAAGGTTTCCTAGATCCTTTAGAAGATGGATCCAGTTGTTTTGCCAAAATTCTATTCATAAAAGAACCTAAAAAAAACTTGTTTCAGACAAGTGTCATTCGCAAGAAGAGTTGGTCCTTTCCTGGCTTAACACCTTCCACATCTCAAACATCCTTCTTTCATCCACCTGAGGTACTACCTCCACCAAGCCCCAGCTCACCTGTTCCCTCCCAGATAAGCTTCTCCAGGCTCTGCAGGGCCTGCCCAAACTGGTCCCAGTACCCCTAATACCAGAGCCTCTCAAACCACAGTGTGCACACGAATCCTCTGGGGGTCTTGTTAAAATGCAACTTCTGATTCAGGAGGTCTGCTGGCGTCTGAATGCTGCATTTCTAGCCAGCTCCCAGGAGACACCACCGTGCAATCCATGGACCACACTTGAGATGTGAAGGACTGGCCTTCAGGTGGTTCAGCACTTTATTCCAACTCATTCATTCCAGAGGATTCCATCAGACAGAAACATTTCCTCAGGGTTCACTTGTTTTCCTCAACTAAATGCCTGGTGGAAGTCAGCAAGTGTTGTGCAGGCTCCAGCCCCCACGCCCCAAGCCTAGATGGCAGCTCTGCACCATGCAGGTCAGGAAGAGCTGCTGGGCGATGACTCACAGGTGGCAGAAGGGAAGACCCCAGAGCAGGGCCTTCCAGTTGGCCCCCTCCAGTGGTTCATTCTCAGCTGCTCCATCTTAGTCTCAGCCAACATTAATGTGTGCCTAATCCCAGACAGAGCCTGTGCTCCAAGCTGGAGGGTGCCCTGTCATCAGGATGGCTTGTCCACAAGAAGTGGCAGGTCTAGGCACAGGCCTAGGCACAGGCCACTGCCATCTGGGAAGTCCAGGGCGCAAGAGGCTGCTCGGAGGGGCACCTAACCCTGGACGGGGTGGGAGGGGGGCCTGGTGCAAGGAAACACGCTTCGAGGAAAGTGAGTGTCTCAGCCAAAGAGAAGGAAGAAGATACAGGAAGGGCAAAGAACATTCAAGAGAGGGCTGAGAAATAGGAGCTGCGTGGGGTCCAGCCTGGCTAGCCTGAGCCCTGGAGAGCAGCTGATGAAGAGAGCCGAGGAACCAGAGAAGCAGAGCAGGGCAGGGCTCTACCTGGGGTCCCTGATGAGCTAGACTGTCAGAGGGCGGTGGGAGGTGGGGCGCACTGGAAGATACAAGAGGACCACGGGGCTTGAGTCTACAGACCATCCTGCCTCATACCCCACCTCTGCCCTGTGTCCGCTGAAGTGGTGGGACATGACAGAGCCTGAGGGTGACTCCGCTGTGCCCAAGCTCTCCCGTCACCAGGACAGGTCATGGTCTCCTCCTCGTCCACAGTGCCCAAGTCCCCATTCTGGGCACTGCCTCCACTGAAAGGATGTGAAAAGGACTAAATATAGCCCAAATCTTGGCAAAGGGTACTTGGAGCTTCTCAAAGCCAAGTCTACACAGGAAGGTCATTTGAGAGGTCGCGCAGCTAATAAAATAGAACACAGGCAAACGACCCTGATCATTCTGATTAGAAACGTGAAGAAAGGGAGAGCTGTTTTCTGAAAGCCCTGCATCAACGTGCCCAGGGAACGCGCCGACCGCAGTTCCAACCTGGACTCTTCCTTACTTTAATCCTCTCAGTAAATTCCTATTTTTAAAATGCTCTGCTTGCAACATAGATACCTCCTATGACTGTCCAGGGTGGAAATCTCTTATCAGTGGCACTTCTCGATTCAGAAAGAAGAAAATGCTGAGGGCAGAGGGGAGGGGGTCAGTAACCACTGAAGGTGGTGCAGCGGGCCATCTGACTGAGCAAGATATAGACAGCTTTCTAACTTGGGGAGCAAATAGGAGTGAGGGGACTGCAGAGGGAGGGCACCCCATTCTCAGGGAGCTCCCCTCTGGTCTTTCCAGAGTAAAAGGAAAAGTTCTCCCATGAGCCTCAGCGAAGGCAGGGTTCCCATTTCTCCACATTATGCACACCCCCATTTCACAATATGGAAAACGGAGTCACCACTAAATGCTTATCCAGAGAATCCCCAGAAAGGACCACCTGCTGCCTGTAAATGTGTCCTGAGCAGTCCAGCCCCAGACACTGATGAACTGTATCCAGAACCTCTGAAGAGAGTCTCTCTTTGAAAGATGTAGGGTAAATTAAAAGGCAAAAGATCACGGCTGATAAAGCCAGCTTCTGCCAAACTAGTTCACTTGTCAGAAAGAAAGCATGGGGCTTTCCTGGCGGTCCAGTGGTTACAATTCCAAGCTCCAATGCAGGGGGTGTGCGTTCAATCCCTAGGTGGGAAATCAGATCCCACGTGCTGAATGGCCAAAAAAAAAATTTTTAATGGCAAAAGGGAAGGAAAAATTCCTTCATCAGAAAGAAAATAGATACCTTATTAGTCAGTCATAAGAAAGAAGGAAATATTGCCACTTGTAGCAAACAGACAAACCTAGAGATGACCATACAAGTGAAGTCAGAGAGATAAATACCATATGATATCACTTATATGTAGAATCTAAAAAATAATACAAATGAACTTATTTATGAAACAGAAACAGACTCACAGATATAGAAAACAAACTTAGTTACCAAAGGGGAAAGACGGAGGGGAGGAGGGATAAATTAGGAGTATGGGGTTAACAGATACACACTACTATATATAAAATAACCAACAAGGATTTACTGTATAGCCCAGGGAACTATATTCAATATCTTGTAGTAACCTATAAAGGAAAAGAATCAGAAATATATATATATATATATATATACACACACATATATTTGTATAATGGAATGCCTTTGCTGCACCTGTGAAACACAATATTGTAAATCAACTATACATCAATAAAAGAAAAAAAGGAGAAATTCCTAAGAATTCTGCAGAAAAACATGTGGAGGATAAATTTCTAAAGATGAAATTCATCCCACAGAGCGCACTTCACATATGCCTGGAAACTTGGTCTATGATGGCGAAAGGCTGGTAAACTACCTATATGTCCATCAATAGAGACTTGTTACAAAATTTTTAAAAAGACGGTAGGATCATATAATGAAAGCAGCTAGAAAAAAAGACAGAAGACTGACTACCAGCCACCTGAGTAAGCCCTCCTGGATATCCAGCCCAGTCAAGCCCCAGGAGACTCCAGTCCCACTGGCATCGGATTACACCCACAAGAGAAACCCCAGGCAAAACCCACCCGGCTGAGCACAGTCAAGCCACAGAACTAGAAGATATCATAACACATTATACCAAGCTACTAAATCTGGGGTTATCTGTGAAGCAGCAGCAGATCACTGGAATGGTAATAGATGTATCACATTCTCTTAAGATAACTGTGTGTGTGCTAAGTCGCTTCAATCATGTCCAGCTCTTTGCATCCCCATGGACTGTAGCCTTCCTGGTTCCTCTGTCCATGGGATTCTCCAGGCAAGAATACTGGAGTGAGTTGCCATGCCCTCTTCCAGGGGGGGTCATCCCGACCTAGGGATCAAACCCCTGTCTCCTGGGGCTCCTGCACTGCAGGTGGTTTCTTTACCACTGAGACACAGGGGGAAGCCCCAAATGGGATTAGATGAGCTCTTTTCTTAAATTCAAATCCTGCTCTACCACTCACAGTCTGAGAAGTAGGCAAGTTACTCAACTTCTCTAAGGGTAATTTCACACCCTTTCCCCCATAAAATGTGGGCAATAACGATACTTGCCTCTTGGGATTGTTAAGGAATACTGGTTGCTCAGTAAATCCTAACTTAGAGTTTGACAAGTTCCAGCATCCTGTGATCCTAAATAAAACATAATTGGTCAATTTTGTTTCTCCACTTGTCTTTTGAGTTTTCCTCTCACTGATGGAAGAAAAAGGGAACTAACCTTCAGTGTGGGTCACTAGCCCCTAGTCTTTCATCAGCGACTCTGAAATCGAAAAAGTTCCGAAAATCAACATTCTCTCTTATCTCCATTGGCATCAAAACCAGAAGCTACCATTTGGTATCAATAGTCATGCTTTGATACAGAAATTATTAATGTGTGCAATTACAGGGTACTGCTCCAGATACTATACCATCTTCTGAAAAAGTTTAATAGTCTCACCCTTAATCCAAAATTAACTCTCCAAAAGGCTCAGCACTCAAGTGGGGAGCTACCATGGAGGGTGGGAGGTGACATCAGTTTGGAGATTCACTAAATTCTGGCAATTATTTCACGGCCAGAAAGATGAAGAGAGACAATTAATTCCCCAACAATGCAGCTTTGCACTTTCTTATTTGCTGTCCTGTTTTCTTCAGGATCTCAGCTTTCATTTTAAAATACACACAAAATTCCCCTCTAGTTCTTCTGAAAAACAGCCCTCTGCAGCAGAAACAAACCCATCATTGTATTGGAGCTACAGAAGACTTCAGGAGCATCCGGGGAGGTGGGAACTTGGGCTGGCCCTCTGACCAACTTCAAAGCTGGCTACGGTCACTTACCTGTCAACTTCTAAAGGAAAAAAAAAAATCCTTTATTTTCTGTGGATGCTTCCACCAGACAAGTCCCTTAAATTAATGGACTTATTTCCTGCAGCAGGCTACCGTGGGTCCAGGCTACCTTCCATGGCCATGAGGACAGGATTGTACTGACACATCTGCTTCTGTCTGAATGCTCAAAACGTGCTAAGTGTAATTCCCCAATGTCTTTGGGATAAAAATACCCCTCCTGCATCCTTAAGCGTCACAATCCCACTACATGGCAGAATGCAGTCTTCCCAAATACAGAGATGCTAAAGGGAACATATCCTTATCATCCAGAGGAAACAGGGGCTACAACACTTGCAGGCGCCCACACTGAGATTTTGATGGGGCTTGTAGTCTGCAAAGTGTGCGCCTAGACTTCCCAGGGGCAGGCCCATGGGTCTGGGCATGATGTGTGGGACAGGGAGGGATAACCCCGTGCTCTGTCTCCTGTCATGTGGCAGAAACTGCTTCAGGTTCCCTCATGGCACACTAGTGGCGAAGGTGGCAGCACAGCAACACAACTACATAACAACACTACAACGACAGCACAATATACTAAAGAATAAGGGGCCTTGAGTTGGGCTTTGCCACTACTCAAAACAACTCAAAACAACCTCTCTGGCTTTATCTTTCTCCCCATAAATATGAGGAGACTGGACCACATCTGGGTCCCTGAGTAGATCCCGTGGGTGTACAGGCTCAGCCTCTGCCCCTGCTCTGAGGCGGACCGTCCTGCATAGGAGAGGCTAGAAAGCGCGACACAGCATTTCCCAGAATCCCCTGAAGCTGTGGTCTTTCGATGTGACCTGGGTTCTGCCAGTTACATGCACTGTTGGAGATGTGATTTCGGGCGGGCCTGAGTTAATCGAGCCGAGGCAGGTGTGCAGCAATTGTTTCACACCCTGCATCAGCAGAAGCATCATGATGGGTAAACAGCAGCCACCACAGCAGCCCCCTAGGCAGCCCAGTTCTGCACTGTGGCTCTGGGAGCCACTCCTGGAAGCTTACTCCTCAGTCACTCCTGGTCTCTCTTTACCCCAGTTTGAAAGGGAGTGTGAGTCATTCAGTCGTGTCCAACTCTTTGCAACCCCACGGACTATAGCCCGCCAGGCTCCTCTGTCCAGGCAAGGATACTGGAGCGGGGTGCCGTTTCCTTCTCCAGGGGATATTCCTGACCCAGGGATCAAACTCAGGTCTCCTGCATTGCAGGCAAATTCTTTACCATCTGAGCCACCAAGAAAGACTTACCCCATTTAATGCCCCATAATTAACCATCATTTGCAGCTCACACGTTGTTCTCCTATCTCTCCTTTCCCCACTTTAAATTAATTTAAGCTTTTTCAAGTATCCATTCCAAGCATTTTCCCCATTTTCCTTCCTATTTTTCCCCAAATGCTGTCACTTCTGTCTAGGGACTGTTGACTCCTCCTTCCCTGCCTATATTTCTCTTCCATGTCCTCCTGTGAGTCAGGCATTACTGTACCAGCTGCTGGTAATATGAGCCCACTAGGAATGTTCCCTGCCTTTGGTGGCTCTAGAGGCAAGAAGAGGAGTCTGGTCAGCCAAGGAGATGGTGAGTTACAAGGTTGGTGGGGGAACTGGAGCTTCCAATTCTGTCTTGGGAGACTGAAATCAACAGACAAGAAGTTAGGAATGAGGCTTATTTTGCCTTCCAAACATCAAATGGGTGTTTTTTTTTTAAATAATACTTAAATCCAGCCAATCCAGTTGGTAAATCCTTTGTCCTTGCTGGGGACAACAAAATATTGGACATTAACAAAACCTGCCACAAGTCACTAACGGCTAACTCCCCACTGGGCAGTTTATACACTAAGAAAATTGCTCAATATTTTGTATCCACTGTCTACCCCAATGCTTCTGAGAGGCCCATTCTATAATTTCTCCATTTTACAGATCAGGGAACTGAGGCTCAGAACAGATAACGTATCCCCAAGCACAGCTAGTGAGATGGACCCAAATGAGGTTTTCCTTCTCCCACAGCCCCTCATCTACCCCCACAGGAGCATCTACACTTCATGGCTTGGCCCCTTTACCATCTCAGCCTATCCCAGATATATTTCCAGCTCCTCACCCTGACTCTCCCTGACCCCAGGCCTGTTTCCCATCCTCCCAAGCTTCAGGCTCAGCCCTAAAGCCTGCCTCTTCCCACTCTTTCACTGCCCTCGAATCCACACCAAGAAACCTCCCTCTGCTCAGGATGTATTGCATCTTTCCTCGTGCTTCTGGTTGAGTGTTCACTTTCCTGTAATAGTGTTAATAATTAATATATTATTTGTGTTTCTCCTCCAACCCAAAGAATCCTACCTGGAGTTACTGGGCACCTACCATGTTTTCTGCTTGACTCATTTATCCTCACGACTCTATAAGGCAAATGTCATTACTATTAATACTACCACTTTACAGATGAGGAAACTGAAGCCTGGAAGGTTTAGCAACTTGCAAAAGCCAGAGCATAGAACCCTAACCATTACTGTCAGATGGTTCTGAAACACCAGGGTGGCACAACTTTATCTCCTGGCTGCCTTGCGTACAGCAGGCACTAAATGCTGTGGATGGAGCTTCTCTCTGCCCTTCTCTGGTTCTAAGAACCAACTGTTTAATGAGTGCCTTCGAGTCATTGACAAAAACGCATTTTGCTCCAGTGGCTTCCCCCTTTTAGACAGTTCATTGTACTTTGCACAGAACTCTAAAGTTACACCACGTGCTAAGTCAAGGGCGGTTTGAACAGTCATTTGAAAATGGACCATACCATGGCTGATAATTCTATAATCTTGGAGCATCTTGACGCCAAGATGTCTCCTATTTTTAGGTGGAAGCAGAGAGGAGAAGGAACCTAAACTTCAGCCTCAGTAAACAAACAAAAACTCCTCTGTAAATTTAGTTAATGGTTGAGGAGCAAACTCTACACTCCACCCCCACCCCTGGGGGCAGCACCAAGACAAGGATCCTGGGAATAAGATCGGTTTCTTTATTCCCTTAATCCAGGGACCCAGTGGAGCTATTGGCCCGGGGCATCAGAGATCTCCTAAAATGGTGGTTAAGGGATTGGATATTTTTCCCCTGCCACTTTCTATCCAGGGCAATGTGGGCAGTTGGGGGACAGAGATTTAAACTAGCTACGGACCATCCCCAAAACAACGTTTCAATTGTCCTTCCAGCCCAGTGATAAACTTGCAAGTGGGACACTCTGTAGAATTTCCTGGAGGGCAGAGGTAGCAGCCTCAGGCAAACTGTCCCTCCCACTTAACCCCACCAGGCCCAGAAAAGCCTCTCACCAGCTGACTTTGAACCTTCCCAAGCAAGATGCCTACACCCAGTCAGCAGCATCCTTTAAAGCTCAGCAGCATCCTTTAAAGCTGTCTTCCCTAAGGATTACCAGCTCAAGCGTCTAGCCCCAATTTATAACCAAATCACCTCAGCCCATCCCAGAGCCAAGCCCCAGGAGCCAGGAATATGCACGGGGGAGGGAAGACCCCTTCCACCAAAAGTAACGGAGGAAGTTTTCCCAATCCACAGTGCTCTAGGGCTTCCTCCCCATCATCCCCCGGCCTGGGCAAGGGGCGCTTTGGGACCGCCCAGGAGCGCCCAAGAATTTTCACCTACACCGAACAGTCGACTGGAACCCGCAAAGGTTCTCATTAAGGCCCACCTGGCTAGGAGCTGGGGTCATATGATTAGTAAAAACACCACTCCCTGGCTCCGGCTGGCTGTGAGTCAGTGGAATGGGACTTAATCTTGGAGGTAGCGGATACCTTTGAGTAGGCAATCTTGGAAGTTCCACCCAGGAAAGCGCAGATGGGCGTCGTGATAAACTGTGGCCTACAATTCCAAGAGGCTGGGTGGGGGGTGGGGATTGAAGCGCGAGAACAGAGGGAAACAAACACTGCAAGCCACTGTGGGCGGGGCCATGGGGCAATTCGCAGTTGAATCCGATTATCCTTCAGTATGATTCAAGAAGATTTGATAAACACCAGTTTAAAAGTGCCCGGCACAGACCTCGTGTCTAACCGGCACTTTATAATTGGCACTGGGAATAGCTGTTACTGTGAAAGACCTACTGTGTGCCAAGCTGCCACAACTATCTCCGGAACGCAAGGGACGGGGCGAAACTCCCTTCAGACAGCGCTGGGAACTGCGCCCCAGAGGAGGGGATCTCAGGGCCTGGGGTCCCTACTTTCCCACCTCCGGAACTCCGACGGCCTGGTTGTGCTTCAGGCTCTACGCACAGAATGGGGGAAGGAGGCTGTGCCTGAGCGCTTGGGGCAGCTCCAGAGGCCACGCGGGAGGGCTGTGCCCGCGCGAGGAGCGGGTCTCCCGGGCGCAGCGGCCGGCTAGCCCGCAGGCAGGAGGACACGCGGAGGCGCCCTGGCTGCAGCCCAAGGGCAGGTGCAGGAGCGGCTCAGCGGGCGCGCAGCGTGCACCAGTGCCCGGGCGCTCGGGCGGGCGCGGCAGGGAGGGGCGCGGGCCCCGGGAGCCCGACGCCAGGGCGTGGTGCAGGTGGCGGCGGGGGCAGAGTCGACTCCGTACCTTGATTTTCGACCTGGCGACCGGGCGCTGCTTTGCTGCCAGGTGTCCATCGGGGCCCTCGCCGTCTCTGAGCTCTGGGGTTTCGCGCTCCGGGCCGCGAGGGGACGAGCTGCTCTCTGCGCCTCCGGGCTCCCCCGCGCTGCTGCTGCCGCCGCCGGTGCTACTGCCGCCGTCGCTGCGGCAATCCTCGGGGGGATCGTGGAGCAGACGGCCCAGGCCCACTGCGGAGCGAGGGCCGCGCCCCGACACACAGACACGCGGCGTCAGGCCCGGGCGCCTGCGGCAGTTTGACCCGCGGGCGGTGCCGCCGCCGCCCCTCCCCGGACCTGGGCACCTCGCCAAGTGGGCAACGCCACGGGAGTGGGCTAGCGAGCCCCCGACTCGGCCTCCTGAGCAAGCTTGGCGTCCTTGGGAGGGGGAAGGGTCCGCTACTCGTTCCCAGTTTTCGTGCCCACGAGGTACGGGGGGCCAAGCACGGCTGGGAACACCGCGCGCCAAATTTCCACTCCCTGGGACGCTGATGGGGGGACCCGATCTCGAGCCACCTAGCCCCGGAGAGGTTGACCCATCCCTGTGCAACCAGAGGAGGACATGGGATTGAGGTTGCCCCTTCCTGGCCCCCGTCCCCCACCTGGGCCACCTCCGCCCGCAGCAGCCAACGGTCCCGCCGCCGGGCAATTAGAGGCGCCCACTAGGGGGGAAGGGGTGCAGGGCGTCCCGGGTTCCCAGCCTCTCACTCTCGGTCCTCTCGCGCCCCAGTAACTTCCTCCCCCCTCCCCCGAAGGAGGGGCATGGGGGACGGAGGAAGTCCAGCCCGGGTCGTGGAGCAGAGGGGACCCGGCCACCCCTGCCCCCACCCCAGGAACCCGGCGCCCAGGCCCGGCCCCCAAGCGGCGCTCACCTGGGATGTAAGTGTCTGCTCTCTCCTCGTCCGGGAGCTCATCCCAGCTGCGGACCGAGACCCCCGGGCTCCTCCTTTTCACCAGGAAGACTTTGGGCATCGTGGGGGCCGTCTGGCCGGACTGCGGCCCCCTAGTCCCGGTTGCTCCCCGCTAAAGGCGGCGGCGGCGGCGGCTTGGTCCCCGGCTCCCCGCGGCCGGAGCCCACCTTCCCGCCCCGCCTGCCCCCTCCCTCCACCCCCAGCCGCCAGCGAGCGGCCGGGCCTCTCCCCCTCACGCCCGGAGACTCCCAGCCTCCGGGCTCCGCGACACCTCTGCCTGAAATCGCGGGTGAGACCACGCCGAGGAAAAAAGTTTCATAAGGTGGAATAGAAAAGGCACCAGGAAACTTGGGAGTGAGCATGCGCCCTGCAACATAACGGTGTCAACAAGCTCGCTACCTGTCCGACCGGTTCCGGCGGCCGGGGCTGCCTGTTCCAGCCCTTCCTTAGGCATGAATGTTTGCAAAAGAATTTAACGTCTGGTTCTCCCCCCTCCCCTTTGTGAAAAGGGAAGGACGCTTCTCTCTGAACCCCCTGCCCCATACCGCATCACAGGCACTTCAGGGCGATCTCCTGGAACGCAGCCCGGCGCTCGCTTCCCCGGGCATTGCTCCTCAGAGCTGAGGCCTCCAGCTGGTGCCCGCCCCCCCCGGCCCCCACCAGTGGCTTCGTCTCCGACAAGCAAGCCAGAAAATGGCTCAGCTTCTCTGGACCTTGTGGATCATTCCTGGGTTTGTTGAAGTCTCGGTTGTGTGGAGGCCGCGGGGAGACACCCGGGATTCTGATCTGCTGAAGAGGGAACTTGGGGGCTTCCGTTCCCCTTCATCTACAACAGCTCCTCCTCCCCTCAGTAAACACAGTAAAAAAAAAAAAAATTTTTTTTTAATTCAGCATCTTTAGAACACGTTATTTTGTGCCATACAATCTAAGAAAAACCAGTCCGTTTGCTTCCACCCCAAGCCCCTTCCATCCCGCGAACCCTCTCACCCCTAAATAAACACGCTGGAAAAAAAGCCAAGTGCTAGTTATGCAAACGCAGCTTCAAAACAATTCTCTTATCCTCGCACACTCCCATGATTGCCTTCCCCAACCATTTGCTCCCCAAATCCTGAGGCTGGGAAATACTTTCCAGGAAGCCAGTCAAGATGGGTTTACCTCCCCTTACTGCCCCTACTGGAACGTGGCTGGAGAGCTTAGATTTGGGGTTTGGGTGTTGTTTTGTGTGGGTTTTTTTGTTTTTGTTTAATCTACCTTTATACCTGGAGGGCCAGGGATGGGAGGGAGGGGAGAGAAGGAAGGGGAGTTGGTAAGAAAAAGATGTCAAGTTTCTAAGAGCAGCTGCGCCCGCTTTGGGGGAGAGAGGGCCCGCCGCCGGTCCCCGCCCCTGCTCGGATGTGCCCAGGGATGCAGGGCACCGCCTCCACGGCCGCGGGGTCACCTCTCTTCCTGGGGACCAGATGTGTGCCAGCTCCGGGGGCTGCGGGGGCGCGGCCAGCCCGGGGTGCCCTGGCGCCAGCCGTTCGCCCAACCGCCCGACTCACCTGTCTGTAACCCGACCCGCAGCGCGACCTGCCCACAGGGCGGGAGAATCAACACAGCGGTTTTCCCTGTCCTCTTCCGCCCTGGAATGGCCCTTGGGGACACGGCAGACTGGTAACGGATTTCTTGGCTCGGCGGCAACACTCCGGGTGCTCGGAGAGGGGCGCAACTCAGCCCCAACAGAGGGGAACAGACGCGCCCCGCCTCCTGGGCTGCTCTCAAGGGCTCCCCCTCTCTGGGCTTATCCCTGTCTGGACCCCAGATTTTCTCTGCGAACGATCAACGCAGAAGGAAAAAAAACTTGGAGCAGAGGGAACCCGGGGGAGGAAGAGGAAGTCATCTCCATAGCTGCAAGAGGAGACCAGGCTTCTTTCTCGTCCGAGGCCGATCGCGCAGCTTCTGGGAGCCTCTGCGAGTGTATTTTTATCTGCCAACAAACTGGAGCCTGGTTAGAAAGAAGACGCTTGGGTGAATGAAGGTAAAAATAGAGTAAAACTGTGAAATCATGGAAGTATGCCCCATCTCATAAAAGCCTTAAAACTTCACTGTTTGCAAAATTCCTTATTTTACAAAGAAAGAAAACAAAAAAAACCATTAACAGAGCTTTTTTCCTTTCACTGGATTTCACATCACCGAGTATCTGATCTGTGTTCATTGTTTGAAAACACTGTAGAATGACAGGATCTAAGGCAAGAAATCTCAAAAATGTAGCTCACTACTTAGGGGGTTAAGGAAGAGGATAACAGGTTTAATCACACTTTTATTTGACCATATTGGATGCACACCTATTCTTACATTTACTGGATATTTCTTTGGAAGAAAGGAATTCTGATGTTATCTTTCTTTTGTGTGTGATCAGACCAGATAGGTTTATCAACAGTATTATTAACATTTTCAAAGAATCAGTTTTGCTTCTGTTGACTTCTCTCTTGTGTAACCTCGGTATTCTAAGTTTTGTGAGAAGTATTGATAGAGCATCGCCTCAAAGTAGAATAAGAAATGAAACAAAAAAGAAATGAACTAAATTCTTTTAAAAATCTCAAAAGTTTGAAGTTGGAAGAGTGGTCCAGAGCTCACCCAGTATTAGGGGGAGGAAGTGGCCCCCCTTGTTAGGTGGGTAGTCAGCCTTTCTTGAATACCTCCAGAGCTGGGGAACTCATTTTTCCAAAAAGCAGCCCCTGTTCCATTTTGACAACACTGCTGTTAGAAAGCTTTTCCTTCCATTTTTATGGAAATCTGTTTCCCTGCATTTCCACCTCCCCTCCTCATTCTGCCCTCAGGGTCTGCTGCGCCCCCTCCCCCTGGTTCTAAAGCTGGAAAAAAACACCTCCTCTGTCCTCTCCTAAGACTCCTTTTCTCTGGTAATGTATGGTCAGGTTGCGAGAGACAGGTACAAACCTGCTCAGTGGCATCCTTAGAGCATACAGTTATGAGGACAGGTTAGGATGTTGGGAAAAATATTCCTTAAATTTTTTTTTAACTTATTATTGAAGCATGTAACACAGAGTTGGACTTCCCTGGTGGCTCAATGGTAAAAAATCTGCCTGCCAATACAGGAGAAGTGGGTTTGATCCCTGGGCTGAGAAGATCCCCTGGAGAAGGAAACGGCAACCGAGTCCAGTGTTCTTGCCTGGTAAATCTCATGGACAGAGGAGCCTGGCAGGTACAGTCTATGGAGTTGAATAAGAATCAGAGATGACTTAGTAGAGAACAAAACTTGACATAGCATTAGAAGAAAATGCACAAATTATAAGTCCACAGCTTGATAACTTTTTGCAAACTGAATTCATCTTTGAGTCGGCACTCCAGAACAAGACAAAGCTGCTTGCTCTATTCAACAATAGACCAGCTTTCTTATAGGTTCAATAAGACAAAAAAGAAGATATAAATGTATAGGGTTATAAAGGAAATAACAAACCATCATTTGTAGTCAGTATGATTGTCTGGATGGAAATCTCAACAGAATCTTTATATAAATTATTAAAAGTAATAAGAGAGTTTAGCAAAGTTGTTTATAGAAAATCTGTGTATATGTATTGTGTCAATTGCATTTCTACATAGTAAACAGTCATAAAAATTAAAAGCCTAATTTAAAAAGTGACTTACAACAGCAACCAAAATACAAAGTGCTTTGAAATAAATTTTCTAAAAATATTGTGCAAATTTCCTGTGAATAAAATTCAAAAACTTTTATTGGAAAATGTTAAGGAATATGCTAATCAATGGAAAGATTTACCATACTAACAGATTGTTAGACTCTACATGAAAAAGAGGTAAAAAATCTCCAAATTCATCTGTAGATTTAACACAATTCTTAAAAATACTTAAAAAAAAAAAAAGATACTTCTGTGCATGAGTGCTCGGTAGTGTCCGACTCATTTGCAACCCCATGGACTGTAGCCCACCAAGTTCCTCTGTCCATGGAATTTTCCAGGCAAGAATACTAAAGTGGATTGCTGTTTCCTACTGCAGGAGATCTTCTTGACCCAGGGATCAAACTTGTGTCTCTTGAATCTCCTGTATTGGTAGGCAGATTCTTTACCACTGGGCCACCTGTGGGATCTGCTCAAACTATTGTTAAGTACATATGAAAGAATAGCCATCCCACTCCTGAAGAAAAACAAGCTGTGCAGACAATATCAGATATCAGTAGTAATTAAAATAGTGTGAGACATTGATACACAGCTGGGCATTGGTGGACGGACAGACATTGGTGCATAAACAGACATTAGTGTACAAGTTGACTGCCAGTACAGAACAGAGAACCCAGAAAGAGACCCACATGTGTGATTTATGAGAGAAGGCACTGCAGAGCAGTGGGGAAAGATGTGTCATTCAATAGGTGAAACTGGAGTACTGGTTACCCATTTGGGGAAAAAATAAAGGAAACTGAATAATGTGCACACAGAACAATTCCCAGTGGATTAAACACTGAAATATACATGCATATATATATATATATATATATATACATAGATAATGTAGAAGAATGTATTCATGATCAGAGAGTAGAGAAGTTCTTAAGAAACAAAAACAGACCACAAAAGTTGATAAGGCTGACTGCAGAAAAATTAAAACTGTATCAAGAGGCACAAGAGAATGGTAAGCTAAATAGCAGAGAACTTTTTGCAACACATTTATCTTACAAATGATTAGAATCCAGACTGTATAAAGAATTCTGATGAAAGAATGTGAAAAAGATAAACCCAATAGAAAGATAGCAAAAGACTTAAGACAAGCATCTCCCAGAAGAGAAAGCATGAATGGTTCATCAACATATAAAAAGATACTCAGCCTCATTAGTAAATAGGAAGATACAAATTAAAATGACAACGAAATACGATTTCAGGTGGCTCAGATGGTGAAGAGTTTCCCTGAAATGCAGGAGATACAGATTCAATCCCTGGGTCAAGAAGATCCCCTAGGGAAAGGAATGAATGGCTAACCAGTCCATTATTCTTGCCTGGAGAAGTCCATGGACAGAGGAGCCTGAGAAACTATAGTCCTTGGGATTGTAAAGAATCAAACACTACCGAACAACTACCAATTTTAAAAATGTTCAAGTCTGACAATACACAGAGTGTGGTGAGGTTGTGGAGCAATGAAATTGGTCAAATATTTCTAATGGGTATGTATATTCACTGAAGCACTGTGGGGACTTCCCAGTTTCATTATTCAATTTCCTTTATTTTTTCCTCTGGTAGTCCAGTAACTAATAAGACTCTGTGCTCCCAATACAGTGCACCTGGGTTCAGTCCCTGTTTAGGGAACTAGATCCCACATACCACAGCTAGCAACTCCCACATGCTACACGTGAAGACTGAAGATTGAAGATCCCAGTGCAGCAACTAAGACCTGGCATAGCCAAATAAGTATTTAAAAATTTTTTTTTGGAAAAGAGTTTTTCTTTACCTAGTCAAATTGGACATACACATACTAAATGATACAGATATTCCACTTCAGGTTCTGAATCCAGAAAAAGTCTTGCACTTTTGTACCAAGAGTCACAGGTGAGAATACTCATCATAGTAGCATTTATTATAGTTAGAAAAATAAGAATTTGAACGCAACCAAACTACCATCAATAACTGATGTGATTAAAACATGATGATAAGTCTGTACAGTGAGAAGGAATAGCTCATAGCCACACACATGAACAAAAGTAAGTCTCAAAACATATTGTTGAAAGAAAGAAAGCAAGGGACAGAAGAAGTGTACTATAAGATTCAAATTACTTTAACAAATAGATCAAAGTAAACCATACCTTGTTTAGGAATACAGACACATGTTAAAACCATTAGTCAACAAGCAATGACTTGGAAGAATCTCTAGAGACTAGGCTGATTTAAAACAAGCAATACTGAAGGCTACCCATTGTATGATTCCATTTATATAACATTCTTTTTTATTGCTTATTTGTTTATTTAAAAATTTTTATTCTACTTCTATTTGTAGTAAAGATATACAGGAAGGTAGACATTCCAGTGTTATAGTAGGTTTACCAGAAGGACAGGCCCTGGGACTTTCGTGGTGGTCCAGTGGCTAAGACTCTACATTCTCAATGCAAGGGATCCCGGTTCCATTGCTTGTCAGGGAACTAGATCCCACATACCACAAGTAAGGATCAAATGAATAAAAATAGTATTTAAAAAAATCAAAATACTTTCCAAATTCCCTTTAAAAACAAAAACAAATGGCCCTGCCTATGACCGTTGCAATCCTCGACAGTTTCTTAGAGGAAACAACATCTCTTCCAGTTTTGCTTGTTTAGTTTAGAAACTAAATGTGTTCACAGTGATACCTATGTATATTTGAGTTTGGTGCATTATCTTTTAACATCCTATGTGGGAAAATGAGGACTCAGGGCAGTCACACTTCAGTCTCTGATCCCATTGAAATTAGTTATTTCCTTTTTTAAAAAATTAACTTTCTACCTTCATATTCGTTTTACATTTTGTATTAGTTTGCTAGGGTTACATAAAGTGTAACGGTCAGTCATGTCTTACTCTTTGTGACCCCATGGACTGTAGCCTGCCAGATTGCTCTGTCCATGAAATTCTCCAGGCCAGAATACTGGAATGGGTAGCCATTCCCTTTGCCAGGGGATCTTCCCAACCCAGGGACTGAACCCAGGTCTCCCATTCTTAAAATGACAAAAATCATAAAAATGCGGAAAAGATCAGTGGTTCTCAAAGAGTTAAGGATTTGTAAATGGGTAACCTCAGGGATTCTTATGTGATGGAACTGCTCCATACCTGTAGTAGCTAATACTCCAACATGCTCATATGATACAATTGTATAGAATTAAACACGCACACACAGATACACACAGAGGCTTCAAGGGTGGTGCTAGTGGTAAAGAACCTCCTTACCAATGCAAGAGACATAAGAGACATAGGTTCGATCCCTGAGTCAGGAAGATCCTCTGGAGTAGGGCATGGCCACCCACTCCAGTATTCTTGCCTGGAAAATTCCATGGACACAGGAGTCTGGTGGGCTACAGTTCATAGGATCAAAAAGGAACAGATACGAATGAAGTGACTTAGCATTCATGCACACAAACACACACACAGGGACTTACCTGGTGGTCCAGTGGTTACGATTTCACTTTCCAATGCAGTGGGTGTGGATTTGAAGCTAAGATCCCACATGCCTTCTGGCCAAAAAAACCAAAACATAGAAGCAATATTGTAACAAATTCAATAAAGACTTTAAAAAAAAAAATGGTCCACCTTCAAAAAAAAAAAAAGACTTAAATAAAATGAACACACACACACACACCACCACTCACACACCAGTGAGTACAAATAAAACTATGTTGGTCTGGAGAAGACCTGTGGGTTGTCTCAATGCCAATACTCTGCTGATACGATACTTCACTTATTCTCTATAACTTACCATTGGGGGAAACTGGATGAATGACACACAACTGCATGTGAAACTGCATTATCTCAAAATTAAAGTGTCTGACTCTATGAATTCTCCAGGCAAGAATACTGGAGTGGATAGCCTCTCCCTTCTCCAGGGGATCTTCCCAACCCAGGGATCGAATCCAGGTCTCCCACATTGTGGGTGGATTCTTTACCAGCTGAGCCACAAGGGAAGCCCAACAAGAGAGTTCATCTTCAAAGTTTTCATTACACGGAAAAAAATTATTTGTGGTGATGAATATTAACTAAATTTATTGTGGTAATCATTTTGTAACACATATATGTATCAAATCATTACACTGTACACTTAAAACATATTTAATGTTATATGTCAATTATATTATAATTGAAAAAAAAACACTAGGCAAAGCAAGAAAATGATTGATACAAAAGTTACCAGAATGCTGTTCACTTGGAGAGAAGACCAGGTGTAAAATTGTTGCTGTTGTTCAGGGGCTCAATCATGTCTGTTGACAATTCTTTATGACTCTTTATGACCCCATGGACTGCAGCATGCCAGGCTTCCCTGTCCTTCACCATCTCCTGGAGTTTGCTCAGACTCATGTCCATTGAGTCCACGATGCCACCCAACCATCTCATCCTCTGTCACCCGCTTCTTGTCCTGCCCTCAGTTTTTCCCAGCATCAAGGTCTTTTCCAATGAGTTGTCCTCAACAGGTGGCCAAAGTACTGAAGCTTCAGCTTCAGCATCTATCTTTCCAAAGAATATTCAGGACTGATTTCCTTTAGGATTGACTGGTTTGATTTCCTTGCAGTCCAAGGGACTCTCAAGAATCTTCCCCAACACCACAGTTTGAAAGCATCAGTTCTTGGGCCCTCAGGCTTCTCTACAGTCCAACTCTCACATCCATACATGACTACTGGAAAAACCATAGCTTTGACTAGACGGACTTTTGTCAGCAAATTGATGTCTCTGCTTTTTAATACACTGTCTAGGTTTGTCATAGCTTTTCCTCCAAGGAGCAAGCGTCTTTCAATTGCATGGCTGCAGTCACCGTCCTTGGTAATTGTGGAGCCGAAGAAAATAAAGTCTGTCACTGTTTCTTTTTTCCCCCATCCATTTGCCATGAAGTGGTGGGACCAAATGCCATGATCTTACTTTTTTGGATGTTGAGTTTTAAGTCAGCCTCTTTTTCTTCATCAAGAGGTCTCTAGTTCCTCTTCACTTTCTCCCATAAAGGTGGTGTCATCAGTATATCTGAGCTTATTGATATTTCTCCTAGTGATCTTCATTCCAGCTTGCATTTCATCCAGCCCAGGATTTCACATGATATACTCTGCATATAAGTTAAATAAGCAGTATGACAATATACAGCCTTGATGTACTCCTTTCCCAATTTGGAATCAGTCCATTGTTACATGTCTGGTTCTAACTGTTGCTTCTTAACCTGCATACATGTTTCCAGGAGGCAGGTGTAAAATTAGGCAGGGATAAATAGGGGGTGCCCAGGTGGTTCAGTCCACAAGGAATCTTCCTGCAATGCAGGACACCTGGATTTGATCCCTGGGTTAGGAAGATCCCTTGGAGGAGGATATGGCAACCCACTCCAGTATTCTGGCCTGGAGAATTCCATGGACAGAGGAGCCTGGTGTGTCCACAGGGTAGCAAAGAGTTGGACAGCACTGAGCAACTAAGCATAGCACACAAACGGGGGGGGGGGGGGGGGTTCCAAAGTCCTGGCAATATTGTATTTCTCAACCTGGAAAATGAGAATAATTGTTGTTATTTAATCATGCATTCATATTAAAAACTGTCTTGTCACTGTAATATATTTGACAATATTCTTTAAAATTTAACAAACCAAATCGGCTCATGTAGTGCATACCTTCACTTGGGTAATCTCCCCTTAGAGTCATAAGGGAGCCAGGAGAGTCCTTTCTCAGACTCCCTTGCAGCTGGGTGCAAGCCTGTGACCCGATATCTAACCCTGGGATTTAGGGTCCTGGAGGCGGGTCCTAATCTCACCCAGGATGGAGCCCGGCCACCTGGACGGCTGCGGCAGAGCCCCCAGTGGAGACCCTCGGAACTGCACTCTGAGCATCCTTATCAATCTCTGCTCCCTTCCGAGACCGATCCTAGGGTCTCCTGCAGATTTCGTGAGCTCCCTAACATCTTTAATAAATTCCTTTTCTGATTAAACAAGGTAGAGTGCAGTCTGTTGCCATCTTGGGTCATCTATGCTGCAACTGGGGTTGTCTCCAGTACTTCATTAGGCCATCTTTCAATCAAGGACATTATCCTCAGGCGACTGTAATTCAAAATAAACACAATAAACCACAAAAATAGGTATCTTTTAAAAAAAAAAAAAAACCTCTCTAGAATAATTTGCAAGGTTCTGGTTAAACTCCTGGATACTAAATCTCTCTCTTTCCTCTCTCAGACCCTTTTTGGTGCCCTAAATAGACACCTAATGTGCCTCTAGTCCAGTACTGTCCCAAAGGAGGTCACACACAGCTGCTGAGCACCTGAAAGGGGGCTGGTCTGAACTGAGATGGGCTAGTGTAACACACTGGACTTTGAAGACACTATGAAAAAAAAGACTACAAAATATTTCATTACTACTTTTGTATATCATTTTATATGTTGAAATGATGATACCTTGAACACGTGTGTGCTAAGTCGCTTCAGTTGCGTCCAACTCTGTGCGACCCTATGGACTGTAGCCCATCAGGCTCCTCTGTCCATAGGATTCTCCAGGCAAGAATACTGGAGTGGATTGCCATGCCCTCCTCCAGGTAATCCCTACCCGGGGATCGAACCCATGTCTCTTATGACTCCTAGCAGGTTCTTTACCCCTAGAGCCACTTGGGAAGCCCAATAGTTTGAATATAAATAAAATGAAATATTAAGGTAGAGTTCAAGGGTTTTGTTTTTGCTTTTTGTTTTTTAATGTGGCTACCAGAAAATTTAGCCCTACTCTGTTATTTGAGTTGTAATTTTATCTGGCAGTGCTGGTCTAGACTATTGATGACCAGCAAGGGGAGCCTGTGCAGTTCTGGAAGGCTGTTCTTTGGCATTCTCACATTTTTGGGTCAGCACTGTAATTTGGAGGGTGACAGGGAAGTCACATTGAAAGCCAAGGACTTGGCTTTGTACCATGGCTCTGCCATTGACATGCTCCAGGGACATGCAAAGTCATTTAAATTCTATGAGCCACAGCATCTTTATACATAACATGGGGCATACCTAAACATACCTAGTTTATACAGTTACTGAGAATCAAGTGGACCTACTTCACATAGTTACTGAGAATCAAACGGACCATATTTGTAAACGTGCATGTTGGAAGCATTACCTACTGTTTAAATACAAATGACCAATGTTAATCAAATTGCCTTCTCTAGTCTAGACACTGGGTCACCTGCACTAGCCATGTTGTTTCACCAGCTATCTGTGGGAGAGAAAAACTTTTTGTACCCATTTCACAAGTGAGAAAACAAAAGCTTTAAAAGGTCAAGGCCCCCTGCTCTTGGGAAAGCACCAGCTGCCAAGAGCATCCACCCTACGCTCAGCAGAAATGAGCAGTGTGTCCATCAGGGACCCCAGCGGGCCCGAGATGTGCCATGGGGGACTCCCCTTCGCCTGAGGGTTACTCAGTCTGTAAACACCCTCAAAATCTTCCAAGAACAAGATCTCAGTGTCTCTTCCACACTAATGAGCTCTCCATGCTCCTGGGTGCACTTGTGTCTGGGGCAGGGACGGCTCTACCTGTGGAGGCCAGCTGGTGTGTTTCCACCTGCCCGCCGGCATCCATTACCCGATCATCTAGTAACTGAACATGCAGTTCTGGGTGGGCTGACTCTACCCCTGGGGCAGGTGGGCACTTAACCTAGCTAATCAGACTCTTTGACTTGGCCACTGTGATTGCTTCCGGGGCAGAGATCCAAACTGAACCAGCACTGGGGAGGAGCTGTTGCCAGGACACTCTTTCCCTGGAGGGTGAGGAAGGATGTGACACAAGCCCAGGGCAGGCAACCAGCAGCTGCCTGAGAAGGTTGGCAACACAGAGGAAGGCGATGCCAAAAGACGGAGAGAGCTAGACTGAGTCCTCAGGACGGTTCTGGATCCAGCCCAGCCTGAAGCAAGTCTACCCCTGGGACTCCTGAATAAACTCTCTCTCTCCCTCTTGCTCAAGCCAGTGGGAGTGGTGCTTTGTCATTTTCTACCAAGAGTTTCACCTAAATACCTAATAAAAATGACGCTTGTTTGCTTCTCTGCTCTCCGGTGAGTCATAGAAAAGACAGTGTATCCCTTACCCATGAACCACAAGCTGAGTCTCCAAAGACCAGCAGGACACAGTGATTGTCTTTTTTTTTTTAAATTTGTTTACTTGACTTCGCTGGGTCTTAGTTGTGTCACATAAGATCTTCAGTGTGGCATGCGGAATCTAGTTCCCTAACCAGGAATCGAACCCACGGCCCTTGCACTGGGAGTGAGGAATCTTAGACACTAGACTACCAGGGAAGTCCCAGCAATGACTTTTTAACTGACTCCTATGAGAAAGAGGGGTGGTTCTATAAACTAAGTACGAACATGTAAAGCAACTAGTTTCCATCTTTTAGGCACATAAACATGTAAATACAAATACACAAGCTGCTGTGAACATTTCTGCAAAAGCTTTGTATGGATAAATGTTTTTATTTCTCCCAGGTAAATACCTAGAAGTGGCAATACCTAGCAAATGATGGTCCCACTTGCTCCCACTTGCTCCACATCCTTGCCTTGTGTGTATTTGTCAATTTCAGCCCTTCTAATAGGAGCAGTGGTATTTCATTGTGGTTTTAATGGACATTTCCCTAATTGCCTGAGCTTTTTTCACCACCAGATTGAAAACGTGTTTATGAGCATACACATATGTCAGTGTGTTAGTTGCTCAGTCATGTCCAACTCTTTGTGACCCCATGAACTGTAGCCTGCCAGGCTCTTCTGTTCATGGGTTTCTCCAGGCAAGAATACTAGAGTGGGTTGCCATTTCCTTCTCCAGGAGATCTTCCCAACCCAGGGGTGGAATCCAGGTCTCCTACATTGCAGGCAGACTCTTTACCATCTGAGCCACCAGGGAAGACTTAACAAATTATGTTTCATTATTGTTAAGTGTCTTTTCAGATATAATGACCATCTGTGGGTGTTGTTTGCTTATTATGGACTAGTGAGAATTCCCTGTATATGGAAAGTCCTCTATCAGGTATGCATATATTTTTCCTGGTCTGATGCTTGTCTTTCCATCCTCTTAGCTATGTCTTTGAAGAGCAGTTTTTAATTTTGATGTAGTCCAGTTTATCCATTGTTCTTTTTGAATCATAGCATTATATGTATCTAAGAAAAATTTCTTAAATTTTGAGATTTTCTTAAAATTTTAAGAACATTTTCTCCCGGAAATTTCTTCTAGAAATTTTATAGTTTAATGGCATTGAATTTAGGTCTATGATATGTTTTGAGCTAATTTTTGTGTGTGGTACTGTGAGACCTAAGTGCCTGACTAATCACGGAGCACCACGACGCCTCACCCCACCTGTAGCCATTTTCCACCTCACCCCAGATGTAGCCATTTTCCCTTTAAAAAGCCTTGTACCATGCGGCTCAGGGCTGCTGCCCTCACTCCGCTGTGTCGGTGTGTGTGTTGCGGTCCAGACCCGGGTCTGCAATAAACTTCCTCATGTGCTCGCATCGGTGTAAGGCCTCCTGGTGATTTGTGGAGATTAGGATCTGGGCATAACAATACAAGATGTGGATTGAAGTTCAAGCTTTTGCATATGAATATTCAATTATTCTGGTACCATTTGTTGAAAGGACTATTGTGTCTCTACTGAATCACCTTTGTACCTTTGTTGAAAATCAGTCAAGCATATACATGTGGGTCAATCACTGGCCCCTATTCTATTCTGTTGATTTATTTGTGTATTTTAATGCCATAGTGTCTTTATTACTGTGGCTTCATGAGTCTTGGAATCAAGTTCTGTAAATCATCCGACTTTGTTCTTCTTTTTCATAGCTGTTTTGACTCTTCTGGGTCCTTTGAATTTCCATATGAATTTTGGAATCAGCTTGTCAATGTCTCTTGATGAGAGTGAAAGAGGAGAGTGAAAAAGTTGGCTTAAAGCCCAACATTCAGAAAACTAGGATCATGGCATCCAGTCCCATCACTTCATGGCAGATAGATGGGGAAACAGTGGAAACAGTGGCTGACTTTATTTTTGTGGGCTCCAAAATCACTGCAGATGGTGATTGCAGCCATGAAATCAAAAGACGCTTACTCCTTGGAAGGAAAGTTATGACCAACCTAGAAAGCATATTAAAAAGCAGAGACATTACTTTGCCAACAAAGGTCTGTCTAGTCAAGGCTAAGGTTTTTCCATTAGTCATGTATGGATGTGAGAGTTGGACTATAAAGAAAGCTGAGCATCAAAGAATTGATGCTTTTGAACTGTGGTGTTGGAAAAGACTCTTGAGAGTCCCTTGGACTACAAGGAGATCCAGTCAGTCAATCCTAAAGGAGATCAGTCCTGGATGCTCATTGGAAGGACTGATGTTGAAGCTGAAACTCCAATACTTTGGCCACCTCATGCAAAGAGCTGACTCATTTGAAAAGACTCTGATGCTGGGAAAGATTGAGGGCAGGAGGAGAAGGGGACAACAGAGGATGAGAAGGGGACGACAGATGCTGGATGGCATCATTGACTCGATGGACATGGGTTTGGGTGGACTCATGGTTTGGAAATTGGTGATGGACAGGGAAGCATGGCATGCTGCAATTCATGGGATCTCAAAGAGTCAGACACGACTGAGTGACTGAACTGTTAATGTCTACAATAAAGCTTGTTGGAAATGTAAGTAATATAAACATATGTATATATAAAGCTTGGGAATGAGTTGATTATCATTATGAGTTACTGATCTAATCACCATAAGAGGCTTATAGTTGTGTATGAATCCAGATCCACACAGTCAGGTATGGAGACAACGTCACAAGGTTTATTTTCTTTAACCTGACTCCATGCTTCCATCCCAGTGGTGAGTTTGCCATGGAGCCACCTTCTCCACCTCCCCCTATCTCCTCACTGCTTCTGGTTCATGGTTCTCCGCCTCCCTCCCCAGCTTGAGCAACCTTTCTGCCCTCCCTCCATCCACACCCCACCCCTCAACTCATGAGTTTAGGTTTTCTTCATAGACTGCAAGAGAGATGCCCTCAAAAGCCCTTGATTTTCAACCCAGATCCCCCTGAAGACTAGAAAGTATGAAGGAACATCTACTGGTTGGTATGAATGGAGGAAAAGTTACTGCTTGAACAGAATACAAATTAATATCTCAGTACTTTTCTTACCACAAGTCTTCCCAACAATGAACTCCCCGTTGTTGTTTGTCAACCAGGCAAGGCTCTGTGGCTGTTTGGGGTATATTTACTGCTCTCTGGTAAATATTAACATGGAAGGCCCCAGGGGAGAGGTGGTTCTCTTTTTAATTGAGACCCTTCTGACTAGGTCCAGGAGAAAGTCTCAGCTTGGTGCTAATCAGTCTTCAACACCTTTCTAATACTGGCTAGATTCCCTTTAAGGAGCACGCCAACCTCAGGCTTTGATCTTCTGTCAGGCATGCCAGTGGTAAATGGTTAAACTTTAACAACTTCATTCGGTTGGGCTATGCGCTCAGATGCTCAGTCCTGTCTGACTCTCTGTGAGCCCACAGCCTGAAGCCTACCAGCCTCCCCTGTCCATGGGATTCTCTTGGAAAGAATACAGGAGTGGGCTGCCATTTCCTCCTCCAGGGGATCTTTCCAACTCAGGGATCAGAGCTGTGTCTCTCGTCTCCTGCGTTGGCTGGCGAACTCTCGCCACATATTGTGACCTATATTTTCACCACTGATTAAAGAAAGTGATACTGGCTTTCTCTTTCTAGTTGTGATGTGAAATGTCCTATTTATTGATTTATCTATTTTTATATTCTATTAGATGATATGATTTTATTTATTTAATTTTTGAAATTGAAGTATAGTTGACTTACAATATCATATTGTCAGATGTACAACATGATGATTCAGTAATTTTACAGATTATATTCCGTTACAAATTATTCCAAGAGAATGGCTGTAATGCCCTGTGCTATACATATAAGTGAGATCGTATAGTGTTTGTCTTTGTCTGATTTATTTCACTCAGCATAATACCCTTCATGTTTATTCACATTGTTGCAAATGTCAGAATTTCATTTTTTATGGCTGAGTTAAAATTTCCTTTTTATTTATTTATCTTTCTTTTTTGACCATGCCAGGTTGCATGTAGGATCTTAGTTCCCTGGCCAGTGATTGAGCCCTTGCCCCCTGCAGTGGAAGCACAGAATCTTAACCAGTAGATCATTAGGTAAGTCCCTGTATATGGAATTTTAGATTCTTTTAGATTTCCTCCCCATCTCTGCCCCCCAACCCCTTGCAATTAATTTGTTGAAGAAGCCAAGTTGTGTGTCTGGTAGGATGTCCCACAATTCTGAAGTGCTGATTCCATTCCCCTCTCCCTGCTTGGCCCCCACACTAATGTGTTCTGCAAAGGGGTTGCTGGATCTAGAAGCTTGATCAGACTCAGAATGGGTTTTTTGCTAAGAATGCATCAGTTGGTGTTGAGTTCTTCCATCAAGTGAGGTAAAATATCTTGTCCCTTGTTTGTGTGGGTTTAACGCCATTGATATGTATTAACTATATCCATATTTCTCTAGGGATTTGCATTAATAGACTGTGGATGCTCTAATTCTATCTTCTCTTCTTCTTCTTCTTTTTTTTTTTTTTCATTTTCTTTGGACTTATGCCCAGGGGTGGAATTGCTGGATTATATGGTAGCTCTATTTTTAGTTTTTTGAGGAATCTTCATACTGTCTCCATAGCAGCTGCACCAATTTACATTCTCACCAAAAGTGCACAAGGGTCCACTTTTTCCACATTCTTACCTTCATTTGTTATTTGTAGACTTTTCGATGATAATCATTCTGACAGGTGCAAGGAGATATCTTCCTGTGGCTGTGATTTGCATATTTTTTCTTTTGGCTCTTGGGATTAGTTGCTCCGCAGTACGTGCGGTCTTCCTGGACCAGAGATTGAATCTGTGTCTCCTGCATTGGAAGGCAGATTCTTTACCACTGATCCACCAGGGAAGCCCTATCATTTCTTCTTGATTAGCTGGAGTATTCTATAAAGAGATGCTTCTTGTCAACAATTTACCTTTGAGATACAATTTACAGATACAGTTAGATGAATGCCTATTTTAGAAGGGTCATCTTAACAGTAGGGACACATTTGAGGGTCCTCTTGTCTTCAATGCAGGACTATAGAATGTCTGGTGCAGGACACTGAACAAGAGCTTTGAAGACAAGAGAACCCCTCCATCCCCAATACCCTCAATTCTCTGAGCCTTTCTTCCTTTGATGCATACATCTGAAAAAAAATCCCATGCTGAAGGGCCTGTACCACCCACCTTCCTCTGGGCCTGTCCCTGAGCTGGGGAGCCTTGCTGAAGAAAAATGACCAACCAGGGCCAGCTGGTTTCACAAACCTGGAGCCCGCTCTGTTTCTCCACTGAGGCATAAGATGTGCCTAGTGAGTCTAAAAAAATAAATATCTGCTCTTATTTAAGTTAAAGACAAATGGACTCATGTGGCTACTGGCTACTGTATTGGACAACACAGATTATAGAACATTTTTCTGATTTCAGGAAAAAAGTTCTATTAGACTCGTCTATGAAACTGATTTTCCATTCCCCAGGATGACTAGTTCATACATTGCCCCCTTGCCTCAAAACTCCTCTATCATTTCCTCCACTCTGCTTCATTCTTCCCTGAGAATACAGAGTGTAGAATCTTCCAGATAAACCCTTCATTCTTTATTATTATTTATTTGGCTGCACCAGGACTTAGTTGCAGCATATGGGATCTTCATTTAGGCTCAGGCTTGGTAGTTGTGGTGCACAGGCTCCTTGCTATACAGCATGTAGGATCTTCGTTATCCGACCAGAGATCAAACCATGTTCTCTGCATTGCAAGGTGGATTCGTAACCACTGGGTCACCAGAGAGATAGATCCCAGCTCGTCATTCTTGATGGTATATATAGAAGCTCCCTGGTACAAGCTTCCTCAATCTCCTGCCTCTAATCCACAAAAGCTATGCACACTTGCTAGCATGGGGTTAATGCCCAGCTTCCACCAGAGGCCAAAGCCCCCATGAGGCTTCAAATCCAGCCCCTTTTTCATCATCAAGGACTTTGCCCCTTCTGCACGGTCCTGCTCCCTCATTCTATCAGTCGTTCCCATCTGCAAGCAAATACCCTTCATCTTCAATCTTTGAAATCCTTCCTTTATCTCTCCCTGCCACCCCCCCCCCCCCCCCCCCGTTTTCTGATACCTATTCGAGTCAAAAGCGTTCATTCTGCCAGCAGGTCTTGAACTGTGGTCCTCAAGGGAGTAGCATTAGCCTGACTCAGGAATTTGTTAGAAATGCAAACCCCAGGCACTATCCTCCACCTCTGTGCCCAGGAATCTGGACTTGACAAGCTCTCCTGGTCATTCTGGCAAGCACTGGGATCTGAGAAGCATACTACGTGCGCTACAGTATGTACCTACATCACTTTCTGTTCTCTCTTCCTCCTTCAGCTGAACTGTTGCTCTCAGCTCATCCTCAGGGTTGGATGCTGGCTCCTTTCATCTTTCCTACCTTCGTTCTTTCCTAAGCAGATTTCACCCATTTCTTATTGTTGAATTTCAATTCTTTCAAAGTCATAGGTGCAACCCACACCTTCCTTAGAGTTTCAAATTCCCCTGGATCGATTGCTTATTTGGTGTCTCCATTCTGAGTCTCTGTAAACCATCCCAGTAAGTCTGAAAACGTCCTCAAGATTTCCTTGAAATCTCTCCTTCCCCCTGTCCCTGCCCCCAGACTTCCCCATCAGTAAGTACCATTCATTCAGCAGCCCCAGAGGAAACCTAAAGTGAAAAGTAAAAGTTGCTCAGTCGTGTCTGACTCTGTGTGACCCCATGGACTGTACATCCAAGGAATTCTCCAGGCCAGAATACTGGAGTGGGTAGCCATTCCCTTCTCCAGGAGATCTTCCCAACCCAGGAATCAAACCCAGGTCTCCTTCATAGCAAGGGGATTCTTTACCATCTGAATCACCAGAGAAGCCCCCAAAGGAAACCTAATAATCATCCCAGTTCTTCCTTCCTCTCACTACCCCTCCTCATCCTTCATTCCTCTTTGCTGTGAGACATATTGACAGGTCTGGAGACTAGGATGTGGACTCTCCATCCTCAAGTGTGGGTCGCACAATGACTGTTTTTTTCAAAGAGGACAGTACAGAAAGGAAAACAAAACTAACTTTAGTGGACAAACCCAATTAACACTATCTCAGCCAGATGATCAAGATGGACTTCAACCATGATTAGTCATGTGGATAATAAGCACTCTTGACAAGACATGATGAAAATGGCACTTTGCCTCCCAAACACACATAACCCCAGCCTATTCATGAGAAAAACCTCAGATAAGGTCTACAAACAGTAAATGCTGGAGAGGGTGTGGCGAAAAGGGAACCCTCTTATATTGTCGGTAGGAATGTAAATTGATGCAGCCACTATGGAGAATAGTATGGAGGTTCCTTTAAAAACTAAAAATAGAATTATCAAATGACCCAGCACCCAAAAATTCCACTCCTGGGCATTTATGTAGTCTCTAGAGAAAACTCTAATTCGAAAAGATATGTGTACCCCAAAGTTGACAGCAGCACTATTTACAATAGCTCCTGCTGCTAAGTCGCTTCAGTCATGTCCGACTCTGTGCGACCCCATAGATGGCAGCCCACCAGGCTCTGCCGTCCCTGGGATTCTCCAGGCAAGAACACTGGAGTGGGTTGCCATTTCCTTCTCCATTACAATAGCTAGGCCATGGAAGCAACCTAAATGTCCATCAACAGACCAATGGGTAAGGAAGATGTGGTATACACACATGCACAAACAGTATACTACATAGTCATAAGAAAGAATGTTTATATGCTGCCAGTAAGTAAACCCATTTTCCACCTGTTCTGTAGTTCACTGTAGTTTAAACTACTAAATGTTTAGTTATATTAGTGATTTTGTTTATATTATGTAAAATATAATATATAATAATAGGAAAAAGTAAGAATGAAATAATGTTACTAGCAGCAACATGGATGGGTGGATATTATCATAATAACTGAAGTAAGTTAGAGAAAGACAAATACTGTATGATTTCACTTATATGTGAAATCTAAAATATGATACAAATGAACTTATTAACAAAACAGAAACAGACTTACACACATATAGAAAATAAACTTATGGGACTTTCCTGGTGGTACAGTGGATAAGAATCTGCCTGCCAACGTGGAGGACATGGGTTCGATCCTTGGTCTGGGAAGATTCCACCTGCTTCAGAGAAACTAAGCCTATGAGCCCCAACAACTAAAGCCTGGGTGCTGCAACTACTGAAGCTCGTACCCCTACAGCCTGTGCACCACAGCAAGAGAAGTCACCAAGATCAGCAGCCTGTGCACTGCAATTAGAGGAAGCCTGCACAGCAACGAATACCCAGTCCAGCCAAAAATAAATAAATAAATAAATATATATATATTTAAAAGCCTATAATCTAATGGGAAAAATTAACAATCACAGTAGAGTGAAAAATGTATGCATGCATGCAGATCTTTAGGAGAGAGGCCCAAGTATTATTCATATTTGTAACCCCCCCATCCAGTTCAGAGCCTGGGTCAGGCTCTCCATAAACACTAATTTAACTGAAGATTTACCGAATGTCAAGCATAGGTAAATTTCTTTATAATCACTTCCTATGGAGAGAAATAGCTAGAAGGATGTTGTGAAAAGTTTAATGAAATTAACTTAATTGTTGATTAATAAGGGCTTCCCTTGTGGCTCAGTTGGTAAAGAATCTGCCTACAATGCAGGAGACCTGGGTTCGATCCCTGGGTTGGGAAGACCCCTTGGAGAAGGGAAAGGCTACCCACTCCAGAATTCTGGCCTGGAGAATTCCATGGACTGTACAGTCCATGGGGTTACATTAATAAATTTTTGCTTAATTAATAACCAAATTAATTAATCATTATTAACTATTGACAAAATTTGGGGAGCCAAGATCCATGTGCCTCATGGCCAAAAAAGCTGAAACATACAGCAGAAGCAATATTATAACAAATTCAGTACTTTAAAAATAGTTCAAACAAACAAAAAAATAAAAAAGATTTGCAGTTTTACTTGTGCAATACCCCAGTGTTTTAAAATGCATAAGATTTTAAAGTTATTTTAATCTAATTTGTGTACCAGGTGGTGATGTACAAGGAGCTAAGGTTCACTCTCCACTGTTGCTTTCTTGGGAGCAGGCTTCTTGTCTGAGCCTGGCAAACACAGGACACTGTGCTAGGCTCCAGGGACACCAAGCAAAGACGTGGCTCCTACCCTAGACAAAATATATATATATATTTTTTAGCATTTAAGAGGACATTTTATATTTACCAATGTAACATACCTTGTTTCAGATTTAGACAAGATGGGAGCTTTCTTTTTTTTCTTTTTTCTATTTTCACCACTCAATTTGTCATCATGCAGTGAAGAATCTAAGGGAAAGTTAGGCAACTGCTCCTTGAGTTTCTTTCGGATTTTCTTCTTTATCTCCTTTGCCATTTCTTCAGCTACTTGGAGCTGGTATACTTGCATCAGTTGCTCCTCATCTAAACCATTCTTTTCTCCCTCCTCCTTGGCTTTTCACTTTCGTCATGAGTCCCACCTGGCTGTGGCTTAGTCCGTGTTTTCTGAGCTGTCGCATCTCCCTTCTCAGGAGTTTCTGGCTCCAGCTCTTGTGCAGTCACCTGGAGTGCTGTTTTCGTAACCTTTTTATTTGCCTTTTCTTGCTTGTCATCCTCCACACTAACAACACTTTCTGGATCTTCAGTTGCTAACTGAGGATCCCTTGGTTTGTTTTTAGTTACTTGCATGTTCTTCTCTGGGTTCTTAGTGTGAGCAGCCATTGTACCATCACTTTCAGCTTCCCTGATTTTCTGACGATTGCTTGTAACAGCATCATGTGAGATTTTTTTCTCCAGATTGGGCATTTTTTTTCTTCAGTTTTTTTCTTTCACGTATTAGATCATTGTGGGCCTTAAGCAACTCCTCAAAGCAAACTTTGGTCTTCACTTTAGCTTCACTCTCAACAGTGAGCATATCTCAGCTTTATGGAGAGTATTGAGTGATAGTATAAAGCATTGATTCAGTCAGGATCCTTTTCTCAGATGTAATTAAGAAGGCATTTCACAGGTTCAAGATTCAACGCCAAGATGACACCAGAGAAGAGGGCGCAGAGCTGCCGACAGCGGGTCCCCAGGGAGCCACCGCCTGGACTGTGCGGGGCGAGGTGGGAGTGCGGTGGCCACCCAGCCACCGGAGCCGCCAGCCTCCCAGGCTCTGGCTAGACAAAATATTTGCTGTTGCTAACAAAGGGACGCATGCGTTTGGAATCTACCAAATTTAGGATTACATTTTGTCCTGCTTGGTGAAAATACAGCTGCATGAGAAGAAAAGCGACCGTTTTCCTCAAGAGCAAAAAGGTTTTTCAAAGGACGTATAATCCTGTCATGGCATCAGAAGGGGATTAGACCTTCCTCACTGCAGACCACTCCTGAAGAGGGACCTTGCCATGGATAATGAAGAACACAGATCAGAATGTGTGCTGGGATGACTGTGGAGCGGGGCTGTGTGTGCCCTTTAGCTTCCAATAGACTTCCTGGGACATCTCGTTCTTTCTTCTGTCCCCATGTTGGTTTGATTTATGCACTCTTTGCCTGATGTTTTCATGATCCTCACAGAAAGTTCCCAAATAAGAATGTTAGTCTGTCCCTTGTAAGAAAAATACTAAACCTTAACTCATTTATTTGAGGGGGTTATTTACATATGCTAGGTTTGAATGACATTCTGATGTGATTGTTGTACTTCTCTTTCTCCAAGTTCCCAAATGCTATCAACCTATCCTTAAAATGCAAACAAGCAAAAACCATTCCAAACAGAAAGAAACTGAGACAATTGGATATGTTTTTAATGATCTCAGAAGTACAATGGTTATGAAATTGGTTACAACTGGAACAGGATCAATGTTGCATAGATTTTCTTAATATTAACTCATTTATTCTGCAAAGATCTGTTCATCTACTTTTTCACTTTAGCTCACTTTTACTGACCATATGGGAAGTGCAGTAATAGGCAAAGTGCTGTCAGAGACAAACAAGATACAGCTTTTGCCTCCAGAAGTTTAAAATATGACAGGAATGAAGAGATCTTCGGGTGTGGCAAATTAAATAATAATAATACAAGAATTAAATAAACTACATCTGGCTATATAAGAATTTTTTTAAAATTTTTCTACAAAGATATCAAGATAGGAAAAATGACATCATTAGACGTGAGGTGATTAAAAGCTATTTCAGTGGGTACATTTTGCTGCCCTTTTGGTAAAAACAAGGGAAAATATTTGTATTTGCTAACACATACTTAAGCTCTGGAAAGATTCATACAAAATGAAGACAGAAGTTATCCTAAGGCAGCGGGGAACATCTGGACAAATGGAGAAAGAGTGTTCACTGCTTACCATATATATGTAAGTGTAAATTACAGAGTTTGAAGACTAGGTACAAAAACAAAATGTGAAATATCTCATTGATAAATTTTTATATTGATTACATGTTGGAAGGATAGTTCAGATATACTGGGTCAAATAAAATATATAAAAGTTCATCTCACCTGTTTATTTTTTTCATTTCTGTTTTTCTTTTCTTGTTTTTGATATGGTACAAGAAAATATAAGATGACACCCGTGGCTCATGTCCTATCTCCTGGATGGCATTGCTGGACAAAAGAGAAACCTTTGAACACTCAGTGAAGATTTTCCAGCTTCTTTCCTTCCCATATCTTGGTCATTCAACTCTTCCTTCAATTATCTGAAAACCTCACAATACCTCATAGATTCATGTATAAACTAGCTGAAGTCCATGTCTATTTCTTGCCACAAAATTAAATAGCAGGATGTTGCAAGAGTTCAGAAAAGGATTAAATCACCTTGAGTTCTACTCAAGTAGAGAGGGGAAACCATGAATTTAACATGTAGTCTGAACACACGTATTTCTCTCCAGTCATCCCAGAGTTCACTAAAATAACCACATACAGATCTAAAAAGCCATGCAAATCCTGTTAGGGCACAGAGGACAGAAGTGACCACAAGTAGAAAAGAGACATCAGCACTGTTTTTAAAGATGGAAAGTAGATGGGCAAGTACAAGTGGGAATAGACTTGGTAGATCAAACTCATCTCAAATGCTGCAATGGGAACAGGGTGGTGGATAAAGGCAAGGGGCTTTCAAAAAGAAGCTTTTGTTTTTTCTTTGCATCAGAATACTGGGAAAACTACCTTGGTGGCTCAGCAGTAAAGAAGTCACCTGCAATGCAGGAGACGTGGGTTTGATCCCTGGGTTGGGAAGATCTTCTGGAGAAGGAAATGGCAATCACTTCAGTATTCTTGCCTGGGAAATCCACACGGCTCCTCCTTCAGCTCCTTCCCATCCCTGCTCATCTGTCACATGGTCAGTGAGGCTCATTCTGATCATCATATTTTTATCATAATCTGACTTCCTCTCACTCCTGGCACTCCTAACCCTCCTATCCTGCTCTGCTGTTCTTATCACTTTCTAATACACAAGACATGATGTATTTATGTCTATTCACTTTATCTGTCTTCTTCATGAGGCTACTTTAAGGCAAGTCTTTTGTCTGTTTATATATATATCGCAAGTACCTAAAACAGTATCTGGTACATGTTAGGCAACACACAATTATTTGTTGAATGCATGAACAAGTGAAGGATGAAGACAAGGCTGAATGAGAAATCACCAGAGAATTCTTATTTGTGGACTCAATCCATTGATGAGGCTGGAGACAATGAGGGGATGAGCAATGTCAATCCTGATTGGTTGAGATGAGATAAAGGCTAAAATAATACACTAACTATGAACTTTATGTTATGAGTGGAATTCCTGACAAGGAATTTCAATTCCTGAAAGTCCTATATTATGTCCTGATGATTCATCCATATATTTCTCTGACAAATAGTACCACAAAGAACTCACTTCACTCAAAGATGAATAATAAAAATTAAAACAATAATAATAAAAGATGAAATATTAAATTTATAAATTTACTCACAAGAAAAAAAACTGAAGAAAATAACAGAAAAAAAAAAGCTAGATGAAGACCTCTCCCTGGGAAAATGTTACCCAAGAGCACATGAGAATCTGACCACACATATTGTCATGACTCCTAAAACTCAATGAACAAATCTGCTCTATAAAGTAAGAACACAAATTAAAGCTACAAGAGATTAAGGAAAGTGTAACGAGACAAAGAAAAAGGAAGTGGTATCAGTAAAATTGTGACCTCGAAGCCTTGCTTTAGGAATTTTACTTTTTATGTCAAGAATCTTGCTCACCATAGAAATATTGAGAAAATAACTAGAAGCTGTCTGAGTCAACATTGTAGGAGCTCCTGAAAACAAGCAAAGATTAATGGCAACCAAGCAAACACACATTTGAGAAGAGGTCATTTTCTGCACTTTGCTGGTGGTCCAGTGGTTAGGATTCTATGCTCTCATTCCTAAGGGCCTGGGTTCAATCATTAGTCAAGGAACTAACATCCCAGAAGCCTCACAGTGTGGCCAAAAAAAAAGGGAAAAGTAAAAAATTGTACATGTATTTATGAGTCCATATTGTGAACTTCCAGATGTTCAAGCTGGTTTTAGAAAAGGCAGAGGAACCAGAGATCAAATTGCCAACATCCGCTGGATTATCAAAAAAGCAAGAGAGTTCCGGAAAAACATCTACTTCTGCTTTATTGACAATGCCAAAGCCTTTGACTGTGTGTATCACAATAAACTGTGGAAAATTCTGAAAGAGATGGGAATACCAGACCATCTGACCTGTCTCTTGAGAAACCTGTATGCAGGTCAGGAAGCAACAGTTAGAACTGGACATGGAACAACAGACTGGTTCCAAATAGGAAAAGGAGTACGTCAAGGCTGTATATTGTCACCTTGCCCATTTAACTTATATGCAGACTACATCATGAGAAACGCTGGGCTGGAAGAAGCACAAGCTGGAATCAAGATTGCCTGGAGAAATATCAATAACCTCAGATATGCAGATAATACCACCCTTATGGCATAAAGTGAAGAGGAACTAAAAAGCCTCTTGCTGAAAGTGAAACAGGAGAGTGAAAAAGTTGGCTTAAAGCTCAACATTAAGAAAACAAAGAGCATGGCATCTGGTCCCATCACTTTATGGGAAATAGATGGGGAAACAGTGGAAAAAGTGTCAGACTTTATTTTTTGGGGCTCCAAAATCACTGCAGATGGTGATTACAGCCATGAAATCAAAAGATGCCTACTCCTTGGAAGGAAAGTTATGGCCAACATGGATAGCGTATTGAAAAGCAGAGACATTACTTTGTCAACAAAGGTCTGTCTAGTCAAGCTATGGCTTTTCCAGTAGTCAGGTATGGATGTGAGAGTTGGACTATAAAGAAAGCTGAGTGCTGAAGAATTGATGCTTTTGAACTGTGGTGTTGGAGAAGACTCTTGAGAGTCCCTTGGACTGCAAGGAGATCCAACAAGTCCATCTTAAAGGAGATCAGTCCTGGGTGTTCTTTGGAAGGACTGAAGCTGAAGCTGAAACTGCAATACTTTGACCACCTCATGTGAAGAGTTGACTTATTGGAAAAGACCCTGATGCTGGGAAAGATTGGGGGCAGGAGGAGAAGGGGACGACAAAGGATGAGATGGCTGGATGGCATCACCGACTCGATGAACATGGGTTTGGGTGGACTCTGGGAGTTGGTGATGGACAGGGAAGCTTGGTGTGCTGTGGTTCATGGGGTCGCAAAGAGTCGGACACGACTGAGCAACTGAACTGAACTGAACTGAATTGATTTAAATAAATGATTAAATAATTTTCTGAGTGGGAGAGAAGAGATACACCTCCAGTATAGAATTATATAGTTCCTCCATTGAATTCCCATTGATCCATTTCCATTGATCAATTCTAGCACTAAAGGGAAGACTGTGTTGGACCTACTGAGAGAAGGTCTATTGTGTCCAACACGCCACCTTCCTTCAAGGACAGTTTGGACTGTGGATGGCTGAAATGAGAAGCTAAGCTCAAGGAAGATGGGACCCTATTGCTTGACTATCTGCTCTGGCCCACATAGGGCCATACATGAGGCAGGGCCCTACATTTGCTTTTTAAACAGTCCTAATGGTGCCATCTGGGGTCCCGTGTGGTGCGATGTTTCCAAACCATTTGGTGCTGAGATTGGAACATGTACATGAAAGATGATCACTGGCGCCACTTTAGCAATACCATCTACCTTCTTCCTAAACAAATGGTGGCCTCTCTGCCTCCTCTTTCTTCCTCAGCCCTGCCCCACATGACCTTCAAGTTCACTATGCCTCTGCCCTCACCTGCGCACTCCTGCCCACCATTTATTCCACCTTGAACCTATGCTTGCCTATGAACACCTCCCACTAGATGACAGTAGATGATTAATATTACCAGGGACTTGGAAACCCACAATAGCTTTGAGGACCTGGCACCAATTCAAACCTGCAGGACAGAAGCCACATTACACTCAGTGGTGAAGGCATTTTTTCAAATCCCACCCTTGCACAAGCGCAGGTAGAACTAGCATAGTGTTCAAACACGGGAGGGGGCTGTACTTCCTCCACTTCATTTCCATTGCTTGGTTCTTCTCCAAGCTGCTGATCTCCAGCTGCCAGGTTGTTTTTAACTTTGTGGTTCAGCTGGTAAAGAAACCTCCTGTAATTCAGGAGACCTGGGTTAGATCCCTGGGTTGGGGAGATCCCCTGGAGAAGGGAAAGGCTACCCACTCCAGTATTCTGGCCTGGAGAATTGCATGGACGTACAGTCCATGGGGTCGCAAAGAGTCAGAGATGACAGAGCAACTTTCACTTTCATTTTGCAGAGACTGCAGGGAAGGGCAAAGGATAGTTTGCTATTCTAAGCAGTTTGGAGCTTTATCCTATAGGAATGGGGAGCCACTGAGAGGTTTTTGAGAAGGTCAGATTCATGTTTTTGTCTTAGATGGTAAGTTCAGTCTGATGGCAGTGTTTTGGTCTCCTAGTGGTTTTACTTAGGAAGAAGTATCACACATCAGGGGCTTCCCAGGTGGCTCAGTGGTAAAGAATTCACTTGAGACACAGGAGACTTGGGTTTGATCCCTGGGTTGGGCAGATCCCCTGAAGAAGGAAATGGCAACCCACTCCAGCATTCTTGCTTGGCAAGTCCCATGGGTAGAGCAGCCTGGAGGGCTATAGTCCATGGAGGTGCAAGTCCTACATGACTTAGCTACTAAACAACAACAAATACATGTACATATGTGTAGGTGTGTGTGTGTGTGTGTATACTTTTTCAAATTCTTTTCCACTACAAGATATTGAATATAGTTTTCTGTGCTATACTGTAGGTTCTTGTTTTTACCTACATTATGTAGTATATAGTAGCGTGTATATGTTAATCCCATGCTCCTAATTTATTCCCCCATTCCTTTTGGAAACCACAAATTTGTTTTCCATGTCTATGAGTCTATTTCTGTTTTGTAAATAAGTTCATTTGTAACATTTTTTTAAAAAAATTCCACATATAAGTGAGATCATGTATTTGTGTTTATCTGACTTACTTCACTTAATAAGACCTCAATTCTTGATAGTCATTGTGGAGAAAAAACTTTCTTGGTGCAAGAAGCAGTAATAAAATATGAAGCCTTTTTTTTTTCAGTTCATAATTTTATGTAAGATTTTTTTTTTTTTTTTTGCCTTGCCCCACAGCTTGTGGGACCTTAGTTTCCCAACCAGGGATTAAACTGGAGCCCTCAGCAGTGAAAGCATGAAGTCTTAATTGCTGGACTGCCAAGGATGTCCCTTATATAAGATTTTGTATAGCAGTAGTCTATGCATATAGATATGAGCACAAAATCTATTACCGATTGATTCATCTTCATGAATACCCAGTAGCAGAATCAAGATTAGTAAACAGGGGACTTCCCTGGTGGTCCAGTGGTTAAGATTCTGAGCTCCCACTGCAGAGGGCCTGGGTTCGATCCCTGGCCAGGGAACTAGGTCCCACATGTTGCAGCTAAGATTTCACATGCCGCAATTAGGAGACCCAGCACAGCCAAATAAATAAATATTAAAGGAAAAAAAACATTAGGAAACAGGATGACATCAGCATCCCAGAAGACCCACTCACACTCTGTTCTTTCAGGAAATACTCTCCCACGCTGCCCCCACCCCCAGTAAGGTAAGCACCTGCAGACTTCTGCAAGTGGGATATACACAGATACATTTGTACATGTTTTGGGTGCACACACATTCACAGTTCTGTGGGGCCTCCATCTGGGGTTGAAGGTTCTGGGTCACTGGGTTCAAACCGGTTCAGCTCCAGTAGGTTCAGCTGAAGTGGTTCCAAGAGACACTCCCACCCAGAGCACAGCGCGTTCCAACTGTTCTACGTCTTTGCTAACGTGTGGTATTGTCAGTTAAAGCCATTATTTTTTTCACAATGATTCATAAATTTACGGCAGTCGAAATTGCCTGTCTTTAAAGGATCTAGCAGCTCCTTTCTTTCATTAACAACTGGTAAGGTTGACATTTTTCTCTGACAACGTGACTGGATTTTGAATCCAAAGGAACTCAGCCAGCCACACCAAGAATTTTGAATCACAGTTGGGGCAAATGCAGTGAGAACGCATGCGCTGCCTCCAGCTGGGATGTTGCTGAAAGACCCTCTGAGCTGCAAATGAACAGACTTCTCCCAAGGATGTGAAGACAAGGATTTCCCCTCCTCTCAGGGCGGAGGGTGTCCCCATCTCGCCACTCCTAGGGGACCCCGAAGACTCACTGGCCAGAGCATGACACGCATTACTGCCACATGCCTGACTTGGTGCATTTACGCTGCTAATTCGTCATCTCAACCAGCAAGCCCAGAGGGCAGCAGACATATCACTGTCCCCACAGTACAGAAGGGGAAACTGAGGCCCCCGGAGGTCAGGGACTGTCCCCAGTGAAGCCAGAAGCCCTTTGTCGTAGAGCTTCACTCACCGAGGCCCGTTTCTGAGAACAACATCCTGCCAGAGGGCAGCAAAGCTCCCACAAAGGGAGGAATGGGATACTCAAAAACTGAACTCGATGCCCATGTGAACCGGGCATAGCTGTCAGAGGCCAAATGAACATCCTAAGGGGCCAATGCTCTGACTTCAGAACCTACAGAGAATCCGTCGCTTTCCTGTTCTCTTCCGTTTCTTTCTCTCTCTTCTCCCACCTGTGTGTCTAGCCTTAACTGCCTCCCTTTCTTTCCACTTCTCCCATTCTGTAAGTACCTGAATTACAGAATTGAAAGAGTCTACATATACACATCTTCCTTGTCAATTGCCTCAAGTTAAAAGGTCTCTGTTAAACCAAGTGAATTCACTTTTAAACCAGGTGAATTTAATCTTTTATGTCTTTTGAAAACAAAACTAAAAGCCATTTATGTTGTTCTGTAACTTTAGGCTGTGGACTCTGGCAAGTTATCTTCTTCCTTTGTAAAATGGGCATAATAATAGCACCTATTGTGCAGACGAAATGAACTGATATATTCAAACAGCTTTATTTTTCGCCTTCTTTTAATAACTTTATTGAAATCATAATTCAGTTTAGTTGCTCAGTTGTGTCCAACTCTTTGTGAACCCATGAACCGCAGCACGCCAGGCCTCCCTGTCCATCACCAACTCCTGGTGTTCACCCAAACTCATGTCCGTTGAGTTGGTGATGCCACCCAACCATCTCATCCTCTGTCGTCCCCTTCTCCTCCTGCCTTCAATCTTTCCCAGCATCAGGGTCTTTTCAAATGAGTCAGCTCTTTGCATCAGGTGGCCAAAGTATTGGAGTTTCAGCTTCAGCATCAGTCCTTCCAATGAATACCCAGGACTGATCTCCTTTAAGATGAACTTGTTGGATCTCCTTGCAGTCCAAGGGACTCTCAGGAGTCCTCTCCAACACCACAGTTCAAAAGCAGCAATTCGGTGCTCAGCTTTCTTTATAGTCCTACTCTCACATCCATACATGACTACTGGAAAAATCATAACCTTGACTAGACAGATCTTTGTTAACAAAGTAATGTCTCTGCTTTTTAATATGCTGTGTAGGTTGGTCATAACTTTCCTTCCATAATTAGCATACCTTAAAATATATCCCCTCTTTTTTTAAATGGGGATGATTTTTTAGTATTTTTATTTATTTATTTGGCTATGTTGGGTCTTAGTTGCAGATAAATAACTATATAAACAAACAGATAATCCATTTCTGAATTTGACATTTTAACTCATTAGGGATATTTTTTTAGGGGGAGGCCACATCTCAAGGCTTGAGGGATCTTAAGGAATTGGGACATGGAGGTGAAAGCACAAAGTCCTAACTCCTGAATGGCCAGTGAATCCCCATGAGGGACTTTTGCAAAGCAGAATAACAATCCATTTCAAAAAGACAAGTTGAAAAATCAGTCATGGTAGAATGAAAGACCACCTCACTATGACATAATTTCTAAAGACATGCAGCTCTACTGAAGGCTCACTGACTAAGAGGGAGAAAATATCTGGAGTCTACCACAAGTAAAAAGTAGTCTAAAATAAGTTTTTTTTTCCTTTAGAGAAACAGCCAAATATGCCCTGAATTAAATTGCTTTTAACTCCAAGGTCAGCACAGGGACCCTATTCTCCAACTCAATGGTACTTCCTCCTCTGCAGAGAAAAATGTTGTAGACTAAATGTTTGAAAAGGGTATTTGCACTTTAAGAGTTATTTTTTATCTCATTACATTTCTGGATAGCAGCATTCACTTCAAGCAACTGACACTCTACACAACAGACCCTGGAATAGCAAAACACTACAGAGATCCAGGTGAGAGAAACCTCGGGGTGAGACGCAGCCCAAATCAACAGTGTCCAGAGTTGTTTGCACAGGAGGAAATCTGTCCTTTGGGAATTCCAGTGGGAAAAAATATTGTTATTCAGTCGCTAAGCTTCGTCGGACTCTTTGCGATTCCATAGACGGTAGCATGCCAGACTTCCCTGTCCTTCACTATCTCCTGAAGTTTGCTCAAACTCATGTCCATAGGGTTGGTGATGCAATCCAACCATTTCTTGATCATAATACCTCTCTCTTCCTTGGAAAGCCCACCGTCTGCGTGAGCTGGGCATAGTATCTTCTTCAGCGGGCTTCTCAGTTCTCCACTTTGCTCCATCATTTCTGACCCTAGTAACGCGGGCACCTAAATGCGGAAACCGGTGTAGACCGGGTGTCTCAAGGGTTACCTGGAGACAAGGTGACAGTGTCTTTTGTACCAGCAGGAGAGGAACCGCTGCCTGGAGAACTTGCTCTGCAGCCAGGTTTCCCGACGACTTCAAGAAAAACTGGGCCCTGAATATTCATTGGAAGGATTGATGCTAAAGCTGAAACTCCAATATTCTGGCCACCTGATGCGAAGAACTGACTCATTTGAAAAGACCCTGATGCTGGGAAAGATTGAAGGCAGGAGGAGAAGGGGACGACAGAGGATGAGATGGTAGGATGGCATCACCAACTCAATGGACATGAGTTTGAGTAAACTCCGGGAGTTGGTGATAGACAGGGAAGCCTGACGTGTTGCAGTCCATGGGGTCGCAAAAAATCAGACACAACTGAGCTACTGAACTGAACTGAGTAAAGCGGGCACCTGAACAAGGAAACCGGTGTAGACGGGATGTCCTAAGGGTTACCTGGCAACAAGGTGACAGCGTCTTTCGTACCAGCAGGAAAGGTACCGCCGCCTGGAGTGCTGGCTCTGCAGCACTTGGCTACGTCAAGAAAAACCAGACCCTGCCTCGCCCTCCCATCGCGTCAAGGTGGAAGCAGGTGGACGTCTGCCACGTCTCAGCAGAAAAACTCCCTCTCCTGGTGCCCTCCCCCGCCGAGGGGCAACGAGCGCTGCGTTTAGGGATGGTGGCTTGGCAGCGCCCCGCGCTGCGACGGGACGCCCACGGCGGGGGTCTGCAAGGTACTCAAGCCCGGAATCCAGCCTCCCGACACTCCCGCCGCAGAGGGCGGCGGATGAGAGGAGGGGGCTCAGGCCTCCAAACCCCGTCCCGGGTGGTGATGCCAGGGCCAGCTCTGGGCGGGGGCTCTTGGAAGTGGTCCCTTCTCCAGCCCGCAGAGCAGGGAGACGATCTGGTCCCTCTGGTGCCCCCCAGGCCCCGCCAGAAAACTCGATCTCGGGCGGAGTAAGGGCGGCGCTCGGAGCTCGACTCTCCGCGCCTGGCGGAGGCCGGGTTCTGCGCTCGAGGCATCGCGCCTGGCCCCGCCCCGGGCGGCGACGCGCGCTCGGCGGCGGCGGAGGCCTGGGACCTCAGGCGCTGTGAGCCGAGGTCGCGGCCGTCAGGCAGGCAGGCGGGGGGGATGTCGATGCGCTCCAAGGGGGTGTTGGGCCTCTCGGTGCTGCTGACGGCGGCCACCGTGGCGGGCGTGCATCTGAAGCAGCGGCAGGACCGGCAGGTCGGTGTCCGAGGCCGCGCGGTTCGGGCCTGGGGCCTGGCTCCGCGTGGCGCCTCTTTTCCTCACCGTTCCTCCCTCCTCCGGGGCCCGGGGAGCACCCCCGCCCGCCTTGGGAGGAACGGTCCTGGGGGTGAGAGGGTAGCCCCCGGAGACACTGGGCTCCGAGACGCCCCCAACCCCGGCCCCCGGGCCCGCCGGGGTCGGAGCGCGGGAGATGGATCGTCCGCGCTGTGTCTCTCAGCTCCTGCGTCTCCTTTTTCCCGATCGGTCAGCGTGACTCCCGGACGCAAGGCTTGGCCCCGAGCTCGTAGGGAAGGAAGAAGAGGAAGCGCAGCTGGTCGTGGGCCTGAGGGTCGAGCGCGGGGACGGGCGGGAGGTGGCGGGGCCCGGGTCGCCCGGGGTGGGCGCAGGCAGCGAGGGGTGGGGATGGGGGGTCGGTGGGTGTGCTGGTGGTGCGGAGATGCTGCCGGCGAGGCCTCTGTCCTGTTCCACGCTTTGGAAGTCAGGAGACGGAGCCGACGGTGGTACAAGGATTTAGCGGAGGGGATGGAATGATTAACGATGACAGGACACGGAGGAGATGAGAGATTTGGGCTTAAAGTAGGACTCTAAGGGACTTCCCTGGTGGCTCAGAGGGTAAAGAATGTGCCTGCAATGCGGGAGACCTGAGTTCCATCCCTGGGTGGGGAAGGTCCCCTGGAGGAGGGTATGGCAACCCACTCCGGTACTCTGGCCTGGAGAATTTCCATTGACAGGAACCATGAGGTCGCAGAGAGTGCGGCACGACTGAGCAACTAACACAGCTAAGGCGGTAGCTTTCCAAACAGAGGCAGGAGGCTTCCTTCTCTAAGAAGGAAAAGATGGTGATGGGAGAAAATTTGACAAGGGGGTAGAGGATGCTCTATCGGATGTAGCTCTGTATCGGATGTAGCTCTGAGGTCAGGGAGCACGGGTTTTTCCGAGTGTAGAGTAAGGCTGGACGCAGACTTGGTTCTGATCTCCAGCTACACGTGCCAGTGTTCCTGGGAGGTTTTGTTGTTGTTGTTAAATACCGTAAAACTGCTTGCATCCTGTTCCAGACCTGTCAAATCAGAATCTTTTGCGGGTGTGGATCCCACTTAAGTATGTTTTAAAAGCGACCCAGGGGTTCTAACATGCAGCCAGGGTTGAGAACCATGTTAGAATGCAAAAAGTGGAAGATTTAGATATTTGGAAGTTAGAGGTGAAGGTTGACCAGAATAACTTGTGTTTGTTGTACGTCCAGTCATTCATGCGGCTTACTTCCTGGAAAAGAGGAGGACAGGTGATTTGACATAGTTGGGTGTGTTGGAAGGTTCAGGGAAGCAAGAAATAAACCATGGTTGGTGTGGTCCCCTGTTGTTTCCTGACTGTCTACCACATACCAGGCACTGTGCGGAGCACTCATCCTTACAGGAACCCAGCAAAACTGGCAGTACTACCCAAAGTAAGAACTGCACCAGGAGCCGGGGTACAGGTGTAAGAGTTATGATAATGAAGAGGTCTGGGTGGTCAGGACAGTTGTCAACCGAAAGTCCCAGGAAGGGTGTGCCAGGCAGTTGGCACAGATCTTGAAACTTGGGGGGGGAAACTAGCAAATGATGGATGGAGAACAAGAACCCAAGCCATGTGCCGAAGTCTGAGAAAGGAAGGGAGGACCTCAGAGCAGGTGAAGAAGATGTGGGCTTCAGGGGTTGGGTGGGAAGTGTAAATGTGTCCTGATGGAGGCACACAGGACAGGAGCTGGGGAGGGAAGAGTAAAATGAGAGCTTCCCATTCTGTCTGGAGATCTGGCTCAAGAGTGCAGGGTTCAAGACAGATGGGTTTCAGTTGTGTTATCAGTCCCAAGACTCTTAAATTTCCCAGCTCCCTGATAATGGGGACTGAAGCTCCAGGCCTGGGGAAGAGCCAGCACCGAGGTAGTTGGTGAGCTGTTAAAGTAGACATAATAGTAAATTTAAAAACCAAAGACAAACAGATCTGTAACTTTGTGCTTGTTGATGAATTGCAAGCTGGCCTTACAGATGGAGATAATTATCTGGTAGTTTATTTGAAAGAGGTCTGGTTTAGAATTAAACAAAAACAAAAAAAGATACCCAGGTCCCATGCCCTATCCCCATTATTGTGCCTCACAGGCCACTGTTACGAGAGTATTTAATGACCTGTAAACTGTAAAATGTTTGTTATTAGTAATGACTGGATTGATGCTTTAGAAAGTCATCTTAGATGTCACATTCATATTCTGGAATCTTCTGTCGTTAGTGTTTGTGAAAGTAACTGCCATTGCTGGGCCTTTGTTTTTCCTCTGCTGATAGCTTTCTTTTTTTCCCCTTCTCTGCCCATTAGGTAGTTGATGGTAATTCTGTGTAATTTTTAAGTATTCTCTTCATGTAATAGAACAAGCCAGGTTCTTTACTTTCTCGCATCCTTTCACTTTGTTCAAATTTTAGTACTTTTTTTCTATGATAGTTATTATTCAGCTAGGCCAGTTGCTAACAGGATGTAGTTCACAGTTACTTTAACTCTCATCAATGTTTTTTTGGGAGGTGGGGGGGGGGAACACAGGTGGCCTACAGGGTCTTTGTTTTGCAACCAGTGGAAGCGCAGATTCTTAACCACTTGGACCACCAGGGAATTCCCTCCTCAAATTTTTATTTAGCTCTTTCTTTTTTTTCCTTGTTTGCTTTTTTTGTCTGTTTTTCACTTTTTCGTTTTATTTATTTTTTTCCATTGCTCTCAAATTTTTAAAGTATCATGTATCAACTAAACTTCTAAAATCCAGCACAGTGGCAGTTTCTCTTTATTTTTTTAAAAAGAGATTTATTTTTGGCTGTTCTGGGTCACTGTTGCTGTGCTCGGGCTTTCTCTGATTTCGGGGCGCAGAGGCTACTCCTCCATTGCAGGTTGTAGTGCTCAGGCTTTCATTGCGGTGGAATACAGACTCTAGGGCGTTGAGGCTCATCCGCCAAATAGTGGTACACAGGCTAAGTATTGCCCTGAAGCATGGGGAATCTTCCCAGCAGAAGCAGGGATCAAATCTGTGTTCCCTGCATTGGCAGAAGGATTCTTACCCACTAGACCACCAGGGAAGCCCCAGTTTTTAATTTTTAATTGCTGTTTACCATATTTGTATTAAATGATGTAGAATTTTCTAAAAGACGATAAGAAGTTTGTAATAATACTATGGCACTCTACTAAGTTAGTTTTATGGTTTCCTTATTACATTTATACAGTAAATTAAAATAGTAATTCGGTAGCTGGAATCTAAAAGTTTTAAGTGTATCTAAACTGTTTTTTAGATTTGAATGATGCAAAAATGGGAACTACCTGTTCCAGTTTTACTGAAATGTGTTTCTTACATTTTTAGAGGCTTCGTGATGGAGTGATCAGAGACATTGAAAGGCAAAATCGGAAAAAAGAAAATATTCGTCTTTTGGGAGAACAGATTCTTCTGACTAAGCAGCTTGAAGCAGAAAGAGAGAAAAGGGTGTTGGCCAAGGGATCTCAAGAAACGTGACTTGAAGTGTGTGTGAAATACTGATGAAAGAGACAGCGTTCAATGTGTGTGTTGATGGAGAACAGCTTAGTGAAATCTTTTTGGCTCCCTGTCCTTTTAAACTTGATCAGAAAAGGACAATGGCTCATATATTCTAATGTCTTTAGAGCCCCTTGTGTCTGAGTAGAGGTGGGCAGGCACCCTTCTGAGAGTTTCTGTTCGTGTGGTCAGCGAGGAGCCCTTCAAGCTTGGTGTCCAGGGATTGGGGTTGTTCCTGAGAACCCTGACCCTGTGAGCCAGGAGGGATGGAGGGTAGCATCCACTTGAGCGGTTTGATCAGTCGGCACGACGATGAAGCCACAAGAACATCAACCTCGGAGGGGCTGGAGGAGGGGGAGGTGGAGGGGGAGACCCTGCTGATCGTGGAGTCGGAGGACCAGGCATCTGTGGATTTGTCTCACGACCAGAGCGGGGACTCCCTCAACAGTGATGAAGGGGACGTGTCGTGGATGGAGGAGCAGCTGTCTTACTTCTGTGACAAGTGCCAGAAGTGGATCCCGGCCAGTAAGGAGCTTCTCCTTTCCTTTGCTCTGTCAGTTCCTGTGGGAAGATGTGTTTTCCTAACCTGTGAAAGAAACAGGAATGTGAAGCAGATCTAAATAAAAAGATAACTCTTAAATTTATTACTAGTTTAGTTGCTTAACTGCAGGTTTACATAAAACATAGACACATTTGTCCTAATAAATATGACTGCCAAGCTCTATCACTTTGTTAAATTAACGTTCTTGATTGCCACCCAATAAAAATTAGAAATTCTGTGTGACTTAAAGAATCAGCTGCATTTTTCTATCAGGGTCATATTATTGTGGATTTACAACCAAATTCTAGGCCCAGCATAGAGCTGAAGTTCAGACTTATAACTTGGGTAATATTTAACTTACATGGAAAACAACTGTGATAGTTTGCTGTTATAAGGAGTTAGCAGATTAAAATTGTGTTGCTCCTGTTTCTGGTGTTTTCTACTTGCTGGCTTCCTTGATCTGCTGGCAGTAAATACACACACATACCAGGATATCCTTTGCCAGACATCAGGGCTCTTACCGAAGCGGGGCTTTTCCATTAGATGGAGACTAGTAAAGACACATGTATTGGAGGAGTACTCTGTGTAATGGAACCTGTAATCAGGTCAGAGAAATTTAGATGTGTGTGTGTGTATTTTGTTGTGAACTGGGTCATTTTCTGGTATGTAGAGATGTTTTTAAGATGGATTCAGCTATTCATATTCCTATTTACTATTTAATAAAGTAACACCATTTTCACAGAAAGCAGACCTAAAATTTACTACCTATAAGCTAGTTTTGGGGGCTTCCCAGGTGGCTCAGGAGTAAAGAATCCACCTGCCAGTGCAGGAGACATGGATTTAATCCCTAGGTCAAGTAGATCCCCTGGAGTAGGAAATGGCAGCCCATTCTAGTTATCTTGCCTGGAAAATACCATGGACAGAGGAGCCTGATGGGCTGCAGTCCGTGAAGTCACAAAGAGTCGGACATGACTGAGTACATATGAGCACGCGCGCACATACCAAACACACTAGATTGTTTTTGCTCTTGAGTCATCTCTGCTTGTACATCCAGGGTTCTGAATGGCTGGGTGGCCTGGGTGGCTCTCTCCTATCCTCACAGCCTACACTAAACTGCCCTTCCTGCTGGGTACCTGCAACTGCTCCAGCCTCTCCTTCATGTCCTCTTCTCCCCAGAGAGAATCCCCACAGAGCTCTGCAGCTGGGGTGAGGTGAGGTGAACTTTTCGTTCTCCACAAGCAGGTCTTCTCCCTGGGACTTTGCACATGTAAATTTCCTTTGTGCAATATGTGTGTTTGCAGCCTCTAACCTCCCCACACCCCCAGCACCTTTTTTCACCTGCCAATTCTAACCATCCTTCAGGCCCCGGTGCCCCCACTTTTTCCAGCTCTCTTGTCTTCCTAGTGTAGGTTGTCATCTCTTTTATATGCCCTCATGTTGCGCTATTAAGCCCATCACATTCCACTCCAGGGGTCTTCATGTCTCCCAGAGCTTCAGCATCCCCTGGGGAACTTCAGAAAATGCCCTGCATCTAGAGGTTGATTAACTTTGTGTGGGACAAGCCCAGGCATATTAAAACAAACAGCTTCTTGGGTGGTTCTGATACACAGGATGGAGAGCGCTGTGATGCTGTTTCCTGCTTGCCCCTGTGCCCTTCGCAGCAGCTGTAAGCCTCTGAGGGCGCTCAGCACATCTGCCCTGGGCAGCCTGTTCCCAGTTCCTAGCCCAATGGCACAGGGGGAGCTCATCTACTTCTTGCAGGATATGTGAGGAGACCTGTAGGAGTCAGGAATGTTAACAGTTGGAACAGCCAGTGAAGACAGTCCTACCTATTTTCCCAATGTCTTTCTTCTGAAAGTCAGGGAACCAAGGATCTATCTTACTGGGCATGCACTTGATGTTAGAAGAATAACCTGCTGACTTGGGTTGGCTGAAAGAAAAATGGAAAACAGCCTGGGAAACTTGGAAAATGGTTGGTAAACTGCTTAAACCTTTGGTTACCTCTGTTCTAGTGATGTACCTTTTTGGTTTTCTCCTAGGTCAGCTGAGGGAACAGCTCAGTTACCTCAAGGGCGATAATTTTTTTAGGTTTACCTGTTCCGATTGCTCAGAAGATGGCAAGGAGCAGTATGAGAGGCTGAAGCTGACATGGCAGCAAGTGAGTAAAAGGACTTCCTCTAGAGTTTGTGAGGTTGGTCTGCCCCAGATTTATTGGAGTCATTGTCTAGAGAATGAGGAACTTACATATGAGCTTTTAAGTTGTTTTGAGGATCACTTTATTTCACAATGAAAATCATACTGCATATGTGGAGAAAAGAGTTCTTAGTAAAATTACTCACTGCCAACTTAGCACACTGGGTTTGAGATTCTTGAAAATCTCACCCACACAGTTTCATTTATATATAATACCAAATTCTGATTTTAATCGAAGAGGTTCACATTTTTCTGGCAGCTGTTTTTAGAAAAACAAAACCATTCTAAAAAAATGTGAAGACTGTGAGTCACTACACTGTACACCTGAAACCAACACTATTGTAAAGCAATGGTGCTTCAATTAAAAAGCAAGTGAAGTTGGCCAACCTTACCCTGCTCAACTGTAGCCTGAATAGTATCTTTTAACTGATCTCCAGGTTGTGTTAACTGGTGGGGGGGGTTGTTTTTATATTAATATGTTTATAGCAAGGCACTAATGGTATATGTAGCCTTTTAAGTTCTGAAAACAATGAATTAGACATCACTTGTGGCTCAGCTGGTGAAGAATCCGCCTGCAATGTGGGAGACCTGGGTTCCATCCCTGGGTTGGGAAGATCCCCTGGAGGAGGGAAAGGCTACCTACTCCAGTATTCTGGCCTGGAGAATTCCATGGATGGTATAGTCCATGGGGTCACAAAGAGTTGGACACAACTAAGTGACTTCCACTTTCATTTTTACTCAGTTTTTATGTTTATTCTTTTAACAAATACTGAGTGCATACCATGCACCAGGCACCGTTCTAGGCCTGGAGAGTAGAGTCTAGTCAAGACTAGCTAATTCTCATCTAGCTCTTTCTTTTCTATGGTGAATGAGACAGCCAAGACAGCCCCAGGCAGCTGACTTTCTGGACATTTATTTTAGATGATAAGCAGACAAATACATAGGTTAATTATCCTTAGCACTTTTTACTATGAGGGGAAATAAACAGTATAATGAGAAGGTGATTTTATGTTATACCCTCTAAGTCACTTATGATGTCCTTATAGATTATAGTTGTGTTTGCAGCCTGGGGCTGTCATCTTAATTATCGTTGCTTTTGTTAGGACATCTAATGAAATCTGTCGGTGGTGGTTTTAGGTAGCCTTTTTTGACTTGCCTGAAAATATGTGAGTAGAGAATGAAGCTTGTACTGAGGATGTTAACAGTCTAATGAATATTATAACTGGTATTGTTTTTTTTTTCAAAGCATACATGGAATACTTTTTCTTGACAAGATCAGATTAATATTAGTATTATTCTGATGTGTGCACACATAGACAGATTTGGAATTATGGAAAGATTCTCTCCTTAAATTCTCTGTCCCCTTTTCAGTTTCACTGGCCCAAAATTACTCATTATTTTTATAAGGATGAAAACATGGTTTTGAATAGCGTGTATAGCTTCTTGTCCCTTTATGACTACAAAACTTTCTTTAGATGAGAAGAAAAATGTCTGAAAGGACAGTCACTGAAAATTTTAAAAAAGATTATTTCTTGATGGTAGATTTAAAATGATTTTTTACTTCCTTTTTTGTTCTTTTCTATACAGTGTATTATTTATATTTCTCGAAAATACATCCCCATTTGGGGCTGTGATTGTATTACCTGTGAAATACACGGTTGGGCCAGATGTGGTGGAGTTGGGGGTGTTGTACTCTCTGAGGATACGCAGGGCAGCCAGGCCTGTCAGGTCTCTGCCCCTTGTCCATGTCAGTTTCATCTCTGGAGAAGTTGGCCATGGCTGAGAAAGGCTAAACCTAGAGTAGATGGTACCTCATGTTGTCTTTAGCTCTGGAATTCTGATAGTCTCTTGTTTCTGCCTCTGAAGGGCTTAGAAAGTGTATGTGCAGGGGCGATGCTCAGAATGTTTAGTAAAGGTCAGCACTGTCCATCAGCAGTGCCAGCTGGAGCAGGCCCTGGGGCCTCCTGATGCCTGTGGTTAACACGGCATTTAGTGCTGCCTTTGAGTGATGGAGGGGGTGGGGATGGGGGTGCTTAGGACAGTCCTTATTCGTCACCAGCTCAGCCACACCGCAGCCTCGTGTTGGTGACACATGAGGAGCAAGTGCACGTGATTACAAGTCTCAGTGATGCTCATCTGTGGAAAGCAAACAGGAAGTAGGGTTCTATACTGAAGATTCTCCAGGGTGTTATCCTTCCCCTCCCCTGATGCCCACTCAAACAGCAAACTTTCCTCCTGTTGGTGCTTTTCTCCCAACCTGTGCACTTGTGTTCCAGGTGGTCGTGCTGGCGATGTACAACCTGTCCCTGGAAGGCAGCGGGAGGCAGGGCTATTTCCGGTGGAAGGAAGACATCTGCGCCTTTATCGAGAAACACTGGACTTTTCTATTAGGAAATAGGTAATGTGACTTTTAAAAGTCTTATCTTTGAATGAAGATGTAAAGAACAAAATACATGTGACTTAAGACAGCCTAATGCAAGCCTTTAGAGCTTTAGCGTATACACTTGCAGCAGTTCCTAAGAATTTTTTAATCCAGAAGATGATTTCACTTCATGTTAACAATCTCAGCAGAGGTGGGTATAATTACCGGCATAGACATAAGTGTAGGTTTCCATACTTCTTACCCTACATCCGGGGGAAACTGCTGGTTTCTACTGAGCAAGAAGATGTTTGAACAGATTCTTAGACTGTTGAAAAACAGAGTTTGATTAAATGAGGCTGTTTAATAGCTGGGTGGGTGACTAATTTGAGGACAGGCGACTATTATGTCCTTTTAGAATCAGTACCTTATAGGAGGTCAGAAGAAGAGAAATAATGGCAGTTATTGACTGGACTCATTGAACTTGCTCTTTGTTAATTACTAGTGTTTGTCTTCATTAGCTCTGGAAGGTAGAAACCGTTGTGTACTTTTTGGTGTTCATGACACTTTGCCAGGTCTGGCAGATTCACATACATGTGGTTTATTCATTTGTTACTCTTTTTTTTTACTTCTTTATTTATTATTTTTGGCTATGCTGGGTCTTTGTTGCTGCATAGGCTTTCTCTAGTTGCAGTGAGCATGGGGCTATTCTCTAGTTTCAGTGCTTGGGCTTCTCGTTGCAGAGGCTTCTCTTGCTGTGAAGCTAGGGCACACAGGCTCCAGTAGTTGTGGTTCCTGGGTTCTAGAGCATGGGTTCAGTAGTCCTGGCACATGAAGTTAGTTGCTTTGTCAGGGGGACCTTCCTGGACCAGAGACTGAACCCGTACTTCCTGCATTGGCAGGTGGATTCCTCATCACTGAGCCATCAGGGAAGCTCCATATTGCTATTTTTAAATGGATAAGTGACAAGGACCACTGCTGTATAGCACAGGAAACTCTGCTCAATATTCTATAGCAACCTAGTTGGGAAAAGAATTTGAAAAAGAATAGATACATGTATATGCATAACTGAATCACTTTACTGTATACCTGAAATTAATACAACATTGTTAATCAACTGTACTCAAATATAAAATAAAAAGTTAAAAAAATAGATACAGACACTTTGGAGCTGACTTAATATGAAGTATATTGCATTCCCTGCAAGATGGTACCTGTATATTCTAAGCAATATGTTTTGGGTGCCCAGTTGCTCAGTTATGTCTGACTCTTTGTAACCCCATGGACTGTAGCCAGCCAGGCTCCTCTGTCCATGGAATTTTCCAGGGGAGAATACTGGAGTGGGTTGCCATTTCCTACTCCACATTCATTACTCTTTTTCATCATGATGCTTTGAGTTTGCCCTTCCTTCAAGACTTGCTCCTTGGGTCATCAGATGTAGGGATGCCAGGCCACAGACATCCAGACCAGACATTGAAGCTGAAGGAACATGTGCATCGAGCAAGATTTTCATTGCTCTTGGGTTTAGCAAGTTGGCAGCTGCATTGGCAGATTGTTTGAGACTGTGATTGTTAGTTGCCTTCTGAAGTCCTGGGTGAGATGCACGAATCCTGTAGATTTGGGTCAATATGGACATGATAAAGGTGGGCACAGGGAGTTTGTGCCTGTCCTCGCCCGTGTCCTCAGGTGCCAAGAAGTCACAGCTGTGCCAGAGTTGGTGCGGAATCGGGGAGGGGTGACCGTCTGCAGGCTGCAGAGAAATAGATGAGGAGAAATAGATTCAGTGCCTTTTTACAAAAGGAGCTCTTTTTGTTCTGGAGATACTTAATGGTACTAAGAAAAGAGTTGACAGTTTAACTGGTTCTTTTTCTTAAGGAAAGGAAATCTGTTGTCTTAGTTTAATGATTTAGGTCTATTTATGGAACTTAATACACCCTATTTATAAGGGGCAAGGAAGGGAAAAAACTGATAAAATTAGATCTTGGCAGGTTTTCATGGTCAGTGCTGTTCTACTTGGTGGATTGTCCTCTGGAAGAAGCTGGACCATAAATTACAGTCCATTTGGTCAGTTTTAGCTCTGAGTACAGTAGTGTCTAATGATCTCACACCCTTCAGCCCTGTGACAGACAGCCACACATGCGTTCCGGGAGCAGCTTGGCATAGTGTGGGGTCTGGGTGGACACACAGGACGTGTCCTCCAATCATATCTGTGCTCTGATCTCCTGCTGCTGCTTCTGATCACAGAAGTGCTGACAAAGGGGTAGGCAGCCTTTGTCATTGTACCTCCCCTCACTGTTGCAGGCCCCACCCCTCTGGCTGGATTGACTTTAAAGGAACTTAAGGGCTGGCACCTTCTTCCCCTCCTTCACTTTCCTCTTTGACCCTCTTTTGGAGCCAGACATTGAAGACTGCAGATGTTCGAAAGCAACCACCTATACAGGGGCGATTAGTCTCCATGCATGCCCTGGGGAAGGCACAGACTTAGACTTGAGCCAAGAGGACCTTGAGTTTTTGGTCCAGCTGATTTCTGGCCCAGATACAGCCTGCAGCTGTCATGTCCAGTGAACCCTGGGGAAAGAGGAAAGGCTGATGTCCAAATGTCTGATGTTTGTTTTCAACAGACAAACTCTAAGGAATACAGAGAACCAGAAAGTATGACCCGTTTGAAGGGAAAAATAAACTAACTTGAAACTGTCCCTGAAGAAGGACTTAATGGTGGATTTACTAGTCAAAGACTTTAGAACAGCTTAGAGATGCCCAGAGAACTAAAGGAAGAGGTGGGAAACATCAGGCAACAAGGTATGAATGAAACAGAAATATCATCAAAGAGATAGAAAAGTTAAGTAAATAAAAAAGAAGTTCTGGAGCTGAGAAGTACAATAACTGAAATGGGAAATTCACTAGAGGGATTTGAAGCCAAATAGGACAATGGGAAGAAACGTGAACAGAGCTCCAGAAACCTGTGGAGTGGGTTCCCCCAGTCAGACCTCTGGGCTGTGGGGCCTGGGGTCTGGAAGATTCAAAACCAGGTGAGATGGTGGCAGAAGAGAGGTACTCTTGGGCCAGAGGCTGGGGGTCATTCTCCCATCTCAGTGCTTAGGCCCTTTCTAGTCTTTTTGTTTTTTGTGAGGTTCTTTTGGTTTGTCTATATTTGTTAGTATATCTCTGTTCTTAAGGATACCTTTCAGCAGTATTTTACATCTGTTAGACTGGCCTTTGTATGAAAGTCTATTTTTCAGGATTTCTGGTCATTGGTTTATGTTTTTGAGGTAGAAATAGAACACTTTCCTTAAATAATAGACCAATTTTTTACAGGAACCTGAATTGTTGACATTTTGTATGCTGTGCGTGCTCAGTCGTGTCCCCACAATTCTATGTAACCCCATGGACTGTAGGCCACCAGGATTTCCTAGCAAGAATGCTTGAGTGGGTTGCTATTTCCTGCTCCATGGAGTCTCCCTGACTCAGGGATCCAACCTGTGTCTGCTGCATTGGCAGGCAGATTCTTTACCACTGTGCCACCTGGGAAGCCCCAGTTGACATTTTACATATTTAAAATTTTTGATGTATACACTCTAGTGTAGTTATTTTAAAATGCTTGTTGTGTTTTGGTTGGGGGGTGGGGGGCTTGGTCAGAGTTGATTATTCCCCTGAGGTTAGACTCTGTGTTTGTGGGACATACCATATAGTTTTATTCCTCCTCTGCTACATGAAGGCAGATAGCAGAATGAGGGATGCCTCTGACTCTGCGGGTAAAATGAACCTCTTACCAGGGCTAAGGACTCTGCTGCTTGCTTTCCAGAGTCTTGGTTTAACTCACACATATAAGCTGCTGCCGCTGCTGCTAATAACTTACTTCAGTCATGTCCGACTCTGTGCGACCCCATGGACAGCAGCCCACCAGGCTCCTCTGTCCACAGGATTCTCCAGGCAAGACTACTGGAGTGGGTTGCCATTTCCTTCTCATACATAAAAGCAGCTCAAGTTAAATAAAATTAGCCAGTTGTTGTTTAGTTGCTAAGTTGTGTCAGACTCCATGGATTAGCCCGCCAGGATTTCCCAGGTGAGAATGCTGGAGTGGGTTGCCATTTCCTGCTCTAAGGGATCTTCCCAACTGGAACTCTATAATCCTGTGGATTCTGATAAGAAGTGTTTTATGAGCTCTGTTTTATGGCATTATTCCATTTAATCCCCTCAGCAGCCTTGCAAGTTTTATTATCCTGATTCTAAAGATGAGGAACCTGAGGCAGCTATTAATAGGAGTGGTGGGATTTGAAGCCATACAGACCCCTGTGCCTTTCCCTTACCTGAGGAGCTCTGTTCTTTCAAAGAGGCAGGTCCTGTAGCCCATCCCAGACTTGGAGGCAGAGACTGCACCTTCTAGGTAAGAAGAGAGTCGTAAAGCCGATAATTTTTAAATCCTCGGGCTCTCAGGAAGAAGACCTCCACCTGGTGGAGCACGGTCGCTGGCTGCCTCAGCGTGGGGAGCCCCATGTACTTCCGCTCGGGGGCTCAGGAGTTTGGAGAACCAGGATGGTGGAAGCTCGTCCACAACAGGCCCCCGACCCTGAAACCTGAGGGAGAGAAGCTGTCCGCCTCCGCTCTGAAAGTGAAAGGTACTGTTGTGAGCCCGGAAATGCCAGTGTAGACGACCCATTTTTACCAGGCGCGGCACCGCGGCCTCCCTGGAGCTGCTCTGCTCCACAGTTTTCTTCTAACACAGGTTTTCATGCCATAAAAAAATAGTGTACAAAAATATTTTGTAACTTCCTAATCAAGAAATCCCCTAAACAGAGGAGCCTGGTGCGCTACGGTCCATGGAGTTGCAAAAGAGTCAGACACGACTTAGGAACTTTATAAATTTCCTTTGGTATCTGAAAGGTTGTCTATTTTCAGTCAGTTTTTTTATGTTTTTAACCTTTTTAGTATGGAAAATGTTAAAAATACAGATGTGAAGAGAGTCATGTAGTGAATCCCTTCACACCTTTGTCTTCACTTTAGCTGTTAAAATCTCTCTTTATCTCGTTTATCTGGGCCCCTGGGAGCTTCCTCCCAGCCCTGCACCCATCCACACCCTTGGGTTATTTAGAAGCAACTTCCAGGTATCAGCAGTTCCTTCTTAAATATTTCATTATTAGCCATAAGAATTCTTTACTGTAACCTCACCATAATAGCATTTTCTCACTTATAAAAAACTAATAGTAGCTCCTTACTCACATATTGATCTGATTTTTTTAATCTAAAATTGTTTTAATAATGAACTTCTAACTTTTTAACAGTATAACTGGGATTAAATCATATAGTATTGAAGCTGTAAAGTCTGAAAGTCCCTCTCCCACCTCCCGCAGCTTAACTTCAGTGGAGCCACTGTTGTCTCTTGTGAGTGCTTCTAGAAGTCTTCTTTTTATATTTAAGCATTTTCTTAAAAAAAAAAAACCAAAAAACTGGTTCATACCATATTACCTCTTCTCTATTTTTTCCACACTCACCAGTATATCTTGGCCATCTTTCCATAGCAGTACATGTAGATCTGTCCTGTTTCTTTTATTTCATTGCATTTCACTGAGCATGATAACTTAACTAAACCATTACCCTGTTGATGCACATTTTGGTTATTGCTATCGTTTTTGTTATTTAAACAATACTGTAATTATATACATTGGCCAATATTTTGTGATAAATTCCTGGAAATAGGTGATTGTATCAAAGGGCATATATTTATTCAAAAATTTAGTCACTTACCAAATTACTCTCCAAAAAGATGTGATAAACTTTATGTTCTACCAAAAAGACAATGAAAATACCCATTTCCCTCTGTGCTCTCTGAGCATTTTCAAACTTTTAGGGTTAGTCAGTCAATCGTGTCCAACTCTTTGTGACCCCATGGACTGTAGCCCGCCAGGCTCCTCCGTCCATGGAATTCTCCAGGTAAGAATACCGGAGCAAGTTGCCATTCCCTTCTCCAGGGGATCTTCCTGACACAGGGATTGAACCCAAGCCTCTTGCATTGCAGACTCTTTATCATCCTTGAGCCATCCCAGTTTCTAAACTTTTAAACTTTACCAGTTCCAATAAGTGAAAGACAGTGTGGAAGTGTTTGTATTTACATTATAATTCCTTTTTCCTGGTTAAGAGAAATCTTAATCTTAGGGCATTCATTGAACATTTCTCTTTCTATGGTAGTAGTAGATTCACAATAAGTTAGTAAAAGTAGCTAACGCTGAATTGGCATTTAAAATTTTAGCTCCTTTGTTCTTCACCAGCAGCCTCCAAACCAACTTTAGATCCCATCATCACCGTTGAGGGACTTAGAAAGCGAGCGAGTCGGAATCCTGTGGAATCTGCCATGGAACTGAAAGAGAAAAGGTCTCGGACTCAGGAAGCCAAGGACATCAGGAGAGCCCAGAAGGAGGCAGCTGGCTTTGCTGACCGGAGCAGCTCTTCCACGCCTGTCAAATTCATCAGCCGAGGCCGCAGGCCCGACATGATTCTGGAGAAGGGAGAAGTCATCGACTTTTCGTCCCTGAGCTCCTCGGACCGCACCCCACTCACGAGCCCATCGCCCTCGCCATCCCTGGACTTCTCCGCCCCAGGGACCCCAGCCTCTCACTCAGCCACACCCAGCCTGCTTTCGGAAGCCGACCTCATTCCAGACGTGATGCCGCCACAGGCCTTGTTTCACGGTGAGCCATTGTCCTGGGGCCTCAGGGCCTGTGTGGCCCTGGGGGTGGTGTGTACACTCTCCCTGGGGGTCGGTGGGGCCAAATTTCCTCACCTGCTTTGTGCTCCTCACAGATGATGATGAAATGGAAGGGGACGGTGTCATAGACCCTGGGATGGAGTACGTCCCGCCCCCTGCCGGGACGGCCACCTCAGGGACAGGGCTCGGAGGCAGAAAGAAGGTCAGGGCCCCCGAGCAGATCAAGCAGGAGGTGGAGAGTGAGGAGGAGAAGCCCGACAGGATGGACATTGACAGTGAGGACACAGACTCCAACACGTCCTTGCAGACCAGGGCTCGAGAGAAGAGGAAACCTGTGCTGGAGAAGGACCGGAAGCCCAAGGGGCCCAAGTTCACCCCCGTGAGCATTTATGAGGAGAAGCTGCTCCTCAGGCGGCTGGAGGCCTGTCCCGGAGCCGTGGCCATGACCCCTGAGGCCCGGCGGCTGAAGCGGAAGCTGATCGTCCGGCAGGCAAAGAGGGACCGGGGGCTGCCGCTCTTTGACCTGGACCAGGTCGTGAACGCAGCACTCCTGTTAGTGGACGGAATTTACGGGGCCAAGGACAGTGTTGTTTCCAGGCTTCCAGCTGGACAGGCCACGTACAGGACCACCTGTCAGGACTTTAGAATCCTTGACCGGTACCAGGTGGGTGTCGTCTCGCTCTCCAACTCCTGGCACTGTGGCTCCGTGATGCGTACAGGAGAATGGAAGAACAGTGAGGGGAGAAGTGCAAAGACGGCTGGGCTGTGTTTATTTCAGTTGTCCAGCATGAACATTCTTGAATACATCTGAGTTTGGGTTTCTGTTTTCCTTCTGGGTATTCTAGACAGAACCTAGACATTCTCTTCATATCTCTTAGTCTCCGAGGGCGGCTACTCATGGTCTGGGTTGTAGCTTTGATTGGCAGGCTTGTTGAGGATGTACAGTGTGCCAGTGTACTGGACACTCAGCTGAGCAGGAGCGAAGGCGAGGTTCCATCTGTGTAGTTAGGAGACACCCTGCAGGAAGAGCAGCAGGTCAGCATGGTGTCTGCGTGGCTGGAGGACACTGGTGTGTGAGTGCTCGGGGACAGGTGATTCCACCACAAGGGCCGGACTCCACTTTCCCATGGCAGGAGCCTGCCAGCCTCTCTCCCTGTGTCTTGCTGGCATTGCTGCTAACCATTCCTTAACTAGTTCTGCTATTCTGATGGCTGTAAAATTAAGTCTTGGGGGTTTTTTTGTTTGTTTTTTGGGTGCATTTCTTTGATTGCTGATGAAGTTAAACATTCTCCTGTTTCCTGGTTGTTTGTGTATTGTGTGTCTGGACTGTTTGCACGTTTTCCTGTCTTCTTTAGTGGTCTGGCCTTTTACCTATCTTCTCTGGACACTGGTGGGGTGTGGACTTTGCTGCTGGTATTCTGGTTACCCAGCGCTGCACTGCGTGTGGGGCTGTTCTTCCCGGTGCTGGGCCTTTGCCTATGGACCTTTCCATTTGAAATGCTTGTTCTTGAGTTCTGGAATTTCCTGGCATCTATTTCTGTCTGTTTGGAGCACTCCTATTATTTGGCTATTGGATCTTTTTGACCAGAGGTTTGCAAGCCTTTTCTGTGAGTGGTCAGAAAGTAAGCAGCTGTAACTTTGCTAGCTAGCTCTGCTTTGTGGTGTGAGGGCAGCTCATACATGACGTGTGATGAAAGGGCATCACTGTGCGCCAGAAACAGTATGTACAACCCGGATTTGGTCTCCGGGTTTTGTAGTTTCCAAAGACCTTCACTCCAGCTGGATCCCTGTAATTCTTTTCCCTGTTTCTCCTTCCTGGGAAGCCGTAACCTGCCTGCCTGCATCTTAGGAACCTCGTGGAGAGAGCCAGGGGCTGACCATGCAGTTGTTAAACTTCCCTTGAGTCTCCCTGTTTTCTGGACAGAACTTCTACACTTGGCTGCATCAGAATCTCTCATTGAAGCCTCCAGAGAGTCTGGTCTGCCCTGAAGGAAGAGGTTGTTTCTGTATGTGGATGGCAGAAGTGTCTTTGGAGCTTTAATACCCCTTGACCCAAGAGACCCTCAGTCCATGGCCCCCTGCCTGCTCTTAGCTTCAGTTGGACCTGATGTCCCTGTTGCCTTGCTGACCTGAGGCACTGGCTCTGGCCTGTCCTCAACGGCCATCTTAGGTTTGGGCTCTCTTGGTCTTAGTCACTTGCCACTTATTCATATGCTTTTGTTGCTGTCATCTGCTCACCTGTTCTTTGTTCCTTTTAATCCCTAAACTTAACTGTTAAAATTATGAAAGGCATTGTACCCATATAAGAACATACATGGGTATAGTTTAGAGGTTAATAAGATCAATAACTATGAATCTAGCTCCTGGGTTAAGAAACAGGGCGTTAAAACCACCTTAATTCTGCAGACTGCCCACTCCCCCAGAGGAAGTGACTCTCTGACTTTTAGTGTTAACCTTCCTCTGCCTTTTTAAACTCTTTATGCATGAACAGTGTAGGAAGCATGGCTGGAGCCATGTGAGGACATTGCTGCTGTCAGATGAAGGCTTCTGGACGGAGACAGGCTTAATGGGTTTTGTGGGTCACTGATGCAGACTGAATTATGTCCCCACAAGTGTGTATTGTCCTGACTCCTGGTGCCTGTGCATGTGACCTCACGTGGAAATAGGGCCTTTGCAGATATAAGTAGTTAAGCTGAGGTTGCATGGGGCAAAGTGGGCCCTTAGCCCAGCGTGACTGGTGTCCTTCTAAGAACAGGAGAGACGCCCTGTGATGGCCCAGGCAGCGGTTCGAGCAGTGCGTCTGCAGAGCTGAGGGGCACAGGCCTTGAGGCCACACCAGAAGCTGAGAGAAGGGCCTGGGATAGGTTGTCCCTTGGAGCCTCAGAGAGCACAGCCCTGCTGAGGGGCCTTACTGCTCCGCACACAGCTTTTACCTTCACCTTAGTTCTCTACCTGGCTTATTCCTGGTTCCAGACAAAACTGGTGCTGCTGCCTGCATTGTAAGAGGATTCTGCAGTACAGGTTGGGCTGGTTCTCACTTCACCCAAAGGCAGCTCCAGATCCTGGCTTGAAATCTCTTAATTTTTTATCTATCTGCTTCCCAGTTACTGTGGTTTCTTCTAATCTTTTTGTTCTTGTGTGTTTGTCTTTTAATTTATTTTTAAAGTCTATTTCTATAGTTGTGGTGGGGTTTTGGGAAGAAGTAAAATTAAATGTTTGTGTTTCATCCTCATCTTAACCTGGAATATTAGTATCACTTTAATATAGTTACATAGGGGAGCAGCCATAAATGCGTTTGTTCAATCCACTTGCCTTCTCGTCCTCTGATCAGTATATTCATAGCTGTTAACTGTCCCTGTGATATTTTAGCCATTACTCGTGACTTTTGAAATGATGTGACTCTTTTTATAGTTCAGTATCTAGTGTTTTGCAATTTTTGTTACCCTTTTCTCTTAACCCAAGAGTTATTTAGTGCTAAATAACTCTTAGTTTTCAGATATGTGAGAATTTTTATACTATCTTTTAGTAATTGATTTAATTTCTAATCAGATTATGTTGTAGTCAGAGAAAACAGTCTATGTGACATTGATTTTTTTCTATAGAGAAAATCATATGTTCCATTTTTATTCTTTTTATAGGTCCTAACTTAAGACATGTATTTCTTTTTCTGTATTATTTTTTTAATATTACCAAGTGATCCTTGCCCTGCAAACAAAAAGCTGCCTCTGCCTGCTCTCATTTTTCTTTTTTCCATTGTGTTGCTTATTTAGTTGACAATAAACCTCGCTAAACTTAAACTTTTCATTCAGCCTCACTTCCCATCATTTCTTCCAGGTTAATTTCTTGCTGAAGCACTTCTTGTAACAGTTCTTAAAATGTGGCCTTTTTGAGGTTCAGAACATCCTCACTCTTTCATTTCAGTGATAGCATAGCTAGATATAAAATTGTCATTTTTTTCCCGGTTAACATTTAGCATCACCACTCCATCATCACCTCACTACCAGCTTGTTCCTGGAGCTGCATTGTCATTCTTAATGCTTGCTTCTTTATAGGTGGTCTTTTTTTTTTTATTCTCCTATGCCCTGGAAGCTTTCAGAGTTTTCTCTTTGTTTTTGATATTTATTTGTATTCACACACTTTAAGTGCTTTTGCTCTCCTTTATCTTGCCCTGCACCTCTGCCCTTTTGTTACAGGTGACCGATAGGCTTCTTAACATTTATCCTCCTCATTCTGTGAGCTCCTTGGATCTGTGGCTTTGGTATGGTGTCTGATTAACTTGGGGAAATTCTCAGCTATTATCATTTCAGGTATTTCTTCTATCCCATGTGCTCCTCTTGCTATTCTCATCATGCATATATTACACTTTTAGAAGTTACGCCACAGTTTTTAGACATTCTGTTCCTTTCTCAGGGGAGAGGGGTGGTTTCGCCTTTTTTTTCCTCTCTGCTTTTCAATTTTGGCAGTGGGTCTCAGGAATGGGCTTAAAGTATTCGGAAAACCATGTTGAAAACAGATGTGCTGTCATCCAGGCTCTGTTGTTCCATTTACAGAGCACAGGCTGTGTAGATGGAGCATAAATCAGACGGTGAGGGAGCACTGGCTTCAGTTTAACACCGCCAGCTACATTAACCCCTCCTCATAAGAGAGTCAGCCTAAGAGAAAAAAAGAATCAGCCTGTCCTTTGAAGCTTTGAAGCCTGAAGCCAGGCACTGACTTCTCTCTAGTTATTAAAGTCCCAGATGGCAGCTTCTTCCAGGGGACAGCTGTTCCATCTACACTGACAGTCTGTTGTTCAGTGCAGCTACCTTCTGTCACTATCTCACCTAAGTCTTCTGTGTGACTTGCCACTGCTTCTGCATCAGCACTTGCACTTCTGTTGTGGAAACAGATGGCTTTTTGCCTTAAACCTCATGAACCTTAAACCTCTACAAGCCTCAAACTTTTCTCCTGCAGCTTCCTCACCTCTCAGCCTTCATGGAATTGAAGGGAGTTAGGGCCTGGCCCTGGATTAGACAATGACTTAAGACAGAGGAGGTCCCCAACACCGGGAGCAGGGAGATGACAGTACTCAACCAGCAGGGACATTTCCTACGAGCGCCATGGGGAGTGGGGGTGGGGGGTAAACTGCACCTTTTGTGGAGGTGATGCTTGAACCACTTCCTGTCCGCAGGTGGAGCCAGTCCAGGAAGGTTCAGGGAAGGAAGGCCTCAAGGCAGGATTTCATTTGGCATGTGGGGTGGGAATGTCTTAACGGTGGAGGACCAGGCCCATGGGGTTGTGGATCCTGCAGGGTGTGAGACTGGAGTCTGCATTGTATTCTGAATGCACAGCTGGAAGCCACCTAGGAGTTTCAGACCAGGAAGGTAACTTTTATTAGTTTTTTAAAGTAGGCTCTGGCCTTATGTAGAGATGGATGGGGTGACATGAGCATGGCAAGGAGGAGCCCGGTAGGGGGCAGGGGTAGTTCACGGACCAGGCAGAAGCTAAGGATGGTTAACCTGGTGTGGATGCCAGGGAGACAGACGGGGGAGGACTATGCGTATCCGGGGGTCTCACAGACCTTACCTCCACATGCTGACTTGACACTGTTCATAGGCTCAATGGCTGGTATTACCTGTTCTCATATTGCACACCATCCCAAAACTTAGTAGCTTAAAACAATAACTAATTCTTCTGAGTCTGTGGGTTGACTGGGTTCACCTGGGTATTTCTTTTACTTCATGAGCTAAAGGAAAGGGCACCCTGTGGCTCCACTTAGCTTGGTCCGCGAGAGCCTGTTTACATGTGGCCACCAGCCCTTCAGTGTCCCACCTGGGCACTGCAGCAGCTGGACTCGAGGAGGAAGGAAGCAGAGGCCACTGGCTCCTTATGGCCTGGGCTCAGAGGTCCCAGAATGTTATTTTTTCTGCCATGTTCTGACCGGTCAGGCCTACCCTAGGCCTGCCAGGTTCCAGAGGAGAGGACATTGACTTTGCCTTTTGATACAGGAGATGAGTGTGCTTTCAGGCTCAGGAAGAAACATGGGCTGTACTTGGAAACTGTGTACCCCAAGTTTGAATTTCACTTGAAAACTCAGAGTCCTTGCAGAATTTCAGAGTTGGCTGGCCTCTGAAAGTTTTGGTGTCCAGTTTGGGAAAGTAATCAGAGCAAAATTATTAAGGAAGGAATTCATGCTCTTCCAACAAAGTCATTTTCTAGGCCAAGAGCAAGCTGATTCTACAAAAACAGCTCGGGTTTCTAAACTTTATCCAACCCCTGGCAAGCTGCTTTGTAAATGTACTTTTTAATCTTCTGTCTGAGCTCTTTGCTATGAAACCTAATTGTCCATGTTCTGTTACGACATGACAGAGGGCCCTTGAGCAGCCCTATGTGGAGAGCAGGCATCTGCAGGCCTGTAGGGAGCAGGGACCATGTCCCCTGGACCCTCTGGTCGGTTGTCTCTGCTCACACTATGTTATAGGGATAATAATCTACTTCAGTCCTATTTTTATGAGATTTACTCAGTAGAGACATATTGTAATAAATCCATATACACATGCAGCAGTGATTTCTGCCATGGTAACAGAGACCCTTCATGAGACAGGAGTGTGTGTGTGTGTGTGTGTGTGTGTGTGTGTGTGTGTGTTTTTAAACTATTAAACTGGAATTAGGTTTTCATATCCAGTTGTATGCAAAGATACCTATGAAGTTTTTATGAACCTTAAATTTTCCAGTTAAGTGCTAAGCTCTGTATTTTCTGACACATAAAAATGTCCTAAGTATTACTCATCTGTAGAGATGAAAGCAGCCCTTTGAGTAATTTTATTTTGTATAACTGTCTTTCTCACAGACTGCCTTGCCATCCAGGAAAGGATTCCGGCACCAGAGCACAAAGTTTCTGTACCGTTTAGTGGGATCGGAAGATATGGCTGTGGACCAGAGCATCGTCAGCCCATACACATCTCGGATCCTGAAACCCTACATCAGGTACACAGAGAAGAGCTGTGACCCTAGGTGTGGCACGAGCAGAAGTGCTTGTGGGTTCTGAGCCAGCCCCATCCTCCCCAGATCTGTGAACTGGTATCGGCAAGGACCAGGCCTCTGCTCTGTGGCTAGTCTTGCCCTGAAACAATATACAGCTTGTTTCAACTATTTATTATTGCAGAGAGGTTGGTCCCTTTGAAAGAAATATATAAGGCAAGGATAAGTCAACTCTGTGAGATTTCATTCTGATTATCATACTCATTGTTTTATTTTAAATTTCAAATTGTACATAGTTGTCTGCAAATGGAAACAATGGGACCGTGGGGCCTGTCTGTGGACTGATGATGAGTCTCCCATGTAGGCAGCACCTGGACAGCGAGCTGGCCAGAGAGTTCCCTCCCCCACCCTCACTGGGCTGCGCGTGACTGACAGTTATCTCTGCCACCCCAGTCACATGTCCTCCTGGCCCAGCCCCCCACCCTCCCCCTGGGCAGACCCATGGGTCAGCATACGAGCCTACTCCTTGCCCCAGGGTCCCCAGCTGTCCAGGCGGAGTTGGGCCTTCCTCCCCAGCTCTGTCCTGAGTCAGAGGGTAGAAGTAGGAAGCCGTTTCTGTTTCCGCAGTCCATTCATTAAGGCTCACCAGCACTAGTGGATTTCCTGGCAGGTTCCAATAGGTCTGGTCTGACGAATGTTAGTAGAGATAATTTTAAGTGTCATACCAGAAGAATGCTGTAGCTCTTAAGTCGGCTGACATATAAAGTAATGTGAATTAATTTAAAATTTTGAGCAAATCAAGGAGCATTGTGAATCAAATGGCTGGGAGTAATGGGTATTTTCCTTGCCTTCCGTGCATTTCTTTTCTGGGTTCTGGAGGCGTGATTACGAAACAAAGCCACCCAAACTGCAGCTGCTCTCCCAGATCCGCTCCCACCCGCACAGGGGGGACCCGCACTGGACACCGGAACCAGACGCCCCGCTCGATTACTGTTATGTCCGGCCGAATCACATCCCAACCATAAACTCCATGTGTCAGGAGTTCTTCTGGCCTGGTATGTTCTCCCTATTCAAGCTCAGCAGATCCACCTTCAGCAGTTTTTAAAATTAGTGTGTGTGTCATGTGACCCCAAAACCTTTACTCATATGGTTTCATTCAGTTTGTCTTTGCTCACATAGACAGTTTAAAATATGAACATCTCTTTCTTTCCTAAGATCAGGAAGAAGCGAGCAGTTAAAGCAATAAACAGTGCTGTTTGTTCCTCTTCCCTGTTTGTCTCTGGTTTCAGAAGAAACGGTTCACCTTGTTTCTCCCACATATATCAAGATCCTAGGTTATACCCATCAGCACCACAGGCTGGTGGCTTGGATGTGTCTGGACACTTTTGATGTTTGCTTAATAATTCTGTGTGCTTTGTTTACTTAACTGGTCCTGAATGTTGGTACAGCCAAAAGTTGTTTTTAAAAAGCCAAAAACCCCAATCACAGACTTTGAAAATAATAGAACCAATGCGATTTGTCATCTTATCAGCCTTACCATATTATATATAGTCTCTGAAGTCCTCGATTAAAGGAACACTCTCTCATTGCTAAATATAAGTATGTTCTTTGTGGATCTGTCTTATAGCACTGCTTTGAAATGTAAAGGAAACAATATGTCTTCTAGGGGTTGGATAAGATTTTTGTCAGGATGTCAGTGCATGTGGTGGGGGGTGGGATGGAGCTGAAAGGAACATTCTGGGAGTGTCTGCTTCTTCCTGCCCCTGCGCAAGGTGGCTTCCAAATGATAAGCATGGAATTATGTGATATGTAACTCCTTTATTGTAAAAGTGGCATTTATACCAAAGAGCTTGTCAGTCATCTGTGTATGAGGTAAGGAACATGACAATTTGGGTGGTCTCGGACCTTCCCTTGAGGTCTGGGTATCTCTCGTCTCACCTGAGCCAGATTCCTGACGCAGGACATTGGGGTACATGCCAGCTGGCGCACATGGCCCAGAGGCCAAGCACAAAGCCAGGTGTGTCCAGTTCCAGCCTGCGTGCTCTCTCCTACCCACCCTGTCCTGCTTCCCTTCTTTTAACATATGTACGCAGACCAAACAATGCTAATTTTGGTGTTTATGTGTGGCGCCTGCGATGGTGTCTCTGTCTGCAGTCTGAGTGTTTTTAGCAGGCAGGTGCAGCTGAAGCACAGACTGAACAGCCTGCCCCTCACTCATCCCAGAGCCTGGGCTGACTCTGATTGCCTCTCTCCATAGGTGTCGACCTGTCCGAGTGCCTGCAGTACCCTGACTTCAGCGTGGTCGTCCTCTATAAGAAAGTCATCATCGCCTTTGGCTTCATGGTCCCCGACGTGAAGTACAACGAAGCTTATATTTCGTTTCTGTTTGTCCATCCTGACTGGAGGAGAGCAGGGATCGCGACTTTCATGATTTATCATCTGATTCAGGTCTGTTGTCTCTGCTCACTGTCTGCCCACCTGCCTTGAGCTGCCCTGAAAGGCTTGGAGTGGGCACGGGGCCAGAGCCAGGCAACACCAGGAGAAGGGGAGCCAGCTCTGTCATCCACAAGGTTATTTACACCCAGACAGAAGCCTCACCCCCAAAGAGGTCACTCCTCAGACCCAAGTTTCATGTGTAATAAATAAGACGAGGCGAGTAAAGAGATGAGAGCTTACAACAACACTCAGACCGTCTTTTTTTTTTAATTAACTTTTATTTGGCTGCACCAGGTCTTACTTGCAGCATGTGGTATCTTTGATCTTCATTGCATCAGTCAGACTTTTAGTTGCAGCACATGGGAATCAAATTCCTGGTCATTCCCTGACCAGGAATTGAACCAGGCCCCCTGCATTTGTTGCGTGGAGTCTTAGCCACTGGACCACCCGGGAAGTCCTGGACCGTCCATTTTGTAACTGCTTCTGGTCTTGGAGTCACCACTGCGGTGACTCTGAGAAGTGGGGGTGAACCTGTGATTTTTAGTTCTTAGGTATTTTTAAACATTTTAACAAAACCATTTATCAGGGACTTCCCTGGTGGTCGAGTGATTAAGACTGCACTCCCAAAACAGAGGGTGCAGGTTCCATCCCTGGTGGGGGAACTAGATCCTGCATGCCACCTAGCATGACCAAAACCAAAAAAAAACTCATGCTATCAGTACATTCTGTTATTGCTGCTTGTTTTTAGTTTTACTGTCACTGTGTAAGCTGCTGTGAACCTTCTAAGTAATCCATCCTTTGATGTAACTGTGTCACCTTTGAGGAAGATAGACCATATATTTATATACTAACACCAGAAACACAGGCAAGGTTTTTTTTTTTTTACCCCAGAATTCATCTGGTGACTTACTTAGAAGCCATTCGGTATGCAGCATCGTGTGTCATGTGGGCAAGATTCTTTTTAAATAGGAGATGGTGATTGAATGGTTTTTCCCAGTTTTTAATGGGAAACTCAATAATTCCCACATGTTGGTGTCTGTCCATCTTTGATGAGGCCTCTTAGTATAGGGAGCCTTAAGGACCCTGGGGTTGTAAACCTTCAGGACTCATGAAGTCCACAAGCTCAGCACCTCCTCACTGAAGAGCCAGTTCTGAGTTTATGTAACTTCCGGGGCTCTCTTCTGTGTGGCTAATTAAAGAATCTGAGAACCTGCCTAGCTACAGTAGAACAGACACCCCTCTTTTTCCCCATGGGATAAGGCTGGTGTTGCATGAAGAAACCTCAGTTCTGAGAAGTCTGGGAGTGCTGAGGGTGTCTTGGGATTCGGAATGTCCCTAGAGGGTACCCAGCAGAAGTCTTGAGGTTTCATACCCGGTCACATAACTTGACATCTTTCCTAGTAGGTCCAGGCGAGGAGCATTTATGACTGTCTTACAGGATGACATCTAGTTTTTAAAAACAGGATGTCTGGTCTCGTCCCTTGTTTCTTCAAGATTATCATAGTGTTTGGTATGTTACGCTAGATATACTTAAATGTAACTGAATTATAAATCAGTTGGTAATGGAATATCCCCAGTGGCTCTTTGCTCCAGAGAGAAATAACTGGAGGTTTTACAACCCCAGGGTCCTTAAGGCTCCCTATACTAAGAGGCCTCATCAAAGGTGGACAGACACCAACACGTGGGAATTAAGTGTTCCCAAGTTTCATTAAAAACTGGGAAAAAATATTCAATCAGCTTACCGTCCGCCTCTTCAGTCTGGAACGTGTCAGCATGTCAGGGGCCGAGTGGGCTTGGGTACCTCCCACAGGCACTGGCTGGTGGTGCCGCACCCCAGCCTCAGGCCGGACTCCTCCAGCCTCCGTACTTGACTGCCTGCCATTCAGGGAGTCTCCCCACCCACTCCTTTTCCCCCCGCAGCCCTCTGGTTCTCACCGTGTGCTTCTCCACTCTCTTGCAGACCTGCATGGGCAAGGATGTGACCCTGCACGTCTCTGCCAGCAACCCTGCCATGCTGCTCTACCAGAAGTTTGGGTTCAAGACGGAAGAGTACGTTTTAGACTTTTATGACAAGTATTACCCCCTGGACAGCACGGAGTGTAAGCACGCGTTCTTTCTGCGTCTGCGACGCTGACATGAGCACAGCTCCTCACGGCGCACGCGCTTGGAGGAGAGGGCCAGCAGGAGGCCCAGCAGCAGGTGTTTACTCACTTCAGGTTCTGAGCTCCACAGAGCTGAGGGGCACGGGCGGTGGCGTGAGTGGTGAGTGCCTCATCTGCAGAGTCACTGGATAGGCCTCTGCCCACACCTTGGACTCCCAAGGTCAGCCAAGAGTGGCAGGTGTGCTGACCTTCAGCCGATAGCCTGTTGAGCCAGAAAGGCCTGAGCTGATGTTCCTGAGAAGAGAAGTTCTGTCCCATTTAAAGTAACCAGGGTGATTGCCGTCCAAGATTGCAGTCCCTGCTGTGTCCACGAGGCCCTGTGCTGTCCTGGTGATGACCACACGCTGGCCCAGCCCGTCCCAACCTGGCTGTGCTGTCCCTGGAGTGAGGCAGGCACTGACTTTGGTCACACTGTCTGTGTGTGACATCGCCTCACCTTTCTCCTGTGAGCATGTCCGGCTGGGGCCCTGGAGGCAGGAGCTGTTCTCCTGTCCTGTGAAGTGAGGTCAGTTTGGGGCTGGAGGAGCTGGGCAGCCTGCTGTTTGATTGTGCCCCCGACGGAGGTGTGCGGTGGTGGAGGGGGTCAGCCATGGACAGACATACCTCGTGTCTGCCGGTCGAGGCTGTTGGTGGGCTTGTGGAGAGTGGAAGTGGACCATCAGTCAGGTGCTTTTGGATTTAGTAGAAATGCTTCCCACAGTATCAAATGTTCTCAAATAAAATATTTTCTTGTGGCAACCTATGGCCAGTCTAACCAGTTTGCTTTCCAGCTCTCTTAAGAGCAGAAGTTCTTTTTTGGGGGGTAGGGGGGCGGGACACGAATCCCTTTGAGAATGCAAAGAAAGCTCTGCACATGTAAAACTTTGTATCTGTGATCCTTGTACACCAGGGCCTCTGTTCTCAAGTCTGTGCTTAGAGGGAAGCTGGAATCCCTTCATTCAAGGGAAATGTGTCTGTCTCCCCCAAGGGAAAAGTCTGAGGCTGTCCTGTCACTTGTCTCTGATGGGCCTGGGGCTCCCAGGGAGCTGGCCCCTTTCTCCTTCCCCCACGAGACCCAGGCTGGACACACGGGGTCACTTAGGTACGGGGGTCTTCTGGAGGGAGGTTCAAGAGGGAGAGGATATATGCATACCTATGGCTGATTCAAGTTGAGGTTTGACAGAAAACAACAAAATTCTGTAGAGCAATTATCTTTCAATTAAAAAGATAAAAAAAGGGGTCTTCTGGGCTCTTCTCGCCCTCTTCCCCTTCAGAGAGTCAGCACCAGCATTTCCCCAGCCTGGCCTTCCAGGGAGCCCCAGCAGACTGGGAGGGGCCAGCTGTCACCTGACGTGCACTTGGCCTTAAGGTTTAGGTTTTTAACATTACAGGTGTGTCATATTCTCTCTGAGTGTATCTGTTTTAATGCTTACGTGACCCCCTCAGTCAGTCTCTCCCATCAGGAATCTTCCATAAACTTATTATCCTTATCCATCAGAGGGCAGACAGAATGAAAACCACAATCACAGAAAACTAATCAGACTGATCACATGGACCACAGCCTTGTCTAACTGAATGAAACTATGAGCCGTGACCGTGTAGAGCCGCCCAAGATGGACGGGTAATGATGTCGAGTTCTGACAAAACGTAGTCCACTGGAGAAGGGAATGGCAAACCACTTCAGTATTCCTGCCTTGAGAACTCCATGAACAGCATGAAAAGGCACAAATACAGGACACTGAAAGATGAACTCCCCAAGTTGGTAGGAGCCCAGTGTGCTACTGGAGATCGGTGGAGAACCAACTCCAGAAAGAATGAAGAAATGGAGCCAAATCAAAAATGACACCCAGTTGTGGATGTGACTGATGATGGAAGTAAAGTCTGATGCTGTAAAGAGCAATATTGCATAGGAGCCTGGAATGTTAGGTCCTTGACTTAAGGTAAATTAGTAGTGGTCAAGCAGAAGATGGCAAGAGTGAACGTTGATATTTTAGGAATCAGTGAACTAAAATGGACTGGAATGGGCGAATTTAACTCAGATAACCATTATACATACTGCTGTGGGAGGAGAAGGGGACAACTGAGGATGAGACGGTTGGATGGCATCACTGACTTGATGGACATGAGTTTGAGGAAGCTCCGAGAGTTCATGGTAGACAGGAAGCCTGGCATGCTGCAGCCCATGGGGTCACAAAGAGTTAAACACGACTGAGCCACTGAACTGAACTAATGGGTTTTTTCCAACCCAGAGCTCAAGGAAGAGCCGACAGCTGTACACACAAGCCCCGGGTGTGTGTCCCCACGGATGGACCTGCCATCTCATTCCTCTGCAGTGAAACGTCAGGGATTCCAGACAGACTGACCTGCGCTCTGAGTGACACCTGCTAATTCGTGTCATTTTGAGTTGAAGATAAGTGGTGGCTGAAAAGCAAATATACTGCTTGTATCTTTGAGTATATGTGTGTGTGTGTGTGTGCGCGCGCACGTGCACGCTCAGTCGTGTCCGACTCTTTGTGACACCGTGGACTGTAGCCCACCAGGTTCTTCTCTCCATGGAATTTTCTAGGCAACACTACTGGAGTGGGTTGCCATTCCCTTCTCCAGGGGATCCTTCCAGCCCAGGGATCGCTCATATGTTTACATTTTGCCAAGAAATATCAAGCCTTGATCAGGAACCGGCGCATTCTCACTCAGCCCTCCTTTCCTTTGGCTCAAGCAAATCATGCTTCCCATCCCAGATTTGGTTAGAGCGGGGGAGAAAAAGTCTGCTCACACCAGTTGATGGTACAATAGTGTCAAGTCACATGGCAAAGGACATGAAGAATTATAAGTGTGTAATATGTGGATTAGGCCAAAGATTGTATTACTTAACATTGTTAAATTCAAACTGTTCTCTCATTTCTCTCATGATTTCTTCTTTGACTCCTGGATTATTTAGAAGTGAGTCTTTTAGTTTCCGTATCTTGGGGGAATGTTTTCATCCGTCTTTCTGTTACTGATTTCTAGTTTAATTCTCATGATCAGAGAACATGCTTTGTATCAGTGTTTAATTCCTTAAGCCAAAGGCTGTGCTGTGCTGATGTAATAGAACCTCTCTGTTCTTAGGAAATGCTTTCTGGAGTCTTTAGGGGTGAATGACCATGATGTATGTAACTAACCCTCACATGGATCAGGAAAAAAAAAATGTGTATGTATATGTGGGTAGAAGCTGCAAGTAAGCAAAGGGCGGGCAGGAAACATGTATACATCATAAAGCTAAAGGGTAAAATGTTAACAGTAGATGAATTTTGACAAAGGATATGTAGGGGTTCTTTGTACCACTTTTAATTTTGGCAACTTTTCTGTAAATTTGAACTCTCCAAATAAAAACATGAAGAGAAAGGAAAAGCTAATAACCTCTCCCTACTCCTTCAGTTATGTATCCTTCCATACCCCTTCCATCCCCATACAAACATATGCTAATATTTATACACTTAGATGGGTTTTTATCCTTTTATTAAAATGGGATTATTCTCAGTGCATTAAATACTGTGCAACTTGATTTTCTCTCTTAACAAGACATTGTAAGACTCCTTCTAGGTCAAAAGACACAGGTTTAATTTATTTTTAAACAGAGATGTGTAAGTATCGATTTCTTCAACCATGCCCCTAATGTTGGACATTCTGGCAGTTGCCAGTATTTTTTGTCAGTATAAACAAGGCAGCAAAAACCATCCTTGTGCACATCACTCACAGCATTGGTGCTGAGTCCATGATTCACTTCTGGAATTAGAATTTCAGTCAGATCAGCTCGTACGATAAATAACTTCACAATCCACCGTGTTCAAGGCTGTCGGGCTGTGGGAGTGAGGCCTGTCTCCAGAGGCCATCTGCTCATAACCTTGTGTCCAGTTGCACACAAGCCCAGTGTTTTCAGAGGCGGCGAGAACATTCTCTGGGAGGCTGGCCCTCCCATGTTTCTCTTTGGACACAAGAAACTGTTAGAACCCATCTTGCTGTCTGCGGTGGGGCTTCGTGTTGATGTGGTGGAGGGTCCAGCCTCTCTGTGTGTCAGCCAGACTTGGAACATCTCTCTTCAGCTAGTTCATGCACCTGTTCATTACATAACTTTATCAAGGTTTTGCTTGACATTTCAGGCAAAGCCCCAGCTTCCGGAGGTGGGGCTGCAGATGGCCCCTGAATGGCTGGTTGGATACTGTAGTGGAGACGATGTCTGGCACAGTTGATCTGGCTGAGGTCATAGCTGTGACCTTCACATGGAACAGCCCTCCAAGGATGGCAGTTAACATCTACGCTGTGTTGCCTCTCGCCTGGCAGTGGGCTGAGCGCTTCTACACAGAGCGTCTTGTTTGACTCCTCTGTAACTCTGAGTTCATATAATCCTATTACATCACTTGCCTATGGCATGGCTACAGTTCTGCCTAAAACCAGTGCCAGGGTGTGGGCAGGTCATTTCCCAAGTCTCTGTGCAAGGCATCAGATTCCCAAGAGGGCACCTATCTGCAAGGAGTTTACAATCAGCCCCCCTCATAGGGCCCTGAGTAAGGTCAGGGACACAGTCCTGGCTGATGGCCAAAGAGAGGCCTTCTCCCTCCCTCTTTGTGGGGTCCCCTGGGTGAGTGTGTTGGGGATCCCACAACTGTGCCCAGGCTTCATGGCAAGTATCCCAGTCCATCCCAAAGGAGTTTGTGGGAAAGGCCTTGACTCCGGTCTGGAAGCAGCTCCCGGCCATCTGCCTGCTGAGGAGGGACGTCAGTGTTGCCCCCAGAGGCACTCATTCAGAGTTGATGTCACTGTCCATGACTCCATCTCCTCCCCGTAGAACTCTGAGGAGATGGGACTGGGGCCGAGGGACCCCCCCAGCACCTGGATGAGGCCTCAGAGAGCAACAGCCTGGACAGCTGCCTCACCCACCTGCCAGCTTCCACCCAGCACCCCCAGGTCTGTTTCCTTTCAAATGCGTGTATTTTACTGGGTCAGCTTGACAATTTTTTTACCCCAATGTATGGGGTGCCTAGTTGAAGACACTGGCTCCTCCAGCACTGCAGAATGCCCCTGTGTCCTCCATTGTCCTCTTCAAGGCCACCAGTTTTCTGACCTTTATCCCTGAAGGTGAGAGTTTTGCAACTTCCCTGCTTTCTTAGAAGTAGAGTCATCCTGCATCTTACACTTTTCCTTGTTGATCTGCACAGTTCCCACAGGGCTCCTTGAGGGTAGGAATGTTACAGAACTCAGGTCCAGCTGCTCGCTGCTCCAAAGAGAGGCAGGTGTTGGTGGAAAGGAAAGTTTGCTTTATTCCAGAGACCAGAAACCAGGGGAGAAGGCAGACTCCTGTTCAAAGGCCAGGTCCCCCGGCCATCAGTGGGCAAGAGCTCTTATGGGAGGGGCTACATACAGAAGCAGCACAGTCAGCTCTGACAGTCATCTTGAAATTGCTCATCGGTGGTCTGACCAGCATCATCTTGATGGTTATAGATATGGCTAATCTTCAATTCCAAGATCAGTTTGTTCCCATTTCTTTGAGGCCAGTTCCTGAAATTGTGGCAGCTTATGTCATGGCTATAGTCTGGTCATCAGGTAGTTAACTTCTTGCATCTGGTGGGGGTTTCAGTATCTACAAGACAGCTCACAGGATATGGCTCAATATTATCTGCAGCTCTTGAGGAGGAACTGAAGTCAGTTCATGACAGTTTGCTTCCTGACAACTATTATTATTTGGTCTTGGGCTGCTTTCCTTTGTTTCTATATTTTCTCATCTCTCTGGTGAAATTTATTCTTTGGCTAAAGATTTTGTATAGACAAGAGGGAGGTGGAGGACTTCAGAAGTCGCGGTAGTCTGTCCTGAGAAGGCCCCATAGGGTCCTGCCCGTCTCAGAACTGGGTTTTCATCATCTCAGTCCCTGGCCCCTCCCTCCAGGCCAACACAGAGCAGGGTGCCCAGTGTGTTCCTTCCGTGAAGGCCAGCCTGCCTCTGCACAGCACAGGGTGATGGGGAAGAGCACAGGCTGCCTGCGTTCAAACCCTGATGCTCCCCCTTACCGCTATGTGACCCTGGGCAAGTTACCTAACCTCTCTGTACCAAACCAGGGAGAATAATAGTAAATACTTGCCTAATACTAATAGGATCATTGTGATAATTAAGTGCATCAATATTTATAAAGTTCTTCCCAATGTCTGGGCGTCCCTTGTGGCTCAGCTGGTAAAGAATCTACCTGCAATGCAGAAGACCTGGATTTGATCCCTGGGTTGGGAAGATCCCCTGGAGAAGGGAAATGGCCTGGAGAATTCAATGGACTGTATAGAACGTAGGGTCGCAAAGAGTCGGACACGACTGAGCAACATTCACTTTTCACTTTCCAAATGTCTATGGCCTAATGTGGCTGTTTAAGTGTGTGTTAAATGAAGACATGAAAAAAAAAATTTTTTTCCATCTGAACACCTGAGGGCAAAGCCCAGCCCTGTTTTTTGACCACCATCTCCTGAGTCAGGAGTCAGCAAATTACAGCCTCCCCACCGCCAGGTCTTGTAGGTAGAGTTTGGCGCACAGCCACGCCCCTGGTTTGTGTATTGTCGAGGGCTCCTTCCACGCTGCAGGGGCAAAATCGAGTAGTGACAATACAGACCATTTACTCTCTGGTCTTTCCTGGAGTAACCTTACTGACCCTACCCTGAGTCTTCTAAGCTCACCATCTACAAGGGTCTGCCACAGCTGCCAAGCAGACCGCTCTGACCTGGCAAAAAGTGGCTTCTGTGGATGTTGCCCAATTAACTGCCTCAGCTGTCTTCTCTGCGAAAACCCCTTGCCTTCCAGGGGTTTCCTTGGGCTTCTTCATGGTCCTGGAGAGCTCTGGGAGAGGTCAGTCTAGGCCAGGTTGAAACAAGACTGTCTCATTGAGCAGTGAAACAGTCTGGGTCTACAGGGTCTGTTCCTTCCTCCATCTGATCATTCATCACAAGTTTTCTGAGAGGCAGCATGGGCAGGGCCAACATGCAGCAGTAAAGTGAAAACATAAAAGCATTAAAGGAAAATTAATTAATTGGACTCTATTAAGAGGCTATTTCATGTAACTTGATGATGTTTCCAACTTTGCTGGTGGGGCACAGGGATTCTGAGTTATTTCAGAAGACAAAGAGGAATTCCTTGGTGGTCCAGTGGTTGGAACTCAGTGCTTTCACTGCCAAGGGCATGAGTTCTATCCCTGGTTGGGAAACTAAGATCCTGCAAGCTGTACATGGGTGCTAAGTCACTTCAGTCGTGTCTGACTCTTTGTGACCCTATGGAGTATAGCTCGCCAGGCTCCTCTGTCCACGGGATTCTCCAGGCAAGAGTACTGGAGTGGGTTGCCATGCCCTCCTCCAGGGGATCTTCCCAACCCAGGCACTGAACCCAAGTCTCCTGAATTGGCAGGAGTGGGTTCTTTACCACTTACACCACCTGGTAAGCTGTGCTTGCAGCCAAAAAAAAAAAGGAAAATGAAGAAACAGAGAGAGCCCACTGGAGAAAATGAACAAGGAGATCCTGGTAAAACCCTGGTTCTATTACTTACTGGTCCTTTACTGGCATGTGACCCTGGAGAGTTATCTCACTGGGCACACAGGGGCAACTGGACACAGAGGGCAGGAAGGGGTGCCAAGCAGCCACCTGAGCACAGCCCTGTGTGCCCTTCACATCTGCCAGCAGAAGACTTGATGAACTCCACCGCCCAGAGGCAGAGACAACCATCTGAAAATGCAGGGAGTCCAAACGACGCAACCTGCAAATGCTTTACTCAAAGCACAAGCCGTGCCAAATAGGAATATTACTTCAAAGGAACAAAAAGAAAGGCTTAATCTTTATGTAGTTATTTAGACCCTTCTAGCAATATAAGTGCTATCTATGGGAGAAACAATTGGGTTTTTTTTTAATGTTTATTTATTTTCTTTTAATGTTTATTCATGTGTCGGGCCTTTATTTTTTATTTTATTTATTTTCTAATTTCAATGTTTACTTACGCGTCAGGTCTTAGTTGTGGCATAACAAGATCTTTGTTGCCTCATGTGGGATCTTTTGCTGCAGGACAGGGACTCTCTTGTGGCTCACAGGCTCCAGAGCGCACGGCTCAGTAGTTGTGGTCCACGGGCTTAGTTGCTCCTTGGCATGTAGGATCTTAATTCCCTGACCAGAGGTTGAACCTGTGTCCCCTGCATTGCAAGGCAGATTCTTAACTACTGGACCACCAGGGAAGTCCCTGACGGTTGAAGTTTAATCAGCCTGTGTGGCTGGATGTCCTCACCTGGGAAAGAACAACCTAGGGTGGCTGGGTCTTGGCAACTGAAAACTAAGTTGTCAAGATGGAACAGGTTTCTCTAGAAGTAGCAGGATTCAAGGCGAGGGACAAAGATCTTAGTAGTCAAAGATTGGTGGCCATTAAAAAAAAAAAGCTGCCACAAAAGGTAAAACTACCTATTGTATGGGCTGATGGTCGGGACTGAAGTTGAACATCCTTCAGATGTTAGGCATGTAAGTGTGTGGTCACTAGTATGATTATTACCACTGTTACGTGGTGAATGATTTGAACGTCCCATCTAATCAGTTCTTTTAGCTCTGATAGTCAGAACTTCACTGTCAGGTAGCTTTTAAACCTGGGGCTTTTGGTCAACTCTAAGCCTGGCCTGATCCTAGGAATTATTATTGTTGCTATAGGACTTGCTATCAGTCAACAGGACCAAAAAAAAAAAAAAAATCATTTTCAAGAACCTAGAAAGTAAGTGGGATCTTTGCATCAGCCTGGTTTTAGTCCCTCTCTGAGCCCAAGGCTGACTGATGGAGGGGTTCTTGAACCTCAATCTTCTGTTTTATAATTCACTTTGCTTTTTCTTAAACACTACCTGGCTTTTCTGCTGGATCGCACGGAAAGAGTGCCCAGCGGTACCCTGTCTCATGCTTGGGACAAGTTGACATATGTAAGACAGAGTCGCCAGCCAAGGGGCCTCAGGACTAGGGTTAAACCAGACTCTTGCTTCTTTACCACTGCCTGCAAAATAAGAAAACCTCTGAGCTAAAGGGTGGCAGGTCCCAATGGACGGTGGTGATTCTTGGATCATCTATGTTTTTCTTGGCTGGAGGCCAGAGCCAACATTTGCAGAGAAAAGTCCTTAATATTTGCTTACTTTGCTTTATTGCTCTTTCTCATCAAGATTTAAACAATGCCGAGGCTCAGAATGAGCAGATTTAGGGGAAAACAGCAATAACAACAATAACAACCTGGAAAATGAGCTGGCAAGCCCTGTTGACTAGGGACTGACAGGCTCAGAGGCCCTCTGGAGGTGGGGACTTTTTGACTTTCAGTTGAATTCCTGCTGTGTCCCGCTGTCTTTTCCCTTACCTTTTCCATCCTGGGCTCTGGAATTAAGGTCCAGAATTGAGGGCTGTTCTGAGCATGAGGTGAGCAGAGATGTGATGTATTCATTTTCTCCAGTATCCTAAGGAAGAGAAACCTGAATTTAGCCAAGAGGATAATTTTTCTGGGGCTAAGAAAGAAAAATGCCTGTGTGGAACACGCATTCTCAGAGATGTTATATTATGACCTACTATGTGTCCTGTCGGCTTCCCCTGTAGCTTAGATGATAAAGAATCCACCTGCAATGTGAGAGACCTGGGTTCAATCCCTGGGTCTGGAAGACGCCCTGGAGGAGATATGGAGGTCTAGGGTATTATTTTAGTCCTATCACACCACTGTCATTAATTATACTTACTTTTATTCATGATTAATTAGATAGCAATATTGCTGTGCTTCTTTTCTTGCAGTGAGATGGGAAAAATACAAGGTGAGCCTGAAGCATAATTTTTTTTCAACTGGAGTATACTCGATTCACAATATTTTATAAATTTCAGGTATACAACATAGTGATTCACAATTTTTAAAGGTTATACTCCATTTACAGTTATTATAAAATATTGGCTATAATCTGTGTGCTGTAGAATGTATCCCTGTACCTATTTGTTTCATATATAGTAGTTTGTATCTTTTAATCCCTTATCCCTATTTTGCTGCTTCCTCCTTCCTTTCCCCCCACCCCCCGCCCCAGTAACCACTAATTTATTCTCTATGTCTGTGAGTCTGTTTCTTTTTTGTTATATTCACTAGCTTGTTTTATTTTTTAGATTCCACATTTTAAAAGTATCTATTTGGCTGCACCAGATCTTTATTTATTTATTTGGCTGCACACAGTTGTGGTGTGTGAGACCTTTTAATTGAGGCCTTCGAACTCTTAGTTGTGGACATGTTTAGTTCCTCAATCAGGGATCAAACCCTGGGTCCCCCTGCATTGGAAGCACAGAGTCTTAGCCGCTAGACCACCAGTGAAGTCCCCTAGATTCAACATTTAAGTGATATCATATAGTATTTCTTTCTCTTATTTCACTAAGTATAATACCCTGAAAGTTCAACCATATTGCTGCAAGTGGCAAAATGTCACCTTTTTTTAAGGCTGAGTAATATTCCATTGTATATATGTGCCACATCTTCTTTATCCACTCCTCTGTTCATGGCCACTTAGGTGGCTTCTGCATCTCGGTTGTTGTAAACAGTGCTGCTATGAAGAGCCTAAAGCATCTTGGTGGACCAGGAAGTAAGGAAGTATTTGAAAAGAATGGGGACATGACGGATGGTTCAGTAACCACGTGACCGAGCTTCTAATGGCAAAAGCTGGAGCAAAGGAAGCAATAAAATAAATAACAATGTTGAATTAGAACCCATACAATAAAATAAATATCTATAAGCACATACTGATATAAGTAAAGCTTTCAAAATTAACAAGCAAATAAGGGAGAAAAGCCAGATCTTCCTTATAAAAGATTTCTAAGTAATAAATGAATTTGAGCCACAGTTCCAAAGCATCATTTCTTTGGCACTCAGCTTTATTTATAGTCCAACTCTCACATCCATACATGACCACTGGAAAAACCATAGCCTTGACTGGATGGAACTTTGTTGGCAAAGTAATGTCTCTGCTTTTTAATATGTTGTCTAGGTTGGTCATAACTTTCCTTCCAAGGAGTAAGCATCTTTTAATTTCATGGCTGCTGACTCAGTATTTCCAGGTCATTTTCATTTTCCAAATTTGTAATGAATCCATGGTGTGTAACTATGACAAATAATCATAGTTCTTTGCATGGGGTCATATGGCTTGTACCAAACATTATTCTTTTTTTTAAAAAAAAAAGGCAGTACAGAAACCACTTGGCATGCATTTTGTTTATCTGTAATCAGACATCACATTGACCCTATAACTTCTGGCCTCACAGTGGTGCATCAAAGTCCTCAGACCACATCCAGAAAGACCACATCCCTCAACACAGCTGGTTACAGGGACCCAACTGATAGAAAGAAAAATAGAGAACAAGGGAGTTTTCCCTACTAACTAAACAATTAGGACTTTCTGAGAGAAAAATTCAAATTTCAAGTAACCAGAAAGTTTCACAGGTCATGTGGTTATGAATATCATTGTAATCAACAATTAACAGAAAATTTGGATGGTGCCTTTTGTACTGTATCAACTGAAAAGAGTGGACTACTCCCCTTTTGTAAGCTTTTCAAAGAATATTTATTTTTTTAAGGAAATTGTATTTTTAACAAAGGTGCTATGTTTTCTTTCTTGGTCTGTGAAAAATAACATTCGTCAAGTAGGGAAAAATTGGCCCCAGGGAGAAACACCATGAACAATTGTACATGTTGTGCATGGCAAAAATGGCACCCCGATGAAGGGCTAGTGGCCCTGAAACCCGTCCTTCTCTCTGCCCTCCAGGCTGCATGACTGAGAATCATATCCACCCAGAGGAGTGGTTGCCTTATTCTAATTACACAAAGGTGCTGAGTAGCATGTTGTGTTGACTTTAGCAGTAGGTGTGGTGTGACCAGTGTAGGAAGCAGATTGGGAATTACAAGCTTGGTGTGGCAGAAGGGATTTTGATGATCTATGACTGTTGAAAACAGTTTACTATTTTATGGCAAATATTTCTTTCTAAATCCAGAGTTTTCATTGAAAGAGTAAGGCTCTCTGCTGGGCTTCTCTAGTGACTCAGTGGTAAAGAACCCGCCTGCCAATACAGGAGACTCAGGTTCAATCCCTGGGTCAGGAAGATTCCCCTGGAGAAGAAAATGGCAACCCACTCCAGTATCCTTGCCTGGAGAATCCCATGGGTGGAAATGCCTGGTGGGCTGCCGTCCATAGGATTGCAAGAGAGTTGATGATGTGCCTTAGTGACTAAACAAAAAGGCTCTCTGCCATCCCAGAAACCCACCATATTCAGAAATGTCCTATATACACATATGTATGCACACAAATTTACATAATTGGCAGCTTACTATTACATCCTTTGCTTTCTAAAAACATTAAATAATGTTCTTTTATTAATCTGATAAAATATATATAATATAAAATTTGCCATTTTAATAATTTTTAAGTGTACAATTCAATGACCTTAAGTATATTCATGTTATTGTACAGCCATAACCCTTTTTATGTTCAGAATTCTTTCGTCACCCCAAACTGAAGTCTATTCCCAGTAAACAATAGCTCCCTATACCCCTCGGCCCCCAGCCCATGGCGATTGCCATTGTACCTTCTGTCTCTATGAATTTGACTATTTCAGGTACCTCATGTAAGTGAAATCATACAATATTTGTCCTTCGTATCTTTCTTCTTTCACTTCAAATAATGTTTTCAAGTTCCATTCAAATAATATCATCTATGTGGTAGTGTATATTAGAATATCATTTCTTTTTCAGGCTGAATAATATTCCAGTGTGTGTGTGTGAGTGAGTGTATCTCATATCTTGTTTATCCATTCATCTGTCAATGGATACTTGGGTTGCTTCAGCCTTTTTGGCTACTGTGGATAATACCGCTACAAACATGGGCATACAAATCTCTCTCCAAGAAACCCTGCTTTTCTATAAACCCTGCATATAAACCCAAAAATGGAATTGTTGGATCACATAGTAATTTTATTTTTCAGTTTTCAAGGAATCACCAAGCTGTTTTCCAGAATAGCTGCACCATTTTACATTCCCACCAACAGGGAATAGGTGTTCCAACCTCTCCACATCCTTGCCAACACTTGTTCTTTTCTGGGTTTTTGATAATAGCCATCCTTACTGCTGTAAGGTTGTGTATCACTGCAGTTTTGATTTGCATTTCCTTAATGATGAGTGACGTTGGAGCATTGTTTCATGTGTTTATCGGCCATCTGTGTATAGTTGAATGTTTTCCCCGCACCATTTGTTGAAAAGACTGTCCTTTCCCCATCAATAGTGTTAGTACCCTTGTCAAAAATCATTTGACCCTGTATGTAAGGTTTATTTCCAAGCTCTCTATCCTGTTCCAGTGGTCTGTATGTCTGTCTTTATGCCAGTACCGTACTGAAAGTATGAGTCCTCCAACTCTTTTTTTTTTTAAAAGATTGTTTTAGCTATTTGTAGTCTCTTGAGAATCTATATGAATTCAATAATGAATTTTTCTATTTCTGTAAAAATATCTTTGAGGTTTTGATAGGGATTATATTTGACTCTATGATCAGTTTGGGTAATAGTAATATCTTGATGATAATAAGTCTTCTAATCCATGAACACCAAATGCCTTTCACTTATTTACATCTTTAGTTTCTTTTAGCAATGTTTCATACTTTTCAGAATGTAAGTCTTTCACCTCCTTGGTTAAATTAATTCCTAAGTATTTCATTCTTTTTGTGCTACTGTAAATGAGATTATTTTCTTAATTTCCTTTTCGCATTGTTCATTGTTAGTATATAGAAACACAACTGATATTTGTGTGTTGATTGCATACCCTGCAGTCCATGGGGTCGCAAGGAGTCAGACACGACCAAGTGACTTAACCGAACTGACTACCTCTTACTTTTTAAAACGTATGCCTTGGGGCTTTTTCACACAATAAATATTTGGACCTGCCTCGTCATACTCTGGATAGCATTTCATTGTATGGCTATCCTAGACCTGAGACCAAAGACACCTGTTTTCATATATGACTGAGAATAGTTTTAAAGAAGTGCCTACATAATAAACTCTGTGCTGCTTCTTGGCCCCAGAAACCTAAACTACTATCTGGCCCTTCAAGAAACAGCTTGTCAGTTCCCATTCTAGAGCACACTCGGCCAGGCTCTTACTGAAAGGCCATTTGAATTGTTTCCAGTTCAGTGCTATTACAAACAATTTTCAGTTATGGAATTCTTCCTTCAGAATCTGTAGAGGAAGAAGTGCTGGATGCAGATGTACACAAGTCCAGTTTTTGACACTGAACACCAATGGGCCCTGGAGGACAGAGTACTTGGCCTCTCACAAGCACCGCCTCTGGTGGTGTCCAATGCATGCATCCAATGCGGATTATCCGTCCTTTCAATTTTTATTGTCTGGTTGGAATTTCCATTGCTTTTATTGTGAGTTAAGTTGAGCACCTTTTCATATATAAACTACCTGTTCTTATCTTTTGTTCACTTTTCTTTCGGAAGTCAGATTACAGATATTAACCAGCTCTTTCTGTTTTTTAAATAACAGTTCTTTCAGTATTAAGGCAGTTAGACCTTTGTTGTTTTACTGGCGAATGTTTTTTCCAAGTCTGTCATTTCAAAAAACTTTTAGAAGTAACTATTTTTATATAGTTGATGTACAGTATTATATAAGTTACAGGTATACAATATAGTGATTCACAGTTTTTAAAGGTTATACTCCATTTATAGGTATTATAAAATATTGGCTGTAGTCTGCATACTGTACAATATATTCTTATAGCTTATTTTATACATAATAGTTTGTACCTCTTAATCTTCTATAAAAACTTAATGAGTATGTAAACATAGCAGCCTTTTTCTTTATGGCTTCTGGGGTTTATGTCTTATTTAGAAAAATCTTCCCTATTTGGAGATGATTAAAAAAAAAACAACCCTCAAGCTTCTTTCCGTGCTTTTATGTTTTTAAAGTACTTTTCTCCATCTGGAATCTTCTTCAGTGTAAGGAGCAAGCCATAGCTCCAGCTGGCACTCAGCTGTCCTAGAGTCATTTATTGAATAATCCATCTCTTTTTCATTCCTTTGAAATGTCATCTTTTCATATGTGTTTTGGTCTATTTCTGGGCTCTCTTATTTGTCCCATTGATCTCACTATTCATATGCTGTTTCAAGCACTTTTAATTAAGTATAGTTTTATGTGTGCTTAGTCAATCAGTCATGTCTGACTCTTTGTGACCCCATGGACGGTAGCCCTCCAGGCTCTTCTGTCCATGGGATTCTCCAGGCAAGAATACTGGAGTGGTTTGCCATGCCCTCCTCCAGGGGATCAAACCCAAGTGTCCCACATTGCAGGCAGATTCTTTACCAACTGAACCACCAAGGAAGCCCAAGAATACTGGAATGAACAGCTTATCCCTTCTCCAGGGGATCTTCCCAACCCAGGAATCAAACTGGAGTCTCCTGCATTGCAGGCAGATTCTTTACCAGCTGAGTTACCAGGGAAGCCCTAGTTATTATTATTTAGAAGGGCAGTCCCACCTATTAGCCTTCTTTTATAAAGTTTTCTTGGCTAGTTTTGCATGATATGAACTTAATTTTTTTAATATGCAAGTTTTTTCACTTTTTTTTCTTTGTATAAATCTTATACTTTTACTTATTTATTTTTGGCTGCGCTGGGTCTTCTTTGCTTTGTGCGAGCCTTCTCCAATTGCGGTGAGTCGGGGCTGCTCTAGTTGCGGTGTGCTGGCTTCTCATTGAGGTGGCCTCTTTTGTTGCAGAGTACAGGTTTTATGCACACAGGCTTCAGTAGTTGCAGCACATGGGCTTGTTGCTCCGCAGCATGTGGGATCTTCCTGGACCAGGGACTGAACTCATGTCCCCTGCACAGGCAAGTGGATTTTCAACAACTCTACCACCAGGGAAGTCCTCATATGGACTTTAGAATCAGCTTGTCTAATTAAGAAATAGATTTTTTTTATTGAGATTGCATTAAATTTTTAGCAAGTATGGCAACCCACTCCAGGATTCTTGCCTGGAGAATCCCATGGACAGAGGAGTCTTGCGGGCTACAGTCCATAGGGTGACAAAGAGTTGGACATGACTGAAGCGACTGAGCATAGGGAGGAGAAAGCATAATGTCAGTTCTTGTTATTAAAAAATAGGGTGTATCTTGCTATTTGTTCAATATTTTTTAAGTTTTACTAGAGCTATAAAGTTTTGGTTCATTTAAATTCATCTTAATTGAGTTTATTCCTAGATATTCTGTCTTTTGTGGGCATTGCAAGTGAATTTTCCTTCTGTTATATTTTCTAACAGTTTCCCTGCACATCAGAAAGCCATTGCTTATTGAATATTAAATTTGTAATTAGTCACATTATTGAACTTTCTTATTCTATTCATCTTTCAGTTGAATTGCCCAGATACCCAATTGTATCACCCAAAAGTAGTGATTCTTTCACCTAAATTTAGCTTATACGTTTACTTTTACTGTAAGATTTCATTACATGGCCATGCAAGGATTTCCTGATTTGTTAAGGCTGAGTCTACAGCTGGGACAGGCAGGGTACAGGTACTCTGCTTTCCACGCTGGGAGCCCGTGGAGGATTCCCCTGAGCATAAAACTTAACAAAGAGGAGCTCTAAGCAGAGGGTTATACCTGGAAGTGAGAAAATCACTGGGCGTCTCCCAAAATGACCTTCCTCTCTGTACCCTTGAGCAACATTTTCCATATCTCTGTTGAAATGAAGATGGTTCAGATCACTCAAGTCATACCAGGCCTCAACTGAGTGGTTCAAATACTGAAATTATTTCAATATTGAAGGCATGTTCCCAGCTCTTAAAGCTACTAATCCCAGGCAGGAGTAAATTGGCCCAATCACCTTGAAAACCTGTTTGATATCATTTCCTATGTCTTAATTCACCTCTAGCCTTTGACCCAGCAATTTCACTCCTAAGTTTTTATGCTCAAGAGAAATGAAATGCTCACACCTAGAGTCAATTAATCTATGACAAAGGAGGAAAGGATATACAATAGAGAAAATGCAGTGTGTTCAGCAAAGCTGGGAAAGCTGGACAGCCTCATGTAAGTCAGTGAAGTTATAACCCACTCACACCATACACAAAATAAACTCAAAGTGACTTAAAGACTTAAACATAAGACGACACCATAAAACTCCTAGAAGAGATCATAGGCAAAATGCTCTCTGACACAAATTGCACCAGTGTCTTCTTAGGTCAATCTCCCAAGGCAACAGAACTAAAAACAAAACTAAACAAACAGGACCTAATCAGACTTACAAGCTTCTGCACAGCAAAGGAATTAATAAACAAAAGGAAAAGACAATCTACAGAATGGGAGAGAATATTTACAAACAATGTGACCAACAAGGACTTTATCTCCAAAATATACAAACAGCTCATACAATCCAGCAAAAAAAAAGCAAACAACCCAATTGAAAAATGGGCAGAAGACCTAAATAGACAATTCTCCAGAGAAGAAATACAGAAAGTCAACAAGCAAATGAAAAGATGCTCAGCATCCCTAATTATTAGAGAAATGCAAATCAAAACCACAATGAGGTACCACCTCACACAGGTCAGAATGGCCATCATTAAAAATTCCACAAATAATTAATACTGGAGAGGGTATGGAGAAAAGGGAACCCTCCTACACTGATGGTGGGAATGTAAATTCATGCAGCCACTATGGAGAACAGTATAGAGGTTGCTCAGAAAACTAAAAATAGAACTACCCTATGACCCAGCAATCCCACTCCTGACCATATATCCAGAGAAAACTGTAATTCAAAAAAAAAAATACATGTACCCCAATGTTCATAGCAGAACTGTTCACAGTGGACGAGACATGGAAACAATGTGAATGTCCATCAACACATGAATGGATAAAGGTGTGGTACATATATACAGTGGAATACTACTCAGCCATAAAAAATGAGATGCCATTTAAAATAACATGGAAGGACTTAGTGATTATCATATGGAGTAAAGTAAGTTAGAGAAAGACAAATACAATCACTTATATGTGGAATATAAAATATGACACAAATGAACATATGTATGAAATAGAAACAGACTCACTGACATAGAGAACAGACTTGTGGTTGCCAAGTGGAGGGATGGTGGGGGACAGATGGGTCGGGAGTTTGGGATTAGCAGATGCAACTGTTATATACAGAATGGATAAACAATAAGGTCCTACTGTATAGCACATAGAAATATAATCAATATCCTGTAACAAACCATAATGGAAAAGAATATTTAAAAGAATGCACATATGCATGTAACTGAATCACTTTACAGCAGAAATTAACCCAATTATAAATCAACTATACTTAAATAAAAAGTAAGAAGAGAGAGACGTGAGCGTCCAGTCTCCAGTGTCACAGGCAGGAACATTTTCAGTATTTCTGTTGGCTCCATCTTCCAATCAAAACCAACTCAAATATCCATCAGCAGAAGGACAGATAAACTGTGATCTATTCACTCCACATAAAAATGCCTGGCAGAGACATTCACCATGATGATGACCACGTTCCTGCTACACTCACAGCGTGATTGGTTCCACAGATGTGACGTGAGCCCAGAGGCCAGGCCTGGCAGAGGGCACACTGGGAGTTTCTACTATGAACTACTTTTGTGTATCTTCAAAATTCTCTATAATAAATTTTTTTTTTCAAGTTGCCCTGAAAGAAAAATGTAAAGAAACATGTAAAGCCATTTAGAAAATTTTCCATCAAAATTGCTAAAATTAAGTCTGACAGTTGAAGAAAAAAAATGCAAGGAAAACAGTAAAGCTTTTTACAAGAACGTTAACTCAAAATATTAAAGACTTTTTTGCTGTATGGTGGAGTGGGGTGGTGTCGTCTGTGACCTGAATTGAGCAGCCTGGAAGAACTCACCATGCTTATTCACCCACTGTTGGTGGACCACAGGGACTCAAGCTCTAGGGCAGAGGGACAGTGCACCCCGCATCTGCCACTCACCTGTGCCCACACTGCTCACCTCTCCTGGTTCTAGACCAGCACCCACTTCAGTGTGTCATGAGGAATGAGAATCACGGACACAGATGCTCTCACTTCTTGCAGGAAACCACAAGCCATGGAGTGTAGGGGGGGCAGATTTGCTTTTGGAACGATGCTCTGAGTAGGCAGGGCAAGCAGATGGCTGTTCGTTTAGAGAAGCACACAGAGCCCTGAGGTCAGAGTGGCCGGAAGATTAGTTTGGCATGATGACTGGCAGCACAGCCCCTGGAGCCGAAGCCGGGAGACTTGTCTATGCCTCGAATCCCTGAATTCAGTATGACCTCGAAGACCAGGGGGACAGAGTATGTGGGAAGGTTTAGCACCAGGTTTACTTGGCCTGAAGGATGCTTAATGCTGGTGCTCAATGAACATACTTTCTGTTATTACAATCATAATAGAGCTGCCCCTTTGTTCTGATAAGGGCTTCCCTTGTGGTCACCTGGTTGATCCCTGGGTTGGGAAGATTCCTGGAGAAGGGAAAGGCTACCCACTCCAGTATTCTGGCCTAGAGAATTCCATGGACGTACAGTCCATGGGGTTGCAAAGAGTCAAACAAGACTGAGCCACTTTCACTTTTGTTCTGATGCGCCCTGGGCCCCTTAAGGATTTCTGGGGCCAGCCCACATTTGCAGAATGACCAGACTCCGCTATGGGTAGCTTGAGCATCTTTTTGCTAAAGCTGTCATTGATTCAGGCTGCACCTAATCAACTTCGGTAAGCACTTGGAGTTTTTAAATAGCCAAATAGACCTTTAATAATACTTTTATAGATCACATCCAGGGTCACATGCCACTGTGACACAAACCTCCATTTTCTCTCCTGTGAAATGGGGGCACATCCTTCAGGTGCTAGGAAGGAGAAGCCTATGGTTAATAGGAATAGATCCTTGCATAAGGGTAGGACTTAGAGGTCCCAGGAAGATGGCCCCGGGTGATTCCTCTCCTCTCTGGGTTTGCCCCAGGCTCTCCTGCTCCTGACTTCCTCACTATGAGATGCCGGGCGATTCACCAGGTTCGGTCTTGGAGCAGGTGCAAAGGGTCCTGCCCGTCTTCTCAGACGCATAAGATCTCAGGTTTTCTTCTCTAGGTCTTAGCGTCTCTGCCACAGATGCCGGGTACAGGCTGCAGACCGTGGGAGAGTGGATTCCTGCCATCCCCGCCTTCTCCCCACGGGGCACAGGGCGGGCATTCATCACTGACAACACCCTCTGCACATTTGTTTAGTAGGTGTAGCAGTAGACATGTTTTGCCTCAGCAACTTCTTTAGTATTTTCACTATCCTCTCAAGAAAGCCTCATCAAGCTGTTTCATTTACTCCAAAGCAGTGAAAGGAAACGCGCTGCGACCAGGGCTCTGTCTGCTCTTGATTTCAAAAGGCCTCAGGCAGCCCCTCCCGAGATCATCTGGGCTCAGGATGTCCCTCCCTGGTCATGCCCAGATTCTTGATGGATTTATTAAGCTTCATGGGAGAAAGCTTTTCTCTGTTATCTGTTTAGCAAATCCCCCTGTTGGGAGATGACTGTAAGAAGCATAGAGAGAAGAAATCCAGTCACATGTGGTCTCCAGAGCTGACCCCCAGTATTCCACAGGCCCCAAGGGGCCAGGTGGGGAAAATGTGGGACTAGACTGGGGTGAGACGTTCACCTAAAGGTCTACACTCATTGAGAGCAATGCTGGCCACCCCTCAGGGAGTCTCAGACACCCATGCCCCTGGGTCAGGCAGCAGGGAGGGAGTAGCGGTGGGGACCAGGGTGAGCAGGAGAGCCTTGCCCCTTCCAGAGGGAGCCCCCATTCACCCCTGGCCCACTTGCCTTGTAGGAACAAATACCAGCTTTTGATTTGTCAAAAGAGGCCAGGAATTTGGAGTTGTGAAGTTTCCAGATTTTTCATGTTGGACACTTTTTTTTTTTAATTGAAAAGACGTTCAACATCAGTCATCATTAGGGAAACGAAAATCAAACGAGAGTGAGATACCACCTCATCCCCATTAGGACAGTTTATTATTTAAAAGATAATAAAACAGGAAAAAAATAAGTATTGGTGAAAATGTAGACAGGCTGGAACCCTTGTATACTGCTGTTGGGAATGCTGCGAGGTACAGGTGCTGGGGAAAACAGGATGGCTATTCATCAAAAAATTAAGGATAGAATTACCCTATGATATAGCAATTCCCTTTCTGGATGTATGATTGAAACAGGGTCTCGAAGAGGTGTTTGTACACTCATGTTCATAGAAGAATTATTCACAATAGCTAAAATGTGGAAGTACCCCCGGTGTTCATTAACGGATGAATGAATGAATGAAGTGTGGTATGTTCACATGATGGAAATCTATTCAACCTTAAAAAGGTAGAATATTCTGACACATATTACAACATGGACCTAACATAGAACATCACTGACATTATGATACGGGAAATAAGCCAGTCACAACCAGGCAAATAGCATTGCTGTTGTTTAGTCGCCAAGTCATGTCCGACTCTTTTGTGACCCCGTGGACTGTCGCCCGCCAGTCTCCTCTGTCCATAGGATTTCTCAGGCAAGGATACTGGGGTGGGTTGCCACTTCCTCCTCCAGGGGATCTTCCCAACCCAAGGATCCAACTCGCGTCTCCTGCATTGGCAGGTGGATTCTTTACCACTGAGTCACCAAGGAAGCCCACAAGTCATTCCGTTTATACAAGGTACTTAAAATCATAAAATTCATAGAAATTCAGTAGAAAGTAGAACTGTGGTTGCCAGGGGCTGGGGGAGTGGGGAATGGGGAGTTAGTGTTTAATGGGGACAGAGTTTTGTAAGAGGAAAAGAGTTTGGGACACGGATGACGGGAGTGGCCGCACAACAGTGTGAGTGTACTTAATGCCACAGAACTGCACACTTAAAAGTGGTTAAGAAGGTAAATTTTATGTGTATTTTCCCACAATAAAAAGCAAATTGGAAATAAACTTTAAGTATAGCACACACCAAAGTAGACGTCTTTGGTCCAGTGGAGCCCGAGGCTGCTGGCTCCTACGGCAGCCCGGGCATCAAGTCCATTCTCCTCCTGGCTCAGCTGTGTGACGTCTCCGGAACGGGGCGCACCTGGGTTTGAATCCTGGCTCTGCTTCTCAGTCGTGAGATGCTGGAGACTTCTAAGCAGGGGTCAAGGATTACAGAAGCAGGTTTGTCTCTGTGTCTCCTACCTGAGGTGCCTGAAGGTTCTGACCCCACATGCCTCAGCCCAGGAAACCTGGGCGATGGCAGAGGTGAGTTCGGGCTCCTGCCCGTGTGAACTGGTACCTGCTTGCTGATCTCAAATGGTGTTTTAGAATCCCAGGCTCTCTTGGAACCTGTGCTTAACAGTTTAAGCGGAGGGCAGGTGTGTACATGGGCGGAGCTCAACCCTGTGAAAAAAGCAGGGAGGGTGCATTAGCAAAACAAATTTTCCATAATTTCCTCTCACAGTTTTCTTGTAGAATTTGGAAGTTTTATTATTGCCTGTTTTCTTTAAGGAATTCCAATGCACTTGTCTTTCCTGACAGCGTAAAATTTAGTAAAAGTAAATTAGAATGTTTCTGATAATAGTAAATGTATGAATTATATTCTTAAAATATGCCATCTTTTCTTGGATATTTACCAAGGATTTGAAAACAAGTAAGTTGTTCAGGGCTCCGTCCTCAAGGAGTTTACATTCCAGAGGAGAGACAGAAAATTAAAGTACTTTTGTAGCTTCTGGGCAAGGGAGTATTAGGGGTCCATGAGTGACTGGCTGGAGGGGAGAGGTCAGGGGACATGTCCTGGTGGATGGGAAGCCCAAGCTGACAGTCCTGGGGACCAGGCCAGAGAGTCAAGGGGAGGGAAATGGAGAAACACAGAGACAGAGTTCTCAGGTCTGTGGTGGAAAACCTCAGATTAGGGCTTGGTATTAAGTGCTGTGAGTCTGGTATTAAGTACACATAAAGTGAAGCCAACAGAGTCTCAAATGCCTGGGCCACAGCCTTTCCTATCCACCCTGATCCCCAGGAGGAAGCCCCCACCCAAACAACCCTTCTTGTCAAGAGGGACAAGCATGGATCCTACTTATTTCTGAGAAGCGGGTGTCAGCCTGTGGCATCATTCAGACAAGCCAGCCACATCCTCCCACATGAACCCGAGGTCACCCCCACCTCGATACCATCAAGCCCACCACCACCAGCAATAGGCTGTTCGGGCCTCCCTGGTGACTCAGTGGTGAAGAATCCACCTGCCAGTGCAGGAGACATGGGTTCAATCCCTGATCCAGGAAGATACCCATGGAGCAACTCAGCCCGTGCACCACAACCACTGAGCCTGTGCTGTAGAGCCTGGGAGCCACAACTTCCAAGACCACGTGCCCCCACTACTGAAGTCTGTTTGCCCAGGAACCCGTGCTCCATAACAAGAGAAGCCTCTGCAATGAGAAGCTCGTGTACCACAACTAGAGAATATCCCCTTCTCTCAACAACAAAGACTCAGTGCAGCCATAAATAAATAAAACATCGAAACAGGCTGTTCACTCTGCCTCCAGTGCAGTCCCCTTGGGGTCCTCGCCCAGCTGTGAGCACAGGTGAGCGTCTCACTCATCCGAGTGAGAGTGTCCTCGGCCATCCCCACAACCTAGAACAGGAATCCCTTCCCACCAGCAGGATGAAGAGGAGACAGTTAAGCGATGCCCAGAATGACATGTATGGAGGGCCGTAGATGACAGTTGAGGGACTCCATGAAGCAGGAGCAGTGGATAGCTGCTCAGGAAGTGGGCAGAGACCAGTTTATGACCGTTCTGGTGCCTTTAACCAGGCTGTGCAGACCTTAGTGGCAGGTGCCACTGGAGCTTGCCCAGCAGGGAGGAGGACTGACCCTATCTGAGTGGTGAACGGATGACTCTGGGCAGTGTGTGGGCGGGGTTCGGAGGAGCTGAGGCTTGAGGTCTAGCAAGTCTGATTAGGGAGCCACTCTGGACATCCAGCTAAGAGAATGAGGACCTACCTCCACCAGGACTGGGGTGTGGGGAGGACGATGAGGCCTTGGGAAAGGTTTATGATGTAGGAAATGTAGTCAATTTGCCTCACCTGATCCAAAGGCAGCAGGTGTGTGTCGAATCCACTAGTGAGTGGGTGTTAAAGGGGCTTTGGCTGGAGCCCAGCGGGTCCACAAAGTAAGGCTGTGCAGGTTAGCTCTTCCCCGGGGTGGCTGGCTTGAGGACGTGCGGGAGCTGAGGGCCCACCTTGCCTTCCACTGGCCCAGCATAGCAGGGAAATTTGTAGGAGGTCACCAGGAGAGCTAAGATGATGATACGGCCCCCAGGTGATGGTTTTGAACATAACCCCAAAAGATGACTTGACGACGTGATCTCGTGCTCAAGAGCTGACTCAGGCTGGGCGTGCAGAATTCTGAAAAGACAAACACCATGCCTCTCTCCATTTTCCCATGTGAGATAGGAGCTGGAAGAAAAAAAACTCTCATTTCTTCCCTTTGGGTATGATTAACCTCAGCATGTTGACTCAAGTATGAATTAACCAACAGATCCAAATTTAGGTGTTGTGGTTTTTTTCCCACAAGTTTAGGGAGTGTTTCCAGGGTCCTTTGGACTATGACTTCAAGAGAACACGCAGAAAGATGAGAAACTCATTGAATGAAATACTCAAGAGCTGGATGGTTGTGGTTCTCAACCCTGGCTGCATGGTAGAAATACCTGGGGAGATTTTTAAAAATAGTTAAACCCAGGTCCTCACCCAGAGGTTGTGATACAGTCAGAGGGACAGAGCCCTGGCATCTGTATGTATGTTACCACCCCCAGAAAGATTTGTAGAAGGGGTGCCTGCCAGGTTGTTAGCCCAGGAACTGGTAAAAGAGAAAATGCCATCATGAGTCCAGCAGGCAACATGTTATATTAAAGCACTTCCACAATAACTGGTTTTCATGACCTCGTTTCACTCGCATATCACACTAAACCAGCGCTCAAAACCCTTACTCATTAAATGGTTCTCAGGCCAAGCATTTAAGATTTAAGCATGTGAGGGACTTCCCTGATGGTCCAGTGGTTGAGGCTGCCTTCCAACGCAGGGGTTGCAGGTTCAATCAGGTTGGGGGGCTGACATCCGCATGCCTCGGGGCCAAAAAATCACAACATAAAACAGGAATGATACTGTAACGTATTCAATAAAGACCTTTAAAATGGACCACATCAGAAAAATCTTTTAAAAATTATAAAATACTATTTTAAAAAAAAGATTTAAGTATGTGAAATCTTCAAGTTGGCAAAAGAAAGCATTCAAGAAGTTTCCACCTTATTGTTCAAGCTTAAGCACATTATGAAGCACTTTGGAGGGCTGGTTGTTATCCAGTGTGTTAGCTGGGTTTGGTGAACCACTAGAGAATTAAACAAACTAGAAGCAGGACCCAAAAGTGGTAAAGGTTAGGTGGATGTCTTATATTCTGATGACAATTTTTGTTTCACCTTCTCCCTGCCCCAGAGTAAACCATAAGTCAAGGTTTACAAGGACTCAGAGGAATTTTTTTTTCCCTAATATGTCCCCCAAAAGGTGTGGTGGACTCTGGAGAAACCTGCTTTTCATGTGACCTGGGTTCAGCTACTGATTCTCCCTGTGGCTCTGAGAAGTTTCTTCTCAGTTTTCCCATCAGTGTAATTATTGAGAGGCACCATACCCCACACACGACACTCACAGCAACATGAAACTCTGCCAAAGACTTTCAAAAACATAGAAAAGTCTCCTTCCCCTCCTCATACATGCTTACATTCCAGAATAACACATTCATTTACATGGTGGTACAATGAGCAGAGAAAATTACAGACTCCCAAGTAAATCTGACTAAATGCATATGTAAGCGTGTATGACAACTTTTCAGTTTTTGTCTTTCGGTTTAGAATACTTAATTCATTCACACTTCGGGCAATTACTGATATGTATGCTGGGGTTACAACTGCCAGTTTGCTTTTTGTTTTCTATGTGTGTATCATCTCCTTTTTGTTCCTCTCTTCCTCCATTATCACTTATTTTGTGTTGAACAAATATTTAAGATTTTAACTACTTTTGATACTTTTATAATTTTTTGTAAGTTTCCTCCACTGGTTGTTATAGATATTTTAATCAACATTTTTAACTTATCAATAATAACTCATTTCAAATTAATACTGACTTAATTCTGATAAAATATGTCAGTTTTATTCCAATATGGATTCATTTCCTCCCATTCTTTATGATATTGTCCTAAATATCACACTCTATGTCTTATGTTGCCTCACATACCACACAATATTATTTATGAATTACTCTTTTTATGCAGTTCTTCACAGATTTTTTTATTCCACCCTGTTGCTGAAGCTTTCAGGTGGACTCCTGAACTCTCCTAGAGCTGTTTTCATTCCTAGATAGCTGTCTAGTTGTTGACCTCTGTCAGGGAATGGGGGTTGGGGTCCCCTACTCCACCATTTTTGTTGTGTGTGTGTTAGTTGCTCAGTCGTGTCCGACTGTTTGCGACCCCATGAACTGTAGCCCGCCAGGCTCCTCTGTCCATGGGATTCTCCAGGCAAGAACTCTGGAGTGGGTTGCCATTCCCTTCTTCAGGGGATCTTCCCAACCCAGGGATCGAGCCTAGGTCTCCCACTTTGCAGGCAGTCTTTACAGTCTGAGTCTCCAGGGAAGCCCTTATACTTTTAAAGAACGGATACAACTACTGATTTTTTTTCATTTAATAAACTGCAAAAGCAGGGATTTAATTTCAGATAGAAATTTTCATTCAACATATATTGACATACTTATTATATATTATTACAGACAAGTAGAATAGAGAAAAAGAGATGACGCAAGCCACAAAAAGCCTAAATCCTCACGCAAGTTTGGTCCTTGACCTGCCGTGAATTAGGAAAAATGACTTCACTGTGCTGTGCTAGTACTTTTAGTGCCTATTATAAAGTGTCTATAAAAGGCTTAATTAAAAACATTAAAGTAATTATGTTACTTATCCCTTAGTTCCTCTTTCTGTATAATCACCATTTAGGCAGAATATCTTCCTCAGGGCATGATAAAAGATAAACAAAAGATAGACAAAACTGAAAGATATAAAATACTCAAATAATTAGGTTTCAAACTTCAGATTTAAGATTTCATTCTCATCTTGGCGTTTTCTTGGGGAAGCAACAGGATGCAGTTACAAGAGTGGCTTTTTTTTTTTTTTGAAGCTTAACACTCTTTTTTTTTATTGTTTTTGCCATACAATGACATGATATCACCATGGGTTTACATATGCTTCCCCTCCAGAACCCCCCTCCCTCCTCCCTCCCCCTGGGAAATCTCGCTGCACCAGCCCCGAGCATCAATCCTGGGCTGGCGATTGATTAGACATATGATAATTAACATGTTTCAATGCCCTTCTCCCATATCATCCCACCCTTACCCTCATCCACAAAGTCCACGAGTCTATTCTATACATCTGCGTTTCTTTTGCTGTCTCGCATGTTGGGTTCTCGTTACCGTCTTTCTAAATTCCATATATATGTGTTAATATACTGTATTGTTGTTTTTGCTTCTGGCTTACTTCACTCTGGATAATGGGCTCCAGTTTCGTCCATCTGAGTAGAACTGATTCAAATGAATATTTTTTTAATGCTGAGTAATATTCCATTGTGTATATGTACCACAGCTTTTTTATCCATTCGTCAGTTGATGGGCATCTAGGTTGCTTCCATGTCCTGGCTATTGTAAACAATGCAGCGATGAACATTGGGGTACACGTGGCTCTTAAGAGTGGCTTTTACACAGAGACTGGTGTCTGAATCCAAGCTCAGTTCCCGCGATTAAGCTAGCAACCTCAGCTTTTTTCAATCCACTGATGTAAAGGATTCTGTGGCTGGTCTGGGTTTCCTCTGCTGCTGTGCATGAAAGCCTGTTTCCTGTGACTGACTGGAAGGAGTGCTGCCTGCGAGTTTTCACTAAAGTCCAGGGCTCCCTGTGTTAGTCGCTCAGTCACGTCCGACTCTGTTTCCCCATGGACTGTGTAGCCTACCAGGTTCCTCTGTCCATGGGATTTTCCAGGCAAGAATACAGAAGTGGGTTGCCATTCCCTTCTCCAGGGGATCTTCCCAAGCCAGGGATTGAACCCAGGTCTCCCACATTGCAGGCAGATTCTTTATTGCCTGAGCCACCAGGGAAGTCCTTTCCTCCAGAGGGTACAGTCTACAATGCTCTTAAGTGAAGTGACTTGTACCCCCAAACAAGAGGAGTCTCAGCTTTCCCTGGACAGTATCTTGATTTTTGTGAGGGAAGTTTGCAGTCAGCCCTCTGTGTCCCTGGGTTCCATATCTGAGGATGTAACCAACAGTGGGTCAAAAATATCCATCCCCCTCTAGGTTCCAGAAAGTTCCAAAAAGCAAAACTTGAATTTTCTGGGCAGTGGTAACTTTTTACACAGATTTTATGTTGTATTCACACAGCATTTACATTGTACTGGGGGGCTTCCCCGACAGCTGTTGCTGGCTGTGGGCTAATAAATTATGCCTGTTCCTTTAAGCCACCAAGGTTTGGAGTGATTGGTTCCACGGGAATAGTATAAACAGTTTGTTGGGACAAGTTGAGCATCTTAAAGCAAAGCCACGATCAGACCTGCCCACTGATGCTTAGACACAGGCTGCAGGTAAGTAACCATCATCCATGTGCTTCCAAAGGCCGTTGGCGATCTGGCCCAGAAGAGCATGTTTCAAATTGAGGAGGTAAAGCAGTGATTCTCAGCAGGGTACCATTCCCCAAAGGTGTTTTGAAAGTTGGTAGAAGTGTGGTTGGGGTAAAGGCTGGCGGTCTAGGTGTACAGCAGAGCACACCGCAGCCCTGCAAACTCAAGAAGCAGTTCACATCCCACAGGGCTTCCAAATGTGCTTTGCCTCTGGCTTCTGCTGGATCTGGCAAAGGAAGCCCTGAAAGTCCTGTGGAGGGTGGAGGAGAGGTCAGGGTACTCGCTTTCGGTATATTCCCACCCAGCAATGGGTCAGTTGTGGCCAACTTCTCCTGCCTGAGGCTCCAAGACTCACTGCATTCAGTCAATTGCTACTTCTGCTCTGAAAGTCATTCACTCACCCCTCCAGAGCCTCGGCCATCCCCATGGCTGCCAGAGCCTGCCTTTACCTTCCTGGACTTTCCTTACTTCCTCCTCCAAGCACGCCATCTGTTTCTTGCTGAGGCTTGTTATCTTGCTGATATCTTGTGTGCCCTCCATTTCCCCTCTTTAGAAATGTAATCCCTGCTTATGGTAGGATGGTTTCCCTGTTTCTCTGATGATATTCAAGTGAGTCTGGTCTGTCTTCTCTGAACACTAGTTTTTATTCTATCCCCCACCCTTAACTCTTCTGTTTTTCTGTACTTCTCATCTGGAATGTAATTCTGAGCTTCTCACTTACTTTAAGAAAATGCATTTTTAAAATTTTGGCTGCACTGGGTCTTTGTTGCCACACGTGGGCTTTCTCTAGTTACAGCGAGTGGGAGCTACTCTCTAGTTGCGGTTCTTGGGCTTCTCATTGCAGTGGCTTCTCTTGTTTCCGAACAAACTCTAGGCACCCAGGCTTCAGTAGTTGTGGCACATTGCTCTGTGGCATATGGGATCTTTCTGGATCAGGGATGGAAACTGTGTCCCCTGAATTGGCAGGTGGATTCTTAAACACTGCACCACCAGGGAAGTCCTCACTTACTTTTAAATCTAAACTTAATAATAATAACTAACTTTTACTGAGAGGTGTGAATATTTGCTCTTTTATTACATGTAGTCATGCTGAGGCACCTACATTTTGGAATATGTATTACATATTATTTCTTCATAAATGAATTTTCTTCTAGTTCTTTATATTATGATTTGGAATATACATAATATATACACATCAAATAAAAGATACATATTTATCAATGGTATATAACATATATGTAATATTTAATTATATATGCTTATTAACCATGAATTTCATTTCCAGACAGTGAAAAGAATATTCTTAATATTAATTGTTTTGAACTCAAATCAAGCAAACAGTAATTCTGCTTTCTTACTACTACGGGCATCTGATTTTAAACTCTGGAAAGGCAGAGACAATGTTGGTTGTGCTATCTTTCTATCTTGAGCACATGATAACTTGCTTGGCATTCAATGTGTATGTGTGAGTTGAAAGAATAAATGAGTATCTCTCCTTAAAAAAAAAATTAAGTGTCACAAAGAGTCATTAGTACCTCTGACCATAGAGTCACACACTGCTAAGAGGGTTTAACAAAGTCTCCTCCGTGACGTTGACCTTGACTCTCCCGAAGATCCTCTGAGCAACTGGTAAGATTTTATGGGCTTCCAGAGAATAGCAGTCTGTCAGCCACAAAAAGGACTTTCAAGGGCAGGAAGCTTTCATCTGAGCCCTCCCCATCACATGATCCAGAAGCCTGGTGGGAATTCCCACCTCACCAACGCAGACTCAGAAGGTCAGAGTCTCCTGGGGCAGGAATGGCAGCCTGGCCTCTTTGGCCCGTGATTACTTATTCTGTCTGTGCTTCCCAAGATGTTGGAAATATGCCCAGACAAGGTGGTAAAGAATCCCTGAAGTAGATGCTGAGTCCAGAATGACGACAATGGGATATGCCAGTGCCTCTTGAAGAGTGAAGAAAGAAAGTGAAAATGTGAGTCGCTCAGTGGTGTCTGACTCTCTGTGATCCCATGAACTGTAACCTGCCTGGCTCCTCTGTCCATGGGATTCTCCAGGCAAGAATACTGCAGTGGGTTATCATTCCCTTTTCCAGGGGATCTTCCCTGACCCGGAGAAGAGAACTCTTAAAGAGTACTGGCTATTAAAGACAGTGGCAAGGAACATGTAGCCTTTAACACACCCTCCTACATGTTGACTGGCATTCCTAATTTCCTTATCCTTCTGAGTCTTCATTGCATACCCTGCTGCTACCTGTTGGGAAAGTTGCTGGCTATAATGAAACCAGACAAGTACGCTATAGCAGGTCTCACTAAAAACGATTTGATTCTTGGCTGCTGTCATCAGTGTGGTTCTGTAAAAACCGCCTCTTCCGAGGAATTGAAAATCTTTTGCAGACGTGACTTCATGTATCTATACGACAAACTTATTCATAGGTGGGTATCATCATCCCAATTATGCCTTAAGCAGTTAGGACTGTCTCAACACCACCCGGAAAATTGGCCATAAAGATGAGACTGGAAACTCTGTCCTGCAATTTTCACTTTCGCTCTGGACCTGTCAGAGCTTGTTGCCACTGACTGCAAGGCATGAAAGACACTTGGGAAAATACATAAGCATTTTGCTATCCAGAGTGCAAACAGCCATATCAAACATTCACTGTTTGAAACACTCTCCAAAACAGGAAACCAATAAGATTTCAACACGTCCCCAATAGAAACTGTAGAACATCTCTGGCTAACAACACATGCCAAAAGTACTTGGGTCTTCCAGGTGTCACACCATGAAATAAAAGGGAAAAAAGAAGAGAAATACACATAAAGGATAAAGAGATGGAATCAAGAAAAATTCCCTTTTAATTTCAATTTTTTTCTTTTTCTTTTTTAGCCACCCCATGTGGCTTGGGGAATCTAGTTCCCCAACAAGGGATCGAACCCATGCCACCTGCATTGGACGTACGAAGTCCCAACCACTGGACCACCAGGAAAGTCACAAGAAACATTCCTTTAACAAAATAGTGCTAATAAGGGAGAAAAAGTTTCCTCCTAGAAAGCCTGTTGCAATACTCAGACGTGAAAGGGAATCAAAGAGAAGGGAAGAACTACACTGACATCATTTGCTGTTTTAAGACTTCTAATTCTGGCCCCAGTTCACTGCTGTCTTCTCCCAGCTGGTGTATCGCTCAGTGACAACCAAGAATCTGAAGGGTCTTGGGGTCCCAGTTGATGCCCATGTTCCCCACACACAAGCTGTACTCATGACCCACATAGTTGACATAAATGTCTACCCTTGAATTGAAAGTGTCCCAGCTTATGGGTAACAGGAAGCTGATTTCCCAACTCAGTAACTTTTCCCAAAGTTACTTAACTAGAGACTTTCCTGCTGATCCAGGGGTTAAGAATCCGTCCTGCAAGGCAATGGGTTTGATCTCTGGTCGAGGAACCAGAGATCCCACATGCCGCGGGGCAACTGAGCTCAAGAGCCACAGCCACTGAATTTTCTTGCCTAGAAAATCCATTAACAGAGAAGTCTGGTGGGCTGCAGTCCATGTGGGTCACAAAAGACTCGGACACGACTGAACGACTAAACAACAAAATAATTGTTTCGGCTACTATTTAAGCCCTCTTTGTGAATAAGCTAACTTAATAGATGAATAATGAAAATTATTGCCAAAAATGTTTCTTAACTAAAACTATAACAGAACACAGTGTTTAAAATGCTGAAATCACCTCTCTAACGCACTGAGTTTAGAGCTTCACTTCTACCTGGTGCAGGGACACCAAGCGTTCCCAGCACACCTGCCAGACTTAGAGCTGCTGTGAAGTAGGATGAGGTGGTAGGCTTGGCTCAGAGACCTGGCACTGTGCAGTGACCTTGCACAGACCGGGGAATGACGCCTGGGACCTCCCCTGTAAAGGAACAGGCCCAAACCCGAAGACCTCAGAAGCCTGTCTCTGGAGCTCCTACCTGCTTCCACGTGAATCTGCCTGACTAGACTGTGCACTTTCCTGGCTGCAGCTTGAGTCAGCTCGTGTTGCCCTTTGATGTGGATCCCAACATTGCCAGAGGACTATCTGATGGAACAAGGTGTTAGAGACCTTTCTACACCCACGGCATGGACATATTTCTTGACTTCATCATCTCCCTGGTGAGACTGTGAGTGTCCTGGGTGCAGGAGAAGGATCCCCCCACTTTCAATCACAGTAGCTCAGTAAAGACCCAATGTGTGGCTTTAGCCATGTGTGTTTTAGCATATTATCAAACTAATAGAGACATAAACTTGTATTTCAAACTAATATAAATAGATACATTTGTGGGAGATACGTATTTGTTTTTTAAATGAATCTACTTCAATATTTATAGTCTAACATGATCTTTTTACTTCTTAAGAAAAAGAATTCTGAAAAAGTCTGTTTTCAGGCAAAAAGAAAATCAATGAATTTAGCAGCCAGGATAGTGAGAGCCATTCATTCTTTCTCAGTAGAATCTTGATCTCTAAGGAATTCAAAGTGCATAAGCACGACTGATTTTGCTCTTGTGAATTGGAATTCCAGCAGAGAATGAGAAGATAAAAAAGATCACTGCTTAATGTCTGACCCCCTGTCTACTCCCTGTCTGACCACCTTGCTGGAGCCCATAAATCAGTCTTAAAACTCTAAATTTGCAATTCACTGATACTATGATTTTTTCCTCTTCTTGTATTTGTCTTTATAAAGATGATCACTCTATATTCAATAGCAAAAATCCTTTTTATTTCATTTTGTAAAGCCCCAGTCCCATTGACCCCAGAATTCAAGTGGACAGGAGAACATTCTGGAAAGCTCTGATTTTATACAACCTGAGTTTTCTCAATATCTGAACAACAGCGGCCCTGCCAAGGCCACAGCAGCCACCTCGCTTCCATCCTGGACGCTCTTCAGAAGTGGCTCAGGGACTTCCTTGGTGGCCCGGAGGTTAGGACCCCACAGTCTCACTGCTGAGGGCCTGGGTTCAATCTCCGGTTGACAGATAAGATCCCATAAACCTTGCAGTGCCATCAGAAAAAAAAAAGAACTTTTCAGTTCCATGGAGTCACCCTGTTGATCTTGTCTTTCCATTTCAAGGGTTCAGCCCACCCTTGAGTACTTTCTGGAGCGCCAACTCTGAGAGCAACAGGCAGTAAAATGAGACCCAGCACCTGCCTTGTGGGGAGCTCATTCCTGATGAGAAACATGTTTCAACAGACTGTGATAAAAAAAATATTAAGGCAGAGGTTTCTAAAATGCACTACAGAAGTCAAATCAGGACAGGGTAAGGAAATTTGGAGAAGAGGTGACACTTGAGCTAGGCTTTGAAGGATGAAAAAGAAATTATCGGAAGAACGAGGTGTGATATTCAGTCCACGGAGTACTGGAAGATGGGGACTTAGAAGCACAATGCTTTGAGAAAATTACAAGCTGTCTAAAGTGGCCGGGAATGCCTGCGGTGTGGAGGGGAAGCACAGAATAGGACTATAAAGGTTAACAGTAGGGTTGAATCCAGGTAAGACTGGAACAGAGTTGAGATTTTATCCTGTAGGCAGCAAAGCGCCCCTGGAGGTTTCTGAGCAGTTCAGGTAAATGGTTAGAGCTCCATTTAGATAACAGGAGAGAAGATTAAAAGGCAGCAAGGAGTTTTCCGAATGCCAGGACACTGCCTGAGCAGCTGGTGCGTTTCTCCCAGAAAGAGAACAAAGGGCCCAAGGCTACACCCGAGGCTGCGGCCAGGAGCCTAGCCGGCAAGGGCAGCTCGGTAACTGATGTGATGGGGAGCAGAAAGGGAGATGTTGGGAAAGACTCTAGGAAGCTGGGTGATCGTTGGAATTGAGAGCAGGAGATGGAGGTCTTGAGACTGACGAAGAGAAAGAAGATGGATCGGGAAGGACGAGCACGGGCTAGCTGGAGTGCCTGACACCCACTGGCATTAGAGGTTCAGTCAGAGCTCAAAAACACCCCACTGGGATGGATCTTGCATTCTCCTAAATATACAGATAAAGCTTGGTTTTGATTCAAGAGCTCACGGACCACTATAATTCCAAAACAGTGGAGCAACTCACGTTCAGAGAATGCGAGGAAAGCGTAAATGTTAAACTGCCTCCCCAACCTCACTCCATGCCAGATCAGACTGAGATGTCTTCTGGGTTTTTTTTTTTTTTTTAATTTGTTTTGTTTCGTTTGAGGGGATGCGTGCACAGTTTTATTTGCTTGCTCGTTGAGGTCATCTAGAGATTAGCTGAGTGTCTTCTCCCAAGAACGTAATGAATTGCTAGACTTCTGAATCACCGGCCTGAGATTTTATGTTTGCCTCCAGGTGAGAAAAGCTGGTGACAACGGAACAAGTAGTTACAAAATAGGTTATGAATAAGCTGCTCTTCTGCTTCTGTGTTGGTTGGACCTGTCAGGAGAGCAGTTTGAGGTTGCTGTGTGGGGTGTGAGCCAAACAAAACTAAGGAGTGCAATTCACATCTAAGAGTTTTTTTGTAGAAATGAATGTCTATCAGGAAAATTTTCAAGAAAAACAAAATGCCTTAAGGAAGAGGACATCTTTTTCTAATTTGCACAAGAATGCTATCAAGATTAGCAGAAGCTGTCTTTTCCTGTTGAAGGTGGTTCACTGGTGAGACATGTAAGAACAGTACATATTAATATATTCTGTTCACCCAGATATCAGAAGGCTTAAAGGAAACACAGTCCATTCATTCTGTAGTTGCTGGGATCCTACTACAGATATCAACCTGGAATTCGTCTTTAGCTGGAACAAACACAATTTAAGGCATAATCAGGCTTAAAATCTTAAATGCAATGTTCTTTCACCAGAAGAGAACCCACAGCCTCTCAACTTCTGCCCACATCTTCTGGAAGTGGAGAAGGATGAGTTGAGTTCTTTGCTAGGATTCTTGTATCAGTTCCTTAACTGCACGGTGTTTTCTTACATGAGCACATGCCTTGGTCCCTTCATATTGCCAAGACAAAAATACCACATGGCTTAAACAAATTATTTCCGAAAGTTCCATAGGCTGGAAAGTGCAAGATCAAGGCCCTGGCAGATATGGTGTCTAGTGAGAACCTGCTTCAGGTTCGGCTGTCTCATGGACAGCAAACTCTTCTATGGTGGAAGGACTGAGGGAATTCTTCAGGGTCTTTGATTTCAGGGCACTAATCCCATTCATAAGGTTCTGTCCTCATGACTGAATCAGCTCCCAAAGGCCCCACTTCCAAATACTGTCACATTGGAGCTGAGGTTTCAACATATGAATACTTGAGGGACACATATTCAGTCTATAGCAACATAACATCAAGAACACCACAAATAATATTTCAGTGTTGCTAAAATTAATTCCAAAAAAATTACGCCTTCATTTATTTGTTTACTTTTTAAAGTATTTATTGCCTGGCATCTTCCTGGAAATTGTAAGCTCCTGAGAAGACAGATGCTCTGTCTTGTTTATTGTCCAATAATGCCAGGGACATGTTGTGCTGTGCTTAGTCGCTCAGTCATGTCTGACTCTTTGTGACCCCATGGACTGTAGCCCTCCAGGCTCCTCTGTCCATGGGGATTCTCCAGGCAAGAAGCCTGGAGTGTGTTGCCACTTCCTTCTCCAGGGGATCTTACCCACCCAGGTATCAAACCCTGTTTTCCTGCACTACAGGCAGATTCTTTACCTCTGAGCCACCAGGGAAGCCCGATTATAAGAATATGCATCATGATTTCCATTATCTTCAATGGTATCCATGCTTAAAATACAATTAAATATTTCAATCTCACAAAAATTTGAAAAAATACAAGATGTGTGGTTTCCTCTGAGGCCATGGTCATCCCTATGGCTCTGGACAGCTGAGCCCTGACTTCTGAGTGGCTGGCCTGTGCCCAGTCTCCACCTGGATGGCCAGAGGCCGATGGGGAGGGGAGGGCTCCCTGTGTAGAGGGTGCCCCCTGCTGTTCAGTGGCGCTGAGGGCACGTGGAGAGCAGAGGGGAGGCTTCCAGGGGAGGAGGGTATCAGGTCAAAAGTCAGAGCACTCTGGACTTCGCTGGAAAGGACCTTCAAGGTGATCAGTTCAAACACACGTATTTCAGATAGAGAAACTGAGGCCCAAAGAGGTCAAATGGCTTGTCCGTGGTCACAGTTAGTTAAAACTGGCTTTCCTGACCCCTGCCTTGCATCAAGGAGACACCAAACTCGCAAGTCAAGTGTCTTCTGCCTTTTTAAAAAAAGAACAAGTCATCAAAAATTTACTTTCAGCTTTCTATAATGTGAACTATTCACATTTTCAAGACACGATTTAAAACAATCAAGTGATTTTAAAAGTCATTTATTATACTTGGACCCCAGAAGCTCCCCAGGAAGGGATTTCCTTAAGAACCAATGGAAGAGGGGCCTGCCTCTTACTAGTCCAGCCATTTCTTTCAGTATCTTTCTCCAGAGGCCTCATGTTTTGAAGGTTTTTAAAAATCTACCAAATAAACTGCATATTTAGAGGAAACAGGTTCACTTTTAGGCGCACAGACTATAGTTCTGATATCACCAAATGAAATCGGATGTGTGAAACACTCTACCCCGTGACAGTGACAGTGTGGGCTTTCCGGAAATATTAGCTATTAGGATTGTATCTTAACAGCCAAAGCCAAGGAGGGGAAAGGGATTTTTTGTTAGTCTCGGCGCCCTGTGGAAGGTTAGTATCTCTTCTATCTGGTGTTTTGAAATACTAAAAAGAATCTTAAGAGTTCAAAGGAAACTGGTATCTTTGATAGCGGTATGGACACACGTATCTGAGGATATCCGAAGGCCCAGAAGCCCCAGGCTGGGGCTGAATCTGTGAGTCACTGACTCTCCCACCCTGGGAACAAGTCTAGTCTCACATGGGACTGGGATGTGCCTTGATCTAGTCTGTTGGTGCATCTTCCTTGGTATGAGGACTTGCTGGTACAACCCTCCAAACCTGACCACTCAACTAAAGCAAATGTTCCCTGTAAACTAAATTTTTTTTTCTTTTTTTGGCTGCACCATCCTTTTTGCTTGCCCGGATCTTTGTTCCCCGACCAGGGATGGAACCTATGACCTTGCAGTGAAAGCATGGAGTCCTAACCACTGGACAGCCAGGGAAGTCCCTGAACTAATCCTTTTACAGATATAAATGTATCTGGAGACTAGCAAAGTTGTGTTGAACTTATGCAACTGTTTGCTAAAGCCACAGTTTTCTCAAAAAAAAGAGAAAAAGCTAATTCCATTTATATGAAGTTCTAGGATGAGAATCACTAATCTAGCAATTGCCCTTAAGGCCACGAGGATGAGGATGTAGCTGGGAGGGGCCTGAGGGAACTTCTGTAGTGATGGGAACGTTCTGTAACTGGAGAAGGATTGGGGTTTTATGGGTGTCTGTATCTGTCACACTTCATTAAATGGTACTCGTTAGTTTCACGCACTTTACCGTAAGTACATTTTACTTTCAAAATGAGCTGTAAACAAATACTGAACTTTAGCTAATGACTTGCATGCTGAAGCACTTAGGGGTGAACTGATGTTGGTGACTTTTCAGTGCATCCCCAAATTAGATGGACTAATGGATGGGCAGAAGGAGATCTGTGTGACAAGTATATATATATATATATATATATATATATATATATGGGATAAAACATTAACTGTGATAGGCATCTGGATATTCCTATCTCCCAATTTTTTGTGTCAGAAAATTTTCAAAATAAAATAGGAGGAAAAGAATTAAGATTCAGTCATTTACTACCTTAAACATAATGTTACTATAGCTTGGTCAACTTTCAAGATTCTACTTTAGAAAAGGACATTTATACATTTCTAACTGAAGAAGTCTTCAGAGTGGAAAGCTGGTACCTCAGTGGTCTTTGTCTCTAGTAACATGGCTGGCTGGTTATTACTTGCAGACACATAACCTTCTTTCCCATTGTCTGTACTGCTGGAGGGCGTGGAGTGCAACACATTCACCTAACAAGCCCTGTGAGTAGTTTGTGGTGGGCACTTAATGTATGTGTGGTAAGAGTAAGACTGGGGGCTCAGATGTGGAATCTGCAGCTTACTGGCTGCTGCCAGCTCTGAGCTTCTGTGTCCTCACCCACAAAAGGGGGTGATCTCCATCTGGCTGTTCTGAGGGTTCAAGAAGGTGATGTAGGTAATACAGAGTATCTGGGTCCTGAGGAGGAGGAGGAGGAGTGTTAGTTGCTCAGACATGTCCAACTCTTTGCAACCCAATGGACTGTAGCATGCCAGGCTCATGTGTCCATGGAATTCTCCAGGCAAGAATACTGCAGCAGGTTGTCATTCCCTTCTCCAAGGGATATTCCTGACCTAGGGATTGAACCTGGGTCTCCTGCGTTGCAGGCAGATTCTTTACCATCTGAGCCACCAAGGAAGCTCCTGGCTCCTGAGAAGAGCTTTAAAAATGAAAAAATGGGTATAAGGTCCTAAAGGGTACCCAGAGATGGTCTTCGGTACAAGGCAGAAACTGAGCAGCACTGAATGTAACGCCTCAGGAAGGACACAATCCCACTCCAGTCAGTGCTCGGACAAGGACCTCAAAACCTGGGTCCACCCATACAAGAGCCCTAGACAGACCCTAGTAAGAACCACGGTTTCCAAAAAAGAAGCCCCGGCTCTTCAAGAATGGTGTTGTCATAAAAGACAAAAACACAAATGTGGAATATTCCAGATTAGAGGAAATTAGGGACACAGCAATTAAAACTCAAATACTATACTGGATCCTGTGCCAGAGGCGGGGGGCGGGGGGTAGATATTATAAAACATACTTGGGTCAGTTGTCAAACTGGAATGTGGATGGTAGGCTAACGTAAAATATTGCTTTAGTGTTAAATTTGGAAGGACTGATGCTAAAGCTGAAGCTTCAATACTTTGGCCACCTGATGTGAAGAACTGACTCATTGGAAAACACCCAGATGCTGTGAAAGATTGAAGGCGGAAGGAGAAGAACATGACAGAGGATGAGATGGTTGGGTGGCATCACCGACTCAATGGGCATTAGTTTGAGCAAGTTCTGGGAGTTGTTGATGGACAGGGAAGCCTGGCATGCTGAAGTCCATGGGGTTGCAAAGAGTTGGAGACGACTGAGAGACTGAACTGAACTGAGTGTTAAATTTACCAAACCTGGTAACTACTGTGGTCACATAAGAGAATGTCTTTGTTCTTAGGAAACACATGCCAACATAGTCTATAGTGTGTGCAATTACACATGGTTCAAAGGAGAAAAAGGAGAAGAGCTTGCTCATTTGGACACATAAGAGAGACCCTGGAGCAAAACACTAATTATCAGTGAGTCTGATAAAGACAGTATTGTTGTTGTCCACTTAAAAAATATGTACAACCTAAACCCACTTCTGGAGAAGGAAATGGCGACCCACTCCAGCACTCTTGCCCGGAGAATCCCATGGATGGAGGAGCCTGGTAGGCTGCAGTCCATGGAGTCGCTAAGGGTCGGACACGACTAAGCGACTTCACTTTCACTTTTCACTTTCATGCACTGGAGAAGGAAGTGGCGACCCACTCCAGGGTTCTTGCCTGGAGAATCCCAGGGACGGCGGAGCCTGGTGGGCTACCGTCTATGGGGTCGCACAGAGTTGGACGTGACTGAAGCGACTTAGCAGCAGCAAACCCACTTCCGTATTCTTGCCTGGGAAATTCCAAGGACACACGAGCCTGGTGTGCTACAGTCCATGGCACTGCAAAGAGCTGGACATGACTTAGCAACTAAACAACAACGACTGTGGTTCCAGCCAATATGAGAAAACAAAAAGTTGTAAGGGACTGGAGATTGGGGCTGAAACAAAAATCCTACTGTTTACAGATGTGATAAATCGTGAGAATTGTGTTTTAGTCGGTGGACATACTAAGGATTTAAGCCAGAGAGACAGCCTCTCAGATGGCTCTGAGGGACTGTTTAGAAGAGGTAAGGAAGGAACCAGGATATACAGGGGTTTTTGAAAGAAAAAAAAAAAACCCCAGGTAGTCAAAACATCAAAATATTATTGTTATTTAAAGAAAAACCAGGGGACTTCCTGGGTGGCTCAGAGATAAATAATCTGCCTGTAAACCAGAAACTGCAGGAGACTCAGGTTCAGTTCCTGGGTCCAGAGGATCCCCTGGAGGAGGGCATGGCAATGCACTCCTACTCTTACCTGGAAAATCCCATGCACAGCGGAGCCTGGTGTGCTACAGCTGATAGGATTACAGAGTCTGACACGACTGAAACGACTGAGCATGCACCTAAAGAAAAACTAGACATCTCAAGTTAATGAACTTAGCACTTTTCTAGGTATGGGAAAATCCAAGAGTCTAGGTTCTTTGAAATCATTCCTTTGATATGCACCTAATGCTTAGTTGGTAAAGAATCCGTCTGCAATGCAGGAGACTCTGGTTGGTTCGATTCCTGGGTCAGGAAGAGCTGCTGGAGAAGGGATAGGCTACCCACTCCAGTATTCTTGGGCTTCCCTTGTGGCTCAGCTGGTAAAGAATCTGCCTGCAACGTGAGAGACATAGGTTCGATCTCTGGGTTGGGAAGATCCTTTGGAGAAGGGAAAGGCTATCCACTCCAGTATTCTGGCCTGGAGAATTCCATGGACTGTATAGTCCGTGGGGGTCACAAAGAGTCAGATAGGACAGAGCAGCTTTCACTTTCAATTATCTAGGGCCAACATTCTTTTTTTCTCTATCTTGAATCCCCTCAGGGTACATAGTTGGGGGTGACTGTAGCCATAGCATCATTGTTTATTGATTTGGTAGGTGACATTTTTAACTTTTTTTGTTCATTGCTGGTGTGGACTAAGAATGGTTACACAAAGGATATTGTGGGCCATCAAGCCATTACATGACAGGCCCCCTGCCACATGGTGAGCCCTGAGGGACTTCAGGATGGAAACAGAACACTGGATCTCAAGCCATCAGCACCAACCCCCCACCACCCACCCTCATGTACTTCAGGGGACTAGGATGGGAAAGAACAGGATGCTGGCCTAGATAGCTAAGGTGCTTGTCAAAGGAATGCTTTCAGTGTACCCAGACTGGCATCTTCTCCTTCATAGAAAAGCATTAAATTCATTAACTTGACGTCTGGTTTTCTTTATAGTAATCTTTTGGTGTTCTGATTATCTGTTTTGTAAAACTCCAGTATATCTTGGCTCCCCCAAAGGGACTTTGAAGGGCTTTGACTGCCCTTCAAAGCAGTCCCTCAGAGCTGAGAGGCTGCTTCCTAGGCTTGAAGTCCTCTGAAAATCTGCCTAATAAAACAGAATTCTCAGTTTTTTGGTTGTGCATATTTTTTTAGTGGACTCTAATTTCTTAGTGAACTACTAGTCCTCGTGTAGAGCAGAAAGGGATGTGGAGAGAGTGTCCAAGTCATACTAGGGACTTTCCTCAGGGCAGGGGCTGAACTGAATTCACTGTGAATGAGGCAGCCTCCAGGCAAGAAAAGGAAACAGATTCATCCTCCTGGAGCTAAGAATTAATTTTAGGAAATGCTTGTCTCTCCTTGGCTTTTCGAGCCATATGAACATTTTCTTGGTCTTCTAGATGGCAAAATTTCAGAAAGTAAATCTAGGGGAAGTAAGGAAAACTGAGAGGGTGCCTTGGTGGAAACACCCTCCACAGTGAAGGGGGGTGTGCTCCTCAGCTCCCCAGTGGAGGTGTCCCAGACGGCACCAGTACCTCCCTGACCTCAATCAGAACCCTGAACAAAGACTCAGAGAGCTGTAGACCAAAAAGAAAAAGAAAAAGATGCTATCAACTGCTGTTTTAGTAAACAACGGAATGCTGCCTGCCGTGAAGCCGCCAACCTCTGCAGGCACTCTTGAGAGTGCACATTTAGGGAAACTAAGGATGGAGAAAAACAGTATGCTGGCCCCAGATACTTAAGATGCATCTCAAAGGAATGATTTAAGAGATTCTTTCAGATTCTTTCATCTTCCAATAGTAGAAAAGTTCTAAATTCATTAAGCTGTCTGTTCCTTTGTGATCAGCAGTAACCTTTCGATGTTCAACCACCCTGTTTTCTTTTCAGCAAAAACTCCTACATATCCTGGCTCCTCCCATAACTCTTTGAAACAGTTCCTCAGAGCTGCGGGGCTGTCTCCTAGATATAAGGCCACCAAATAAAACATAATTCTCAACTTTTAGGTTGTCATTCTTGATGACAGGATCTAGGGGAGAGTGGTGCGGGTGCGCTAGTTGGGGACATGGGCTCAGAACCCAGGGCTGCCTCCTTCGACAGCAAGATCGCGGGAAGACGCCTCGCCTCCCCAGTCTCAGTCCCCACCTTGGGTTAAAGTGAATTAAAAGGAGCTGGTCGACAACACGCCTGCGCGGCTCACGGACCCCCCTCCCCACCCTCCCCGACACAGCCTTGCTTTCCCCGCAAGCAAGCGTGGACCGGAAACCGTTGTCCCCTCCGCCGCGCACCCCAGAAACTAAAGGGAGATTCCTCGGGCACATCACTTCCGCCAGCCGAGGGGTGGGCTCGGCGCCGGAGGCAGGAGTCACTGCTGGGGTCACTGGGGAGTGTAGTCTTTAAGGCAGGCGTTAGCGAAGGGGTCACGTGAAGGAGAGACATTTCACCGAGGGTCCTCTACATGTTTTATCCACGTGGTTTTAAGGGGAAAAAAAGGTCGGGGGGCGGAAACCCAGGGGCCACAGCAGCCATTCTCCCGTCGGAATGTTACCGAGAGACAGCTCCCTCAGAGGCCTCTGGGCGCGCCGAGCATCCTGGGAGGTGTAGTCCCGGCGCCGGGCCGAGGATTCTGGGTAGTGTAGTCCTAGTGCTGGGACGAGGATTCTGGGTAGTGTAGTCCTGGCGTCCTGGCCCAGCTGGTGGCTGGAGTGACCCCTTGTTCCTCGCTGGTGAGTGTGGCGCCCGTGGGGCCCTAAGCCGCAGCCGTACCCTTCCCTGCGCGGAAAGGTAGGTCCTGAAAGTCTGGGCTGTTCGCTGGGCCTGAGGCTGGGGACTGTGCAGGTGCCGGGGAGAGGAGGCGGCTGCGGGACGCGCTGTCGCGGTTCAGGCCGTGCCCTCCCGGATGTCATATTTGGGATGTGAGCGCGTATCTCCGATGGACGTGGGCGAAGCTCAGCCGCGATGCCCAGTGGTGGCGGATGCCGGAATCCAGCCACGTCCCGGGGCTCCTGTGGGTGAGGACACGTTAGGCCTTGGCCGAAAGAGCGATGATGATGGGAGAGGGGGAATCGCTCCTATCCCCAAGTCCCTGGGGGCCAGAGGGTTGAGTAAGTTGGCATGGGGCCCTGATGTTTCCCAGGTGCTGGGATGAGGGCCAGCCCGCTGCCAGGAGTTTTGGTGGGTGGTTTGCCGTGGGCAGCACGTGCCCGGGATGGGCTGGGTGTGGAACGGGCCACTTTGGCAGCGATCTTGGGTGTGTTTTTGGCTGGTCGCCCCTGGATTCGGGCCTTGGAGGAAGAGGTTGTCTGAGGCCCACTGGGCAAGTTTCTCAAAGGTCCTGGAAACCTGCGTTGACCGCGGCAGTCATGGATGTGCATGGCTCTGGTGTTTCCGGACTTTGGGATTTTGAGTTCCATTTTAAAGTTTTATTAGGGAGAGATTTTAGACAGAAATAAATAGAACTCTACAGACCCACCATCCAGATTTAACCCTTGTCACCTGGGGAGCAATCTTGATTCACCTCAAAATGACATACTAAGAAGCCTTACAACCCACAGAGGTTCACTGTCCCTGCCCTACTTGAAGAGCCTGGCCTTGGCTGCCAGCTTTCATCCAGACTCTGTGACTGCAATGATGTCACCTTGGACAAGGGACTGACTTCACTGTGCTTCAGTTTTCTCATCTGTAAAATGAAGATAATAAATCGTACTCCATTGGGTTGTGAGGCTAGAATGAAATAAAACGGTTCTGTGCCTGAAACCGTCTCTGATGTGTACAGTCCTAAGTGCCCAGTGAGTATGAACTTTGCTTAGGAAGGTCAGAGCCGAGAGTGGGTCACCTCAGGCCTGGTGTCAGCAGCATTATCGGGGCAGGCTGTGTTCTCAGTGAGCTGCCCGCAGCCTTTCCTTCTGTGACAGGTCCATTCCTGATGCCTTTAAGGAAGAGGAAAGCCTCTCCTACCAGGGCGTGAGTTTCCAGTGACTCCCCTGAACCTTTCTGCTCTTGTGCTACCCAGAGGGGAAGCCTGGTGAGCGAGAGGAGGGCTCCTGACAGCCTGGACTCACGTGGAGACTGCTCGCCTTCCGTGTGCTGAACCACAGGTGGGTTTCCTTCGCTCAGCCTTGCCATCTTATGCCCAGCACGCCCCGCCCAGGGATCAGAGCCCAGCTGGTTTCCCCAGGGCACATGGTCTGTGGTAGGGGTGGCTGCTGTCACAGAGACTTGTTCAGACTCTGTGTCCTCCTTGACCACCCCTCCATCCCTGTGGTTTGTTCAGGCCTGTGCACTCTCAGGCTTGTCTGTTGTGAAGACCTTGGCCTTCTGTTCTGGTTCCATCCGGCGAGGCCCTCACTGACTCTGTCCCCGTCCTGTCCTCTCACTGCAGTTACCTCAGGAGGCAGCTCTGACACTAGAGCTTCCTGTAAAATAACCACAGGGTCATCACTACACTCAAGAGAGTTAATAGTTGTTTGAGTCAGAGCACCTCTGTTCAGAGGCAGGAGAGGAGAGGTGTGTGGCCGGGGAGGAATTCCAGGGGACAGTGTCCCTGTCTCTGGCCCTCCCCCCATTTCTGATCTTGCAGACCTCAGTGAACACCCACAGCTGGGCCTCCTTGTTCTTTCCAGGCTCCCCTGCCCTGTTCTCTCAGCAGTACCTGTGCTGTGCCATGGACCCCTCTCCTTCCGGTCTCCACTCCTGCTCTGCCCTCACTCTTGTCTCTTCTTCACCTTCTTGTCCCTCTCCCCACCTGCTTCTTGAGTGGAGCACCTGAGGTCCACATACTGAACTTGGCACTCAGCCTGCTAGAAAGAAACCTTCCTAATTGTTTACTTCTGTCCCAACTCCAAAGTCAGGATGCTTGGGTTCAAATCTCAGTTTTATCATGTCTAGCTGTGTGGCCCTAAGCTTGTTACTTCACCTCTCTGAGCCTTCTCTTCCTCATCTGCCAGATGGGGATCATCAGAATGGTGTCCACCTCCTAGGGATGTTGGAAGAGATAGCCCTAGCAATGCAGTTATAATGGCTGGCACATTAAGGCTAAGTGATTGTTAGAATTACTTTTAATGCCTCCAACTTTTCCAAGTCTCCTCCTCAGTCTCCTCCCCAACTCCCCACCTGGTCAGACCTTGCTTTACAGCTTCCTAGAAGCATATTCCATTCTCTGCTTGTGTTTCCCTGAGCATGTCTGTTTCAGTGTCAACTCCAGTGATGAGCTGGGATGCTCTCGCCCTGCAGAGCACCCTGCACATCCCTGGCAGTGTTTCCAGGCTCCCTGTTGATGGAAGGACCCCGGGGCTCAGGACTCCAGGGCTTAGGCTGTGTCATAACTGTTGGACTGTCCCACTGGACCAGGAGGTGGTTCTTAGAAGGTGGGGTGCCTCATTTGCTCCTCTTGAGCCAGTTGATTCAGTTCCTGGCACTGGGTTAGACTAAGCAGGTGATGCATGGTGAAGACATCGGTGGTGTCTTTGCTAGGCCCCGTACCCTCTCCACGTGGTATCTGGCCTCTGCTTCTGCTTGGTTCCTCTAGCAAGGGAGCTGACATTCTTAACCTGGTGCCTTGGACCACCCCCCAAACCCCCGCCCCAAGAGCATACAGACTTAAGCCTGTGACTGGCACAGCATCACTTGTCCCACATTTGTGGGTGAAAGCAGGGATGAGGTCAGCCTGAAGGAGCTCCCAGTGTTTGATGAAATAATTTGAGCAGAAAAATAGTGATAATATTCTAATATAACCCCTAGGATAAGCTATGAATCCATCCTGAAATAAATAAGAAGGGACAACTCTTGGACTTCCCTGGTGATACAATGCATAAGAATTTGTCTGCCAGTGAAGGGGTCATGGGTTCAATCCCTGGTCTGGGAAGATTCCACATGCCATGGGGCAACTGAGCCTGTGCTGCACGACCACTGAAGCTACCACAGTGAGAAGCCCATACACTGTAACGAAGAGTTGTCCCCACTTGCCACAACTAGAGAAAGCCTGCATGCAGCAACGAAGATCCAGCACAGCCAAAAATAAATTAATTAAAAAAAGAGAGAAGGGACAACTCTTGCTTACAGAATTCCAGCTAATGAATTTCGAAGGAAAGAAGGAGATAGAACATTGTCATTGGGTCAACACCACAGTAATAATGGTTGCAGACAGGTCCCACAAGATTATGCTAAAATTATTTGGTAAAAAGTTGAAGAGAAACAGGATATTTGTATAATTGCAAAGTATTTCTCCCAAGATGTATATTAAATATAAAGGCAAAATGAGTGACTTTGTAATGAAGAAACCCAGCAGACACTGCCTTAACCAAGTGGTCAAGATCAAGGTTAACATCATCAGTAGTGAAACATATCAGTGTCATGAACCCTTATCAAGGGGTGTGAAAAGGACATGTGACTTCTGAGACAGTCTAGCCAAAAGTGAACTAGGGTCATTCTAATCATTTTTTTTTCTTAAATCTGATAAACCACAATTGAGGGCTGTTCTTCAGAAATGTTGTTCATGAAAGAAGAAACTCACAGATTGGAGGAGATTAAAGATATATGATATATATATAAATGCAGTGCAGCAACCTCAGTTGAATCCTGGACCAGAAGAAGGAGGACATTAGTAGAAAAACCTGTTGAAATGTGGTTATAAGCTGTAGTTTAGATAATAGTAATAATAATCAATGTTAATCTCCTGGTTTTGATCATTGTAGTATAGTTTTCTCAGATGTTAACGTTAGAGAAAACTGGATTAAGGTTACATGGGAATTGGTATTTTTGCAACCTCTAAGTCTAAAATTCAAAATGAAAAGTTCTATGGATTCATCAGTCTTACAGTGAATTGGATGTTGGATGAGTTCTGTTAAAGAATACTTCAGCATGTATAAATGCAATAGTTCATTAATACATATGTTTCTGGGCACATTGTCTTGGTGAAATTTTTTTTAAAATATTTGTTTGTTTATTTATTTGGCTCTGCTGGGTCTTAGTGGGGTCTAAGTTCTCTGACCAGGGATCGAACCCAGGCCCCCTGCATTGGGAGTGCAAAGTCTTAGCCACCTGACCACGAGAGAAGTCCCCAAAATATTTTCTTATTGCTTTGAATGATATTCTTTTTGACAGGTATTTAAAGTGATAAAATGTATAAAACATAAGACTTCCCATCTTAACTGTTCAGTATATAGTTCAGTATCATATCATTTAAAAAACTTAAGTTCCATGTATGAGTGATATATTTGTCTTTGTTTGACTTACTTTACTTAGTATGATAATCTCTAGGTCCATCCGTGTTGCTGAAAATGACATTATTTCATTCTTTTTATGGCTGAGTAATGGTCCATTGTACAAAGATGTACTTCATCTTTTTTAAAAATTTTTTATTTATTTATAGCTGTGTTGGGTCTTCATTGCTGCTTGGGCTTTTCTCTGGTAGCGGCAGGTGGGGGCTGCTCTCTAGGGGTGGTGCACGGGCTTCTCACTGAGGTGGCTTCTCTTGTTGCAGAGCCTGGCTCTAGAGCACAGGGTCAGTAGTTGTGGCGCACGGGTTTAATCGCTCCAAGGCATGTGGGATCTTCCTGGGTCAGGGATCGAACTGGTGTCTCCTGTATTCACAGGATTCTTTACCACTGGAACTCGTGTCTGCTGTATTCACAGGTGGATTCTTAACCACTGAGCCGCCAGGGAGGCCTGCACCACATCATCTTTATCCATTCCTCTGTTGATGGACATTTAGGTTGCTTCCATGTCTTGGCTATAATAAATAGTGCTACAGTGAACACTGGGTGCGTGTATCTTTTTGAATCATGATTTTCTCTGGATATATGCCCAGGAGTGGGATTGCTGGATCATATGGTAGTTCTATTTTTAGTTTTTTAAAGAACTGTCCTCCAGAGGGTCTGTTACCAATTTTACCTTCTCACCAACAGTATGGGAGGGGTCCCTTTACATCCTCTCCCGTATTTATTGTTTGTGGGCTTTTTGAGGATGGCCATTCTGACGGGTGTGAGTTGTACTTTTGATTTACATTTCTCTAACAATGAGCGGTATTGAGCCTCTCTTCTTGTGTCTCTCGGCCATCTGTAAGTCTTCTTTGGAGTATATGGCTGAAACTTGAAGACATTACACTGAATGAAATAAGCCAGACACAAAAGGACAGACGCCGTATGATTTCACATATTTGTGATACCTAGAATAGCCAAATGCATGGAGACAGAAAGTAAAATGATGGTTGGTTACCAGGGTTTATGAGAAAGGGAATTACGGTTAATGGTCACAGAGTTTCAGCGTGAGGTGATGAACCAGTTCTGGCGATGGATAGTGGTGATGGTTGGTACCACATTAAGTGTGAGCATGTTTAATGTACTTCAAATGGTAAAAATAGTAAAATGCTTATGTATATGTTACGGTCACTTAAAACCCACAAGCTGATCCTAGGCTCGACCTGTTCTACATTTCTACCACTTAGTGCCTCTTATTCCTCCCTAGTGATCCTGTGTCCCAGGATTCAGGCTTCCTCTCCTCCTTGCTCAGGTGTCCTCTTCTCTGCTCCCCGTACCTCACTGGGAACACCTGGCATGTTTCTCTTCCCTAGCCTCCTGCGCTTAGTTCCAGGCCAAGTTCCTGGGCCTTTTGTAAAAAACCTCTCCCAGTGTCCCTGTTCCAGTGTGCTTTCCACTTTGAGACAGTGTTGCGATAAAGGCAGTAATGCTGGGCCGGGTGTGAGAATGGCATGTGAGATGAATTTGTGGACTGAATGGCAGAGACGTCCACCCTGAGCACCACTGTGTGGTGTTACGGCCCTTTAATGGCCCGGGGCTTGGGGGTACAGAGTCAACGATAAGAAAATAGAGGAGGAGAGAAAGGAGAGAAAGAGAGAAATGAATAGAGGCATGGGGACCAAGACTCTGGTGGAGTAGAGGCATTTATTCAACATAATGTGGGCATATATATACTGTCTTACAAGACAGCCTTTTCAGCAGATATAAAGATCAAACATCTTACAACTTATCCAGCAAACATAAGGCTAGAATCCATCTCAATGAGAGGGGGGTTGTAAAACTCACTTTCCATAACAGAAAGGGAAGAAGGCCGTAAATAGTTACTTTTGCTTTAAGAATGTATGCATTCCTTTAGTCCCCGGGAGAGGTATGCCTCTCCACTCATCTCTGAATATTCAGGGATTAGTAGGGGACTTCAGGAACCAGCGCACAGGAAGCCTCCTGCCAAATGTTCCCTGACAGTGTGGGACAGCACGTTTAGTGGACTATTACCCACAATTGAAAAAGCGGAGATGCTGGTTGATGGCTGGGATGGGCTCCAAACCAGGGCAGTAGGGTTCAAGATCGTGCTCTTCACCATTCCCTGCTGGTTGGTGCTTCTCAGGCAAGGAGGGCTGGAGGGGCTGTGGGATTGAGGGAGGCACTGAGCTGTGTTTGGTCTTTGCCACAACTGAATTGTGTGAACCTCAGTCATTCGGATGCTTCAACACTGATACCATGGTTCAGACTACTCTTTTAAATTCTTAAAACTCAAAAGTCTGTTGCTTTACTGTTGTTTAATTTTTATGTTGTTTGCGCTTTCCTTCAGCATAAAGTTCCTGAAAGTTACAAGCTCCTATTTTTGCATGTATTCTCCAAATCAGCCCACCCAGGACCTTGAATGTGTTGACAAGTGCCACTGCCCAGATGGTGACAGGGCTTTAAAGATCATGGAATACAGAGCACCAGGGTCAAAGGCAGGATCTAGATCTCTCACCTGCATCCCCCCGGGCAGCCTCCCCCTTGCCCCTTACCCTGAAGCCTGGGGCAGGCCTGGCTCCCTGGTGAACGGGGCTGTTTTGTGTTATAGGCACACATGGCATTCAGAGATGTGGCTGTGGATTTCACCCAGGATGAGTGGGTGCTGCTGAGCCCTGCTCAGAGGTCCCTGTACCGGGAGGTGATGCTGGAGAACTACAGCAACCTGGTCTCACTGGGTAAGCCTGCATCCCTCAGGACCCAGCTCCTGGCTGCTGGCAACTTGGAGCAGCCCTCTTGCTTTCTGGCCTTACCTTTGGACTCAAAGCAGAGACACTCTATAAATGTGTCCAGGTGTGTGTATACGTGTGTGAAACTCCGCATTTCTAGCCTTTTCCCGCAGGCTCTCTGGTAAGCATGGCATCTCTCCCTAGTCAGGATCTTCTTGTAAACGAGGGAGCTGTTCTCTTGCAGCATGAAGTCGGGTCAGTGAACTCCCATCCTGACTTCCCTTCCCTGGCGGGGAGCTCACCACTCTCCAATCTTCCCCACCACTTTTAGAAATCGCCCCCTGGTTTGGCTCTGAGTGCAGGATAACCTGCGACCATCTTGTTCTCTTTTCCTCTGAGCAGGCATTCCGTTTTCTAAGCCAAAACTCATCACCCAGCTGGAGCAAGGGAAGGAGACCTGGAGAGAAGAGAGAAAATGCTCGCCGGTCAGCTGCCTGGGTGAGTGGGGACGCTGGGTGGTTCAGAAGCCTGGGGGCGAGGAGGTCTTTCTGCTGGCCCCTTGGCGGGACACCGTATGCCCTGCCCTCGTGGCATCCTTCCAGACCTGCAGCCGCGCTCGAGCTTCCTGGTGTCTCGTCTCCTTCCTGCACTGGGTTTGCCATCTCTGCCTCACTTAGCTCTCTCCCACATACATAGTCTGGTGGCTCTTGTTACTATATTTTTAAAACATCAAGCAAGAACATGGAAGTAAAACTAAGGGAGCTGAAGAAAAAAGGCAGGCCCTGTGGAAGGAAGGCAGGCTGCAAACGGCCAATTGGGAAATTGAATTCTAAAAAAATTGTCAGAATGGATTTCATCCAGAAGGGTGAGATTTTCTAAATGGTTATGTAATTACATATATAATCCCTCATGTTGCTGCTTAACCCTCAAAGCCTAAACTGGTTACCCTTTGGCCATTTAAGAAGTTTGCTGACCCCTGCTCAGACCTTTCCTGCTTGTCCTGGATGCCACGTTATTTAAATGTCAGGGCCGTGCAGCTGCACGCTTGCAGTTAGCCTTTCCCCAGCACGCTTTAGTCTATAATTGTCATTTGTACCGCACCTCAGACTCTCTAAACTCCGTAATACAATGTTAAAATTTTTCTTTTAAACACATGTATTTTTAATCAAAAGAAAAAGTATTCAATTATCCAGATAATTTACCATTTTCTGTGCTTTGCTTTATTTTCCTGAGGATGTGAGTTTCCGCCTGATAGTGTTTCTGTGGTCTTGCATTTCTTGTGGTGGCGTGGGGGGTGCAGGCAGTGTGTTCATTTACATTTTGTTTTTCTGAACGTGTCTTTATTTCACCTTTATTCTTGAAGGATATTTTCCCTGGACTTAGAATTTTAGATTGGCTTATTTTTTCACCACTTTAAAGATACTGTTCTCCTGTTCAGGCCTCCCATTGTTTCTGATAGGAAATCAGCTATCATGTCCACAGTTATTGCTTTGTTTTTTTGTTACTTTTTAAATTTCTGGCTACTTTCAGAGTTTTCTGTATGTTTGGCATTCAGCTGTTTGACTGTGATGCCACTGAGGAAGTAAGCTGATTTTCTTTGCATTTTTCCTGTCATAGCATTTGCTCAGATTTTTGAATGTATAAATTTATGGCTAGAGCCAAATTGGGGAGATTTTTGGACATTATTCTTTCATGATTCTTTTGTTCCCTTCTGTTTCCTTCTTTTTGGAATGATAGGTACACGTGTATTAGTCCTTTTTACATTGTCCCACAGTTTACTGAGCCTGTATTTTTTTTTTAATAACTTTCCATTTTTGTGATGATGCTTCCTAATTGTTCATTAATGAAGAGCAGATTTTCCTTAACCTTCTTTAACAGAAAAACAGATACTTAGAAGATATATTTTCAAGTGAAAAATTGCAAAACAATGTTTATTACATAGTTGGGTTTTTTTATTGTATGTGTGTGAAAGACTGTATCAATATGTGTATGTGAACATAGACATCTGCATTATTATTGACCATGATCAATGGTTAGCTTGGTGGGGATAGAATTGGAAAGAGTGGGGTTTCTGGGAAGTTTTTTTGACTTGGCATTCTTTTTAAATGATAGAGGTATAGATAACTGTAGGGAATTGTGTGTTTTTTAGCTTTTAAAATACTTTGGCAATTTCATAATAAAGAGAAGTATGTTTTCTTTTTCTGTAAGAAATTTCCTATTTCTCAGTTTTATCAAATTTGAAAGCTTAATTTTGCCTTAGAATCAAGGGAAATAGCATATGTAATAGAAATCATTTATATTTTTCAAGTTGTTTATATCCTTGTTTTTTGTCTGCTAAGAGTCATAGCAGATTACTTGCCAATGTCATTGTCATTTATATCAAATCCCCCATTTATTTCTAAGTTTTTGCTATATATTTCACTTCAGTATAATGTTAGGTGTGTAAAGGTTCATGACAATTTTACCTCATCCATTAATGAAGTTTTTAATGTTAAAATTCTTTTGTTCACGTTATATTCCTTTAACTTTCCTTTTTTTCTAAGAAAAACTTCATTTTTTATTTTATATTGAAGTATAGCTGATTAACAATGTTGTGATAGTTTCAGGTGGACAGTGAAGGGACCTAGCCATACATATACATGTATCCATTCTCCCCCAAACTCCCCTTCCATCCAGGCTGTCACATAACATGAGCAGTGTTCTCTGTGCTGTAGAGTAGGTCCTTGTCAGTTATCCATTTTAAATATAGTGGTGTGTACATATCGATCCTATTATTTCTTATTAGTCTTAGCACCTGCTTTGTTGTGGCTCTTTGGTTTTTTAGGGAGTTTTGGTATGATACTTAATGTGATTTGGGGTGTCATGTAGCTGCTATTGCATTTTCTGCCAAACCAACCATTATCTTTGAATAGGGACTTTGGCCCTTTCATATTTACTGGAACAGCTGATGGATTTCATGGGACTTACTTAGGGGCATACTGTAGGGCAGGTACAGAGCTGCCTAAGGAAGAGCTCAGGGTAGAAGCAGCAGCATCTCTCTTAGCTCAGGCTGCTGAAACACAGCACCAGAGTTCATGGCAGAAGCCAAAGGTTTTACTGTGTTTCTGGGGGCTTGCAGTTCTTGGCTGGTGGAAGTGTTGGCAGCTTACACAGGAGGCCTCCCTCTTGGATTTTGAATGGCCACCTCCTCGCTATGTCCTCACCCGGCCTTTCTGAAGCTGCACATCCTGGTCTTCCTCCTACAGGGAGGTCATCAGACATATCGATTAGAGCCTTATGACCTCTTTTAACCTTAATTACCTCTTTAAAGGCCCTGTCTCCAAATACAGTAGCATTCTATACTGATGGAATAATTCTAGAATGCAGATGTATACATAGTTGGTTTTCAAAAGTTCAGTTCACCGATGAAGTGTTTAGGCAGATGCAGTGAAGTCTGGACCTGGTTCCTTAGACTATGTGATCCTGCATTCCCATCAGCTGAGTAGAACCAGCAGTGCTGAAGCAAGATGTTCAGTGTTGACATCTCCTTACAAGAGGTGCTATAAGAAGAAAACTTTTATATTGATTCCTAGTGCCATTTTTATTTAGGTTAATTATGGAAATTAACAAGACTCAAACTGGTCTGGGGCACCAGTCATCAGGGGGCCTAGAATGCCTGTGTGTTATCCACTGCTGAAAGCCTCCTGAAAGTGAAAGTGAAAGAAAGTGTTAGTCACTCAGTCGTGTCCACCTCTTTTGCGACCCCATGGACTGCAGCCTACCAGGTTCCTCTGTCCATGGAAATTCTCCAGACAAGAATGCTAGACTGGGTTGCCATTTCTTCCTCCAGGGGCTCTTCCCAACCCAGGGGTCAAACCTGTGTACCCTGCACTGGCAGGCAGATTCATCACCGACTGAGCCACCAGGGAAGCTCTGCCTTGTGTGAATTCTGGTCCAGAGGAGTCCTCTAATTAGTATTTGTCAGTGAGTCGGGACCTTCCAGGTTCAGGTTTCTCACAGCCAGTCTGCTGTGCTGCCTGCTACACTAGGGTCTTCCAGGCTCAGGGACAGCTCTCTCCTTCTACCCCATCCTCCTAGGGAGGCAGGGAAAGACAAAGACGTTTCCACGTGGGTCCTCTGGTTAGAGCTCTCTTGGTCACAGACAACCCCTTTGGACCCCGTTGTATCACTGGGTGGTTGTGCATTAGGAGGTCGTTGTAGTAGGTCCCCTGCAGGAAGTCTTGCTGGTGGCCCTGAAGATGTAAACATTTTGAAGAACAGGGAACGGAGTCTTTTAACCATCAGACAAAGCAGAACTGCCTCGGTGGCTCCGTGTCTCAGTTCTGACTCAGACTCTTCTCTCTGCCACAGAACCAAAGCCAGAGCTCCACCTCTGTCCTTTCTGCCCTCCGGATCTCTGCAGTCAGAAATTCCACGTGCAGCAGGTGCTGTGTGGTCCCCCACCCTGGATCTTCACGTGCCTGTATGCCGAAGGTCCCGTCCAGCCGGGAGAGCTGTGCCTGGAGGACCAGCAGCAGCAGCAGGCCGCTGGCGGCAGTGCCTGGATGGAGGAAGTGGAAGGGCAGGAGAGAGAAGGTGCCCCGCCTCTGTTTGGAAAGACAGAGAAAAGGACTGTAGGAGCATTCCCCAGGCCACCCCAGAGGCAGCCAGTCATCTCCGGGGATGGGGTCCCACATATGGAGATAGAGGCCGGCCCCGCGCAGATGGGGAGCTCTGAGGAAACAGACACGCTACTGAAGAGGATCGAAGTCCTGGGGTTTGGACCTGTCAACTGTGGAGAGTGCGGGCTGGGCTTCAGCAAGATGACGAACCTGCTCAGCCACCAGAGGATCCACTCCGGGGAGAAGCCCTACGTGTGCGGGGTGTGTGGGAAGGGCTTCAGTCTCAAGAAGAGCCTGGCCAGACACCAGAAGGCGCACTCGGGCGAGAAGCCCCTCGTGTGCGGGGAGTGCGGGCGAGGCTTCAACCGGAAGTCGACGCTGGTCATCCACGAGAGGACGCACTCGGGCGAGAAGCCGTACATGTGCGGGGAGTGCGGCCGAGGCTTCAGCCAGAAGTCGAACCTCATCATCCACCAGAGGACGCACTCCGGGGAGAAGCCCTACGTGTGCCAGGAGTGCGGGAAGGGCTTCAGCCAGAAGTCGGCCGTGGTCAGGCACCGGAGGACACACCTGGAGGAGAAGACCATCGTGTGCGGCGACTGCGGGCTGGGCTTCAGCGACAGGTCGAACCTCATCTCGCACCAGCGGACGCACTCGGGGGAGAAGCCCTACGCCTGCAAGGAGTGTGGGCGCTGCTTCCGGCAGAGGTCCACGCTCGTCAACCACCAGAGGACGCACTCGAAGGAGAAGCCGTACGTGTGTGGCGTGTGCGGGCACAGGTTCAGCCAGAACTCAACCCTCATCTCGCACCGGCGCACGCACACCGGGGAGAAGCCCTACGTGTGCGGGGTGTGTGGACGGGGCTTCAGCCTCAAGTCGCATCTCAACAGGCACCAGAACACGCACTCGGGGCACAAGCCCATCGTGTGCAAGGACTGCGGGCGCGTCTTCAGCCAGCAGTCCAACCTCATCCGACACCAGCGGACGCACTCCGGGGAGAAGCCCCTGGTGTGTGCGGAGTGCGGGCGCGGCTTCAGCCAGAAGTCGAACCTCGTGGCGCACCAGAGGACGCACTCCGGGGAGAAGCCGTACGTGTGCAGGGAGTGCGGGCGCGGCTTCCGCCACCAGTCCGGCCTCATCCGGCACCGCCGCACACACACGCGGGAGCAGCCGTACAACTGCCGGCGGTGCGGGCGGGGCTTCGGCAACAAGTCCGCCCTGCTCATGCACAAGTGGTCGCACATGGAAGAGAACTCCTGTCTGTGCACGGAGTGCGGCCAAGGCTTTCCCCACAAGTCACACCTCATCCTCCACCGGATGACACACCAGGGGAGGACGCCGCACGTGTGCAAGGCGTGCGGGCAAGGCTTCAGCCAGAAGTGCCACCTCAGCAGACACAGGAGGAACGTGTGCCCGCCACAGACCACCGTTTCAGTCTGACCCCGAGGCCCCGCCGGAGGATCCTCCTGACCCCCTCACCCACTCCAAGAGCGCAGACTAAATCAAAATATTTTACACTCTTGAAACACATTCCGTAAGCGGTCAAAAAGACATTTGAACTCAGTTTACTTCCTCTACCCCAAGTCGTCATGTTTGGGGCCTTTTGTTCTAATAAAACTCTGCTTCTTTACAAATTTGTGGCTTCAACTGTGTCTCTCATTCACCCACCTGTAAAGGTAAGGAATCAGGGGTGGTACAGAAATCTTGAGCTTCTGAGTCCATGGTTCCGCAGTAATTCAGTCCTTTGGACAACCTAAGAACTGAGTCAGTCTGTGATTCTTGGATGGTCTGGTCCTTTGTAGACAGAGAGGATCCCGGAACTGTGTTTAGGGGATTCGGGCTAGGGAGGGGGTCTTCCAGGAAACAGGAGAACACAACCTCCCCTAAGCACTCGCACGGGGACGGGGGAACCTCCTCCCCACTCTCCCCCAGCTCCTGTGGCAGCCCCCTACTGGCTTGCCTCCTCCTCGCTCTCAGACGTCTCCACTTGTGCCTTTGCGGAATCAGATCCGCGGTTAGGACCACTGCTACAGCTTAGAGTTAGGGTAAACACACCACGAATAATTGTGTGTCAGCTGGGCATGTATAAGTGGGAAATCTGAACAGACCAATATGAATATGGAGATTGAGTTAGTAATCAAAAACCTTCCAAAAAAGCCTGAAATCAGGTGGCCTTATTGGCGACTTCTAGCAGCTAAAGGATTAACACCCATTCTCAAAATCTTACCAAAAAAGACCCTTCCTAAATAATTCTGTGAGGCCAGTATTACCCTATTAGCAAAGCCTGACAAAGACAACACAAAGAAACGACAGGACTCGTAACCCTTAGGGATATAGAGGGAGAAACCCTTGACACAGTATTAGCAACCAAATCCAGCAGCCTGTGAAAAGGATTTTCACACTGTGACTGAGTAGTTTCCTGGCTCAACATAGGAAAAAAAAAAATCAATACATCATGTTAATATAATGGGGGGAAAAAACAAACACATTCCATTTATATGAAATATCCAGGATAAGGCAAAGCAAAGAGACAGAAGGCATGTTAGTGGCTGCCAGAGACTAAGAGAAGAGGAATGGGGATGACTGTTCCCCATTAACAATAAAGGACTGCCTTTGGGGGTAATAAAAATGTTCTGGAACTCCATGGTAATGATGGCTGCAAAACATTGGAAATGTTAAAAACCACTGAACTGTATACTTTAAAAATGGTCAAAATGGTAAACTTTATATTTACCTGAATCTTACCTCAATTAAAAATTTTTAATCTTACCCACCCAAATCCTGTCTTTGGTGGAAAAATAAAAACCTGGGGCCAAACCTGGGGCCACAGAAATATCTGGAACCTAGAACTGCTGACATAAGATAAAGCACAACACATACTCGGTAAAACCCTCAACTGGCAGCGACAGCATTTCAGTTGTTAAAACAATTTAAGTTTTCCAAAGCAGATTCTTTGTCATACTTGGAAGCATCTCGAATGAATGAGAGAAACGGTTTTGAGAAACCAGAGGCTTTGCTCTATGTTCAGATCAGAGCTGATTGTTTGGGATTGCCATATCCTCTGAATGTCTGTTTATTAATCTGTTAAATGTGGAAGCAAACACTTCAGAAGCAGGTGTAGCCGCCCTGCTGGCCAGGCAGACTGAGTGCCCAGCTCTATAATGTCAGTTTGGGGAGAGTTTTTCTTGGGAGAAGAAAGAAAGCAAAATGTAGTGTTATGATCCGTGCTCTCGAGCTGCGTACAGTATTAGAGAGAAGAACAACTCAGTCCTTACGGGATACCAGGATAGTCCACAGCGAAAGGCTGTATCTGTGTCCCTGTCTCTCAGTGCTTCCGGTCAGCCAGAGGGGCTGCCTGCACAGAGGAGAGGTGTAGCCAGGGATGTTCTCATTAAAGGTGGGGAGCTACCTGTAGGATCAAGGAATGATGACAAGGACCTGGCAAGTCAGAGGAGAGAAAGCCGAACCCAGGAAAAATCGGAGGGAGAATTTTTAGGTATGAAAACAACAGCTATAGATTCCACAGAGAGACACTCCTGTGACTGGACTTTAGGGAGTGTATTAAGGAAGTAAGATAAATTGTTAATAATGATCAGATCGAATCCTGGAGGGCTTCAAAAACCAGCTTGAGAAATCTAGAATTGGAATTATAAAGGAAAGGGACAAAATAAAATACTGAGGCATTTAAACCACGGGAGAAACTTGGTGAAAGGGCTTAAAAATAACAGCCTGACAATAACCATTACTCAAGTTTGGATGTAGATGGTAGGAGAGAAAGGTAAGATGCCTGGCCTGTTCCAAGTCAACCATTAAATATCTTTCAAAGCTAGCACACATTTCTACTTTTGCTATTTTATCTCAAACCCGAAGGCCACCATATGCTTCCAGCTGCATCTGTAGCTTTTTTTTTTTTCTTTTAAAGCATATCTCCACTCTCCTTCATGCATCTAACTGCAGAGATTCCTACCAGGGCTCAGAATGCTGAGTAATCAATGATGATTTCCATTGTGAAAAAAATGCACCCTGTTGCCTACCGCCCTGAGAATGTGGTGTGGGAACCAAGGGATGATTAGGTCTTAGTTGGTAAACTTTCAGGTTGTCTAGTGGAGTTGAAGGAGCCTTTTCAGACATTCCCTTCACATTGTGGTGGTTTAATCAGTAAGTTGTGTCTGACTTCTGTGATCCCATGGACTGTAGCCCGCCAGGCTCCTCTGTTTATGGTATTTCCCAGGCAAGAACACTGGAGTGGGTTGCCATTTCCTGCTCCAAATCAAACCCACATCTCCTGCATCACAGGCAATCTCTTTTCTTGCAGGCAGATTCTGTGGTCTTTTAAAGAGAGAAACTTGCCAACTGACTCAGTCTGAGGTCCTGACTAATGGCATTCTTTATTCCTTGTGATCTGAATCTAGATGTTATAAAAACAGTGGTGAAGCTGCCTGTATTTAATACCAAGCTTCCCTGCCTGCTGCATCTGTACCCAAGAAGAGAATTAATCACCTATGTCTTTGCTTCAAATTCTCTAAAACAAAAACTCTTTCAGCTGTATTCCCTGAGAAAATTGCAGCAAATTCAGAATCTATCTAAACTCCAATTCAATGGCAATTGCTCATGGCCAAATTGGTTAATAAATCACATCTGGAGTTATTTGTTAAAGAATAATGAGGATTCCCTGGCGTTCCAGTGGTTAGGACTGTGCATTCCCCCTGTGGGGGCCTGGGTTTGGTCCCTGGTCTGGGAACTAAGATCTTACAAGCCTCAAGGTGTGGCAAAAAACCAAAACTCACCACCAACAACAAAAAAGAATAAAGAATATATAGGTAAGCTTATCACTGAAAATCCATGGTTAGACAAGTGTTGTAGTTGCCCTACCACTGTCACTATTAATTAGGCCTTCTTTTACACTTGTTTGTACACAGCTGTAGCCACAGGCATATGTGCTCAGTCGTGTCTGACTCTTTGCAACCCATGGACTGTAGCCCGCCAGGCTCCTCTGTCCATGAGATTTTCCAGGCAAGGATACTGGAGTGGGTTGCCATTTCCTCCTCCAGGGCTTCTTCCCAGACCCAGGGGTTGATTGCACATCTCCTGCATCTCCTGCTGGCAGGTGGGTTCCTGAGCAGTGCGCCACCTGGGAAGCCCCTGCGACCATTTGGGGGTGGGATGTGTCAATGAGACGATAAGAACAATGAAACAGCAAAACAGTAAGATCCTGAGATGCTAGTTTTTCATTCCCTGGAAGACGGGGAGATGTGGGAACATGAGGTTGGACGTCTGACCAGGTCATCAGGAGGGCACAAGGGTACAGACAAGCTCTGTGTAAATGCTGCACTTCTACCAAGTGTGAGGCCAGCATGCAGGACTTTGAATCGTGACAAGCAGGAAACATGGGAAGTGGTTGGAGTAGGATATGTCAACCTGTGTCAAGTCTCAGCAGCCAGGTAAGTCTCAAGGCTGGACACACCGTTGCCCACATCCTACCAGAGAGAGGACGTGTCATGGGATTCAAATGAAGGGAGAGGGTTAAAGCCTTTTGTAGCACCAAGAGGCCGACAGGACAGAGTGAATGGACACAGATGACTGGACCTGGCTGCAGTTTTAATTGGGGACTTTCCCTGGGCACCTCCTGAGCCACTGGGTAGGGGACGAACCTGCTAACATGTGGGAGCCTTGAATTCTCTGCATGCGGCATCCTCTCCCTGAACATCACAGCAGGTCCTCACACGCCGGGTCACTCTTCATGTCTGAAATGTTCTGAAGTTTTCTGCCCCATGGGGCGAGTACACACTCAGTGCTCCCTCAACACCTTCTGATTGGATAATTTGACTTTCCCTGTAAAAGCCAATCCTGATTTTAAGGAATCTGAAGGAGAGAGTAGGAGAAGTGAGGGATATTTCCCCAAGAGGTAACAGATTTCTTGGTACCTGGAGTAAAAAAATCAGGATGTTGGTTGGTCTTTGGACAGGGAGGTTCCCTTGTGACTCAGCGGTATGGAATCCGCCTGCCAATGCAGAAGACATGGGTTCAATCCCTGCTTCTGGAAGATTCCCCTAGAGGAGGAAATGGCAACTCACTCCAGTATTCTTGCCTGGAGAATCCCCATGGACAGAGAAGCCTGGTGGGCCACAGTCCATGGGGTTGCAAAAGAGCTGGACATGACTTAGCAACTAAGACAATTATTTTTTTTAAACAAGGAAATAGATTTCAACATTATTAGTGAACAACATTATTTATGTAAAATAGGAAAATATTTTACAATGTAAAATATTTATGTAACAATATTATTTATGTAAAATAGTCTACCCACAGAGACATCTAGAAAAAACTCTGGATGGTACAATTATCCCTCCTTGAGATTTCTGCACTGTTTTAGTTTCTTACAATAAGCATGTAATGGTTTGCAGAAACAATAAATCATCTCCAGTAAGAGAATTAGTAAATTGGGCTTCCCTGATAGCTCAGTTGGTAAAGAATCTGCCTGTTATGAAGGAGACCCTGGTTCGATTCCTCGGTCAGGAAGAAATCCACTGGAGAAGGGATAGGCTACCCACTCCAGTTGTCTAGCCTAGAGAATTTCATGGACTGTCATAGTCCCTTGGGTTCCCAAAGAGTCGGACACGACTGAGCGACTTTCACTTTTTCTTCACTTCAGTCTGTTAAAATTTGATAAAGCCGAAATATGCACCTTGGTTGTAAATGTGTCTAGAGATAAAACACACTGTTACTTGTTTTGTAACAACCTATAAACCCACATAACCAGGATATTATTTGAAATGTAAAATGTTCTGAAGTTTTTCAGATTATGAGATTTGATATCCAAATATTTTCTAGTCTATAGACACACATACTTTTATTTTTCTTTACAACCTTATATCAGAACTATTTGATTAAAAAACAACAACAAATGTGTTTTTCAAACTCCACAGCCAGGATACCCCCTGCTGCAAAGCCTGTGGTTTGTCTACAAGATTCTTTTGCCTGAACTCAAAAGATACAGTGAATTTTCTCAACAGCTCTTTGCTGAGAACCTACCCCACCATGTTCATCTTGCTAGACTTGCAGGAAACCAAAGCTGAGTCTGCAGCAGAGAGGGTCTATTCACAGAGCAGGAGGATGGGAGAACAAACCTCAAACCTGCCTCCAGAAAGGCAAGGGACTTGAGTATTTACAAGATAACCAGTCAGGCAGCAGGGCGGCCTGAAGTGCAGGGAGTGGTGATTGGGGAAAGGTGTGATGAGCCTCATTCTGCACAGGTGGAACCAGGCTTCAGACTCCCACTTCCCTTAGGTCACCCCAGGGATGCTGGCGCCCACCCAGCTTAGCTGGCTGAGCACAGACATGTGGCTGACTCCAAGTCCCTGGAAAACAGCTCGGGCCAATGTCTTGTCTAGGCTCTGAGCCGCTTGGAGGACGGGCAGATCTTAAAACAACCTTGATTAGTGCTGGCAGGTGAGGTCGATTTGACTTATCGCCCATGGTGTCACTGCCCCATGCCGGGGACTGGAAGGAGGTACCAGAATCCCATGCCTGCAGATGTTTGGTCTCTGGGAAGATGGGCATATGACTGGGGAGAACTGGCTGGACAGGTCATCTCTGTAGAGGGAGAGGCAGAGGGGCCAGGGTAGGAGGGAACCAGGCCCTCCCAGCCCAGAGCTGAGGAGTCAGGTAAGGTTCTGGGGCCCGGTGGGACCTCAGAGCAGAACCAGAGAAGAGGCTGTGGTGATGGCTAAGGCCACTGGTCCAGGAGACCCAGGCAACTCAGGAAGGGTGTTTGGGTTTCTCACGAGGACAGTTGTGGGTGTGATGGGAGGAAGGAGGCAGAGAGACCAGGGTTGTGGGGGAGGCCAGGCCTGAGCAAGGGCAGGGCCAGGAGTTGGGTAGCAGGGTTGGGACCCCAGGGCAGGCATCATGCCAGCTGGTGGGTTTGGGTGACCTGGGCATAGGGGCAGTGGGGGGCCCATGGGGTATGTACTGGGGTGGCCCTGGCAAATGGTGACAGAGAGCCGAGCAAAGTGACTTGGAAGCCCATCAGCGCTAAAGCCAAAGGCCCCAGAAAAGGGAAAAGACAGGAGTAAAAAGAGCAGATTCAAGGACTAGTCCTCAGCTCCCCCAGGGGACAGAGACGGAGCGCCGGTGTCTGCACAGAGCAACAAGCGTGGCCACCTTGGCCACAGGACTGCAGCCTGAGGATGCCCTGACAGAGGTAGGGACTCCCGGGGTCTCTCTGCAGCTGGGGGCGGCCGGAGAGGCTGCAGGGAGGAGACCCCAGTGCCTGCTGGGCCACTGGCAATCCTCAGGCAGGAGGAACCTGCGTCTCCAGGCCCATTGGGTGGGAGGGCCTGAGGGGAGACAGGCCCCCTACAGCCCCTGCCCTCCCTGGCTTGTGAGCGAAAGCATATGCTGGGCCTTAGGCTCTGTGCTCGGAGTCGTGGGCCTTACCTTTCAGATCTGGAACCAAGTGCTTATTGACAAAAAGCCCGGTCACTGGTCACCTTCCGAGTTCAGTTCCCAGTGGTGAGGCCTTCAGCTCCAGGAGGCCACCATCAGCCCCACCACCTGCAGTTTGCTTCTTCAAAACCACAAGAGACTCAGCTGTTTGGGGTCTCTGACCTTGAAACACTGTTTTAAAGGGCTCCGCTGATTAGGTCAGGCCCACTCGGGACAACCTCCCTTTTGATTAAATCAAGTGTTATTGTTATTTTTAAATGACATCACAGGCTCTTGTCACCTCTACCACATAACAATCCAGTCTCAGGAGCAGCACCCCTTGGTATTCCCAAACACGTGACTCACGGGGCGTCACCTCGGAACAGCCTGTCTCGCCTGGTCTCTGGCACATTGTACCCCTATTTGAGAAAGAAAAAGAGTGAAAACGGGGCTGAGTATCAAAGAAAAAGGACAGTAGACTAAGGCACTGCAAGAGTCAAGAGTTCTCCAGAGAAACAGAGCCGATGGGATAGACGTACACTATACCAGGGAGAGATTTATTACAGGAACTGGCTGGTGCTCCTTGTGAAGGCTGAGAACCCTCACCTCCTGATGTCCGCAGCTGAGACTCAGGGAAGCTGGCCACCTGGTTCCAGTTTGAGTGCAAAGGCCAGAGAACCAGGAGCACGGGTGGTGTCGGCCCAGTCTGAGGGCGGGATACAGGGGGGCCGGCTCAGGAGCCAGGCAGGGGGGCATGAGTGCTCCCCTCCTGCACCTGGTTGTCCAACCCCCACCCTGTCCACACGTGTGACGTCATCAGAGCCGGAGCAGGGACAGGTGGACGCACCTAGGAGGCTAGAGAGGCGGTAGGGCTTGGAAAGAAGCCTGGGGTCCCCTGTCCCGTGATGAGGAAGTTGTCCAAGGCCTGAGAGCACCGGGGGACTAGCAGGTAGTAAATTTAATTTCTTCAATATGAGGAGCCAAATCCGGATCTGTTTCTTGTATAAATGTCCACTTGAAATAGCTAAGAAAATAGCCAGGGAAAGAGCTAACTGCTAACTCTGAATACTTTGCTGACATATGCTTTTTATATTAATCTACACAGTAACTGTCCGTTTTAGGCAGCTATGGTGGAAAAGGAAGGACAGAGCCTCCTTCTTCGGACAATCTCTCACTGACTTATCTGGATTCATTCTGTGTATTTACTCCCAACGTGGCCCCTCAAGGTCCTTACTTTTTTTAAAAATTAATTTTAATTGGAGGCTAATTACTTTACAATATTGTAGTAGTTTTGGCCATACGTTGCCATGAATCAGCCATGGGTGTACACGTGTCTCCCATCCTGAACCAGCCTCCCACCTCTCTTGATGGTCCTGCCTCTCACACCCTGGGGGGCTGAGCACAGCAGGAGTCATGGGAATGGTGGTGGGTGCTCCTGGGGCAGATGATCAAATCGACAGCGGGATCCGGCTTCACCCTCTGGGACCTTCCCTTGAGGGAAAGCCATTGGTCACCTGCCTTGCGGGAAGGCCACTAGAGCAGCCCGGGAGGTGGAGGCCGGGGGTGGGTGGGTGGGTGTGCATGGCCGCCGGTGGCGCCCCCGCCCCGCCCCGCCGCCTCCTCTCACAGGGCTTGGTCCCCAGTGAACACCCTCCCTCTTCTGCCCCAGAGTGCCTCAGTACCCGCTTCTAGAGGGCCCCGCCCAGAACAGGCTCCACTGTGAGGGGCCCCCTGCTCTCCTGAAAGATGTGAGGGGGAGGGAGACGGGTCGGGGGTTCACCTGACTCCCCTGTCCCCTGCGCCCTTTATGTGGCCACCGGGCCTCTGACGTGGGAGCAGGGTCGTGGCCGTCCAAGCCCACAACCCCACTGGGGCTCCTGTCTGACTCTGTACCCGTGAGAGTACAGACAGTTGTCCACCCTGGGAAAGGAGGTGCACATGGCGATGCCAGCAGCCACCCCAACAGGGTCTATCACTTATGGTCATGAATTAATTATTCTAAGTTAACGAATATCGTGTTTTCAGAGGTTAACAGAAACAATTCTGAGACTCTGTGATGGCAACGTTAGCACATTAGCACGAAGACTGAGACGATGATCTGGAAAAAAAGGAATGAATCCAAGTTTCACATTCCTATAACTGGTTTATTTGAAGCTTACCTGTCAACCAGAGAACAAGCCATAACAATACGAATATTGATGAGTTCAGCTTCATAGGGAAAGATTCTAATAAGCTCAATCTTTATGCACTAATTTGGAACCAATTTACTAGATACATTAAGCAACATGCAGATCAGTATGTGGTTTCCCACTATTTGTCTTAGAAGAGGGGACAGGATATGGGTGTGTTACTTTCACTTAACGTTTACGTGTACTCCACATGAACATATACGACATACACTTACTTGTATAATCCTACGCTACTTCTGGAAACACAACTGACACAGAGGTCACTGGTGGTCTGAGGAGGGACGTGAGTGGTCGTGGGGCGGGGATGGGAGGGAGACTCTTCACTACACGAGACTTTACACTTCTTTGCTTAGAACCATATGCAATTATTGGAAAAGACTGGGAAAGCCTGAAGGCAAAAGGAGAAGGGGGTGGCAGAGGATGAGATGGTGAGATAGCATCACCGACTCAAGGGACATGAATTTGAGTAAACTCTAGGAGAGAGTGAAGGACGGAGGAACCTGGCATGCTACAGTCCACTGGGTCACAAAGAGTCGACTTAAAGACTGAACAACAACAGTATGTAATTACTGTGTACTGAGAAATAAGATTCAAGAGCAAATTCGAAGACAAGCAGCGACACACCACTAGTGTACACGACATTCATCAGGATCCAGGGCGTTTGGGGAAATACTCAGGGAGTGTGGGCATGGGTGGCTTACACTGTCACATAATTTTTTAAAATCTTATGAGTGGCTTTCAAGCTCGATTTCCAAACCTCGAATATACATTTGGAAGGGAGCAAGCACAGCACAGCCGGAACTGGGTGACTTCTCTGAATGATGCCCACAGGGCCCTTGGGCTTAGCGTTCATCCAGGCCAAGCTTGGCAGCAAAGAGCGAGGTGATGGGCTCGTCCCCAGTTTCCAGGGCCAGGTCGTACGCTGTCTGGCCTCTTGCATTCTTCTTCTGGACGCTGGCGTTGCATCTGTGAAGGAAAATGGGGGTAGCTGATGGCTTCCAGCCCCTGAGCCTCAGGGCCTGACTCCTCCCTGCTGCTGGGGCTCCTGGGCCCCCGTCCCAAACTTCCCCCGAGAGGCCATCAAGACCTAGCCCTCAAGGGCGGCTCCACCCTGAGCCCTTATGACAGGCTCTGTGACCTCACACATCCAGTGCCAGTTCCGACAGAGGGTTCCCATAGCCTCCACAACCCACAACCAGGTGGATTTAAGCAGGGCAGCATTTTCATTGTGCTTTGAAAAGCCCTTAGTGCCTTGGGAGCCGTGGTGGGCTGGTGGCCCCCATTCACTGGTCAGCTGTTCAGGTGCCAGGACCCCCTGAAATCCTCACAGACCAACAGGGAGATCACCGTGGCAGTTGGAGTGTCCCCCATAGGCCAAGGAACATACCCCAGTAAGGCAGCGATGCACTCCCTTCCTGCCCGGCCAAGCAGAGTTGCTTCATGAAGAGCTGTATTTTGGAGCCTGTTTGGGTGGGAAAAAATCCCTAGCTAAATCCTTGGTTAGCATCCTCGAGAGACTGGAGAAGGAGCAGGCAACCAATGGGGCCTTGGTTTCACCCATGACCTATTTAACTAACCCAGGAAAATCTCTTGACTCTCCCCTTTCTGCTCCTTTCCTTGGAGGATTAGCAGGGTAAGCTTTGGTATCAGAGAGAAAGTTTTAAAGTAAGAAATCCTACAAGGATCTGGTTTGTAGTCAATTTATACTAATAAACACTATGTTAGTATATTTCCTGCAAAGATTCATGGAATGTGCGGGACATGGTCTTACCCTTGGCTTGAATCCTGGCGACTGTCTATATGACAATAACCTTTCAGGGCTGAGGCTCCTATTCTTGTGTAGGAACAATGACCTTGGCTTCAGTGAGTGTGGCTTGTGTAATATGAAAACAAACACCAGTCTTAGAGCCCCGAGGGCAGGCCTGAGAGGTCAGACAACATATTTTGCTATGTGCCAGACTCTCTCTCCACGTTGCCTGGTCAGCTTGGCCCAGTGAGGGAGCAGTGGATGCCACAGTGGAGAAAGGGGTGGTACCTGCATTCCAGAACTCACGAAAGGCTCCTGATCAGAGGTGGCAGGAGTGATGGAAGGTGGGAGTCATGGCTGGAGACAGAAATGAGATGAGCAGCTGAAGGTCTGCATTCTCCTGGCCCCTGGTCCTTCCCTCGACACCACCACCCCATCCCCTGCACGTGCAGATGTATCTGCAGCCATAAACTTATCCCAGTGAAGAATAAGTGTGGCGGCCTCTTTTCTGAAGATGATACATGGAGCCTCTGGTGAGAACCAGGTCAGCAACTCCCATGCCCAGAGGGAAGCCTTCCACTTGTCCCAGCCTGAGAGCAGTTTCACAGACTCGCCAAGCTCCCCCTCATTTGATAAGCTCCTGCTATAGACACAGAATTCCCACCCACCTGGCCCATTTCCCATTCACAAACCTGAATGGATGATAAAGGATTGTACACATCTGAGAAAAACTGGCAGCATCAAAGAGAAAAAAAACCAAGACACACAAACATAAGAAATTTAAAATGACTGAAGACAACATAAGACAAAAACAGAGGCTGTGCAGAAGAAGCAATCAAAACCAAAAGGCGCTCTTAGAAAGTAAACTTCCAGATGTTCAAGTTGGATTTAGAAAAGGCAGAGGAACCAGAGATCAAATTGCCAACATCCATTGGATGATAGAAAAAGCAAGAGAGTTCCAGAAAAACATCTACTTCTGCTCTATTGACTATGCCAAAGCC